>JASTWL010002062.1:1800000-2036329 GCA_035220575.1 Temnothorax rugatulus
GATAAATTCTACAGGTGCATACACGCGTC
This sequence comes from Temnothorax rugatulus, assembly GCA_035220575.1. Lineage (NCBI taxonomy): Eukaryota > Metazoa > Arthropoda > Insecta > Hymenoptera > Formicidae > Temnothorax > Temnothorax rugatulus. The sequence continues at coordinate 1,800,030 of JASTWL010002062.1, forward strand.
GCATATGGTGCATTACCCTTCAGAAGTTGCTCCGTTACCGACGTTTTTAGAATTTCGTGCTCCGGGATACGTGCCGCAGTTCTTGCGAATTGTCGTGTGTGATTTGTATGCCAGACGTGTAAGACGTGTGCGCTCAGATCGGAGCGGAGATATGTTTTGAAATGGAATAGAGGCGAGAAAAAGAAGGATAAGGGGCGTACGAGAGACGAACGTTAAATATTTTCAAGACCTACTTCCGCTCGTCAAAACAATGAAAAAGTTTGTTTAGCCTCCCCAAATTATACGTGCGTCTGCGTTCAGAAAAAGCTGGTACATCATACCGGCGGTTTATTTATCATGTTCAAAATTGTGCTCCAATTTGAACAGAAGTACATACCTCAAAATAAGTAATAATAATAAAGGAAGAGTGGTAAAAAATTTTTTTCAAACTCCATTTTACCCACCGAAATGACGAAGAAAGTTTGTTTATCTCTTTCGAATTATAAGCTTCTGCAGGCTCGAAAATTTCACTAAAAAAAGCCAACAGGCAACTACTCTCCCTTCACATTTTTTAGTAAAGTTTCTCTCAGAGAAGTGTACTCTAGAAAGATGTTTTGCATATGACTTTTGAATATTTTATACCATTAAAAATGTAAAATTAAACGCATAAAGTAATTACTTCTTAATAACGTTACATGATTTAAAAAAAAATGAGTTTTTCTTTATCTCGAGAAGTTGCAATGTTATTTTGTTTGATAAGGCAAATAAAGCTGCGATTAAATAAAAAACGCAATCACGTAAAAGCAAATGGATATCAAACTAATCTCTTATCATTACAAATTCTTCTGTTTCAGGCCAAGAAGCCTCGGATACTACCGACGATATAGTCCGAATCCCTTAAATCTTATCGCAGCTCGTCAAGAACAATTACCAATAGAATATACTGTAAGAATGGCCAATCCGAATAATCGATTTAGTCGATAAAAACGCATACTCCTTCGTCTTCGCCAATCGAAGGTTGGCAGCAGTCGGGAGAAAAAGAACAAAGATAGAAAAGAATATGGAAATATAAAAAAGAATAAAAAGAATTGACAAACATCTTTATCATTATTACACGACGACTAAATGAACAATACGGATTGATTTTTTAGAACGAAATATTTAAATATTTAAATACTTGATGGTTGTACATTTTTTATACTGAAAATATTCTCGCGGAAAGAACTTTTATTTTATTTCTATATTTATGTTAGATCAGCAACTTATATATATATATATATATATATATATATATATATATATATATATATACTGCTCCGAAACAACAAATAAATAATGGAAATATGAATAGAAAGAAGTCTAGCGGCAATTTTTTTTTATATTCCGTGCTTTTCGTGAGAAATAAAGGATTGCCCTCAACCAGTCGGAGAAACACGATCGAAAATCGATTATTCCTGGCCGTTTGCAGTGCATCGACGGGGCGCGTTGGCGTGGCGGAAAGAAAAACAACGACGGCGAGATAACGCGGTAGACGTCGCGTCGCACGCGCGACACCCGGCGATACATCGCGGGGGCGACGCATTAATCGCTCAGAAAGGAAGAAAATCATGCGTCTCTTGGCCGGCGCCGATACCGTTCCCGCACGCAGCATCACCGAGGATGTATCGCTGGACAGCGATGTTGGCTCGCGCGGATCCGAGAAGTGCGGCGGCAGCAGCAGCAGCAGCAGCAGCAGCAGCAACGGCAGCAACAACGGGTGTAACAGCGGAATCCGCGACGGCGTCGGCTACGCGAGCGGTTACGACCGCGGCCAACGGTACAGCAACGGCAGCAACAGTAGCAATCACGGCTACGCGAGCGACGATTTCTGGGAATGTACGTCTTCTATCCGGTGGACGAGCTCCTGCGTATCTATGAAAATCCGATTCGGCGGTCCGTGCCATTGACTGTCAACGACGACGCAGCGGTGAACGTCGTTTACGAGGATATAAATCAGCAGCGTTATCAGCAGCAATCGCAGTCGCATCAGCAGCAGCGAATCGTCGTCACGAACGACGTCCGCAAGCGCAAGGAGAAAAAGCGAGAGACTAGTCAGACGGCGGCAAGCCGGAGGCAACAGTTCGTGCGTAACGGCAACGGCGGCGACGCCGGTAAGAAGGAAGGACGACGAAACGAGGAGCAGCAGGCCAGGACTATGCAAAATAATCGTGCCACCGGCTCCGAAGAAGCCGCCAACCATCCCCTCAAGGACCTCACGCAGCCGAATCTCAACGAGCCGCTCAAGCAGCACAATGGCGTCGCGCTCAAGCTCGTCCAGACGGGTAAGTGCATGCGTTTCCGTGATTCCGCACGTGGTCCAACGAAATCACGTTTAGCGAAACTAAATTCATCTAGCTCGATATGTTGTCATTTTCAATCATTTTAAAGCGGAACTTAGAAACTCATCAATTGAAATACTAATCGGGATCTTGATCGAAACTTTTCTCAACAAACTTTCTGCTCGTTCAAAATATCCATTTCACATTTTTATTTTTAATAATAAATCATATATGCGTTGTCGAACGAGACGTGCATGGAGGCTAGTGGAGCAAAGTAAAGGAAGGAACTATGCGTATTTTATCGAGCTTCCAGCTTAGCAGGAAAGAAATATGTCTACAAACTTAATTTTCCGAGAACGACGCGACGCACGCACAAAGAATTGCCTGTGCTTCTTTCACGTTTTCCCAAGCGTATCTTTCCGCATTCTTTATTCCCTTTCCAGGAGACTAATATTCGCATAGCTAAGTTATCGCTGCGCATAATAGCTAGGAAATTTGTGAACTGAAAAATCGGTTGGCCAACGATGGCAACAATTCGGATTATCCATGTATTTAATATACGAGACCATATAATCGTATAACTTCTTGTTGGCAGCTTCAAACTTCTACGTGAGTTAGCTGTTATAGAGTATTACGTGTCTCGACTTGGCAGAAGTTTAATAGCCGTCGAGCGAAGATGGTTTAGGTTAAATCGGCAAACTGTATACGAGAGATGATATAATGGTCTTTCTCATTACATAGAAATAATATATGATTTCGATTTTTAAAAAATATTAACTTACTTGTGCTGAGAATTGTATTGAAAGTCAGCACAGATATTTCTTATCCATCATTAAATATACTATAAGTTGTTTAGTAACTTTTAAAATAAATAAGAAGAAAAGTAACTTTAGTGTTTTTCCGTTTTCAATAATGATCAGTATAGTGACTCAATGTTTGATAAACTAGAAATCGATTTCACCTTTAACGAGAATGTCGAGAGAAATGATTTGTCATAACTTAAATAACCAAATTAAAATCCTATTAATTTATAAGTCCATCTCGAAGAAATTGAACAAAGAGTATAAAGTTTCGTTATCAATTTGTGTTCCGTATAGTTGGCGAAAAGCAATTTACTCTCAATCGCTCACAACATAGAAGCTATTAAATCCTCGACATTTTATTATGAGAATTCTTGTCTCCAGTTTAGTTAAGGAATCCGTCATTAGCGAGGGCAATGAAGTGCTCTATATAAAATGTTGAGAGGATAAAAGTTTGTGTGTGGGGACACCTTTTACTTAATGTATCGCTATATAGGAAACTCAAGATACCCAAGTTGGGTCTGACGCGGGATTAATTAAAGTTACTTGTTCTCGTTACCTGCATCTTTCTGCGAATATGTCACCCAAACAATTCGTCATAGCTGACCTTTTTTACCCCCTCCTACCAATCGGTGTGGTTCCACGGCTATGAAGGGATCAAGATTAATTAGCAGTTGGAAGTAGCGGAGGCTAAGTAGGGTTGGCGAGCCTATTACTCCACTGAATTCGAGGCTATCGGTCTTTGTCACTTGCTGTCCCACCTGACCTATCGACCCCGATCTCCCGAACTGACACTTCGTCATGGAAACTTATGAACCCTCCCTCTCGTTCGGGCATAAAACCGCGATAAAATCAGATTGGGGCAAGTATCGCTGAACCGTGTGGAAATACGGTCGAAATCCGGCGAATCGCCGAGGGACTTATTCCTCTGATTTATGTACCCGTGATCGCAAGTAAGTCGCGAGCAAAAATACAGAATGTTATACTTTATCGAATGGTGGGGACTGTGTCGGCCTGTAATACTCAATAAATATGTATCCTATGATAAAAGACTTGCAAGGTTCCAAGTACAGAGACACGGACTGAAGACGAGAGTCAAAGGAATAAAAAATTCCAAGTAAAAGTGCATCTGCAATTCATTATGTGTTTGCATTTGAAAAAAGAAAATAAAAGATGAATAAGTACACACTCACACATCTTGGTTATTTCTCCGATTCACGGTATTCATGATGTTTTGATAATGATATTATGATAATAAAGATGTCTCGTAAGAATGAATGGCAGGCTTCTGGTGCGCTAATGGCTATGTAAAGTATATTATTCTGTTGATCTGGCCGCGAGATGCGGCCGTCTCGTTTCAAAACACATGTACGGTAGAGTGAGTCATTTGGTATTATCCCGGCGCGCCGTTCGACCGTACAAATTCGAATATCTCCGATGAACATTGCGCGTTCTCGAGGAAATTCCACGAGCTCCGTTTCGCAGAAGTGCAACTCTGCACACAAGAGCTCGTTACCGCGGTATAAATAGATCTTCGCCTCGTAGCGGATTTTAGAGTACGTGTGTGTATAGCGACCTCTCTCTCTTTCTCTCTCTTTCTCTCTCTGTGTCTCTCTCTCTCTGTCTCTCGTCAAACGATCTCTCGAGGCTATCACGTGTGCTGACCTGGATGTTTATTCGGTTCATCGGCGCAGCCAAATATCGTTGCCGCCTGGTCTGGCAATCCGCGGACGGAAACGCGACGGATTCGATGAAATGACATTAATCGCCGCGTAAACAAAGACCGGTGCCATCGCGCTAATATAGCGACCGCTATCGAATTCTGTTTTTAGCCGGCCGTTTAAAAGTTAAAGGCTCTGCATCTCTACCCGAAATAGTGACCTATCTCCGGGGGCGACTGCAATTAAAAATAAGATCAATAAGGTTAATTGTATTAGTGAGACTAGGTAAATGCGGACCGCGCGATATTTATCCAATAATATAATCGATAAATAATTAACAATTTTTACATTAAAAAAAAAGGAATCTCTAATGTCCATTTCTAACAATGTAGATTTAACTTTAATCTCGATGTAGTTGATTTTTTATTTTTTTCTAGTTTTGAAAATTAGAAAAAGATAAAAAGTAAGTTAAATGGAGAAATGGGTATAAATCATCTTCGTATGCTGAACAAGATGCGTGACAAAAATTTGAATAAATTTCAAGATGTCTAGTAGATAGGTAGATACTCAATTATCGCTTTCAACGATTCCGAAATATGACAAAGTGACTCATTAATTAATTAATATTTCATTAATTGTCAGATTTGCATTGAATTTATTCTTTTATTTATGATAGTTAATTTAATTGCCTTTTGTCTTTTCAAATAATGTCATTAAGAATCTTAACATCTCTACAAATGAATATCTCCATCGTCATTATAAGATACTAGCTTAAGTTACACGGCGGCGTTGCCCGGGCTTCTTATATCTATATAGATATAATAATTTATAAACTCAACTAACCTTCGTTAATTATTACGCAATGCTTTACTTATATAATAATACTTATATAACAACTAAACTTAAATTGTCACAAAGTGTCAAGGAGATAAAATCAGAGGAAGGAAGTGAAATGTCCAGGTTTCATGGTAGCCTACACATTTTCCGCAGGGGTTTAGAGAGTAACTATGCAAAATTTGGTCTAGATCTCTGGTCAAAGGGTTTAGGAATTAATAGAAAATATAGAGACATTCTCTCTCTCTACCATATAGAATCCAACGTCACATTCATCCTAATTGAGCCTAAACAAGAAGACATAAAGAAGATGACTATAATAATATGCATAAACAGGGAAAATTCAGTCTTTCACAGTCCCAATCACATTTCTATTTTCGATCGTCAGTTCGGTGTTCATCGATGCAAATTTTGAGAGAACTGACAGAGACGACCATGAGAGTTGCTCTAGAGCAAGTTTATAGCTCGCGTGACACCGGGCAATCGGGTTCGTCGAACCCGCGAGACTCAAGGTATCAAGGTTGCACCCTTGGAGTCACGAAGGTTATTACACTTTGGCCTGCACCATCGGACGAGTCGATCGCCGGCCGGTTAGTCATAATACGGTTCGACCGAGCGGAATCCCACATCCCGCGCTTTCAAAGATGATCCCGGTCATCTTTTCCCTAATCGTCGTGTAACCGCGTACGCGCGGACATGATGGTTTTATCCAGAAAATGACGTGGGTCATATTTTAATAAAGGAAGGAGTCTGGTTGCTACGGTAACTGCGAAGCGAACAGAGCACGCGGCCGGCCAGCCAGCCAGCCAGCGAGCCAGGCCGGCAGGCAGGCAGGCAGGATATTGATTCACCCCACCTGAATTCAGGTCAACCCCTGACTAAACGCCGTTTCGCTGTATAACGCGGGCTCCTCCATTTCTATCGCGCTCGTCCCATCTTGCCTTTTTCTTTCATAATCAACGCCCCTTTCCCATGGAAGCGCATGCTAAACGCGTAACGTTTTGTTATTGGATACGGTTTCATCCAGGTAACTGGGTATTTAAAGGCCTTTGCCCGCGTCCCTCGCCCGCTGCGCCACATCGCCCTCGCAATGCGCGCTCTCGACCGAGAAAGTTTACGCTGAATCATTAAACAATATCGATCTGTCGCGCGCATTCCTACCCACTGACAAATTAGCTCGAATTATTATAGTGATAGGCTTATTGTTGCATACTCTTTCTTTGGTTCTGACATCGACTAACAAACTTTATTTCTTTCAGGATTGTGTAGAAGGATGCAAAATTTCTTCTTATTCTCTCTTCGTTGAAACTTTACGTTTACATGTATACATACACATACGTACATATACTTACATACGTATACACATATAGTAACTTTAGTAATGATTTTTCAAAAATTTGTTTTACAAAGGATTCGCATTCCTCTCTCTTTATAATGATAAAGATGTATAATTGAAATAAAAAGATATTAGAGATATACAAAACTTGTTTCTTCATCGTTTATCGATTATAAATTTTTAAATATAATCGAAATATAATGAAATCGTTATGAATTCCATTACACATCGTCTTTTCTCCTTTGAATTTTATTCTCGATCATTCAATTTCGAGATCGTTATTTAGTTATTTTCAATCAAGATCAATCTTTTTCAAGTCAAATCGAGTTTATATGAGTATCCATCGATATACATGTATGTATATCGGTCAAAACGCACAAAAGAAACAATTTCTACGAAGTAAATCCTATATCAAATAGAATTCAAGCGCATGCAACTTTCCGAGAATCTGTTTCTGTTTTCTTCGGATCAGCCGTCTTATTCTGATTTCGAAATGCATAATAATTCGGGAGAATATGAGTAAATACATTTCTACGAATGCCTTTCAATATGCGTCGATCAAACGTGAAAGTGATGGCAATTTCTTTGGGAATTTCTATTACGTAAAATAAAATTCGCACGGCATTTTAAAACCGTTCCCATTTTCTCCGTCGCAATCGTCCGATTTCATTCTCTTTTTTTCTTCTTCATTTTACTTTCGAAAACTCATCGCGTGATTGTAACGGCAATAAAGGCGCTCGTACAGCTTCACCCTATATCATTGCACGTTACCAGCTGCAATTTTTGAATTTTTTACGCGCCGATATTCGCCGACGAAGTCGAGCACAATTTTTGCTGTCGTTAGTCTCGCCGTAACCGGAGATAAAAGTCCTCTTTGAGCAAAAAAATGACGCAAGGTCGCTCGTGGGCGAACAGAAATGCAAATGCGGCGGATACCCCAGCGATGTTTATCGTGGCTCGATGCTTGTAACGTGAGATAGTTGCGAAAGTGCTGAGATATCCTTATGTCGACGCAATACTGACGTATGGAACGATAAATGTGAGCGACTTCAATTTTTTCTTCCGAACTACATCCAACTTTTCTTGTCCAAATCGTACTTCTTTGTTAAATCCGGCCCTTTCGACAACTTCGATTTACGTCGTCGGTGAGTTTACGGAACGACGATGACAGTGAAAGGCGCGTGTGTGTCGAGAGAATACAGATCTCGGCATTACTCGCATTACTCCGTATCAATATTCGGTACCGCCGCGCACCTGCGCCATATTTGCGCCGATCCACGGTACCACGAGAATTGAAGTAGTACTTATTCTACCTTGAATTTTTAACGAGCGCCGAGTCTTAACTCCTTTATCCTCTCTCAAAATCGTTAATCGCAGCTCGCGGTCAGCGATTATTGAAGCCCGCAATTGTTTCAACTGATTATACGCAACGTATTATAAAGAACAATGAAAATTCGATACAGACGAGGCTGTGATTCTTATTCTCAAAGAACTATATTTCATTAAAGAAAGATTTCTCAGACAGAATAATTATAAAGGTATATTCCGTACTGTCTTTTTCTAGGTAAATAAAATAATATTTAGATTATTTCTTTTTAAAATATATTTTTTAAGATATTTCTTTGAGAGATCACATACTTTTACTTTTAAACATCCATATTTTTAAGAGAAAATATATTCTATATATAATATATAATATAAGTATGCATATATTTTATACTTCGTTCATTTTATAAAGAAGAATATATAAAGTACGAAATTAGAAATTTTAAATTTTAAAAGTTGAATTTAAAAATCAAATTTTAAAATACAGTTTTTTAAATTCTTAAATTTTAAATTTTTAAATCTTAGAAAGAAATAAATTTGGAAATTTTGTAATTATGGAATTTCTAAATTTTAAAATTTCTGATTTAAAAAATTTTAAATTTTAAATTTTAGTAATTTAAAAAATTATATTTCATGATATTTTAGTATAAAAAAACGTAGAGCAAGCTTGTGCGTATTATATATATCTTATATATAATATGACTGTGGTATTGATACTTTTTACAGCAATAAATAACAAAATATTTTCTCATTGTTATAAGATATCAAATACCAGATATCAAATATAATAGAAAACACGTATACAACATTTTTAATGATAACTATCGTCGACTAACGACGAAGTTCGACGACGAATCGTACGAATTCAGCATGCAGGCTATTCGTCGCGCGGTACGCCTCACCAAACCCGCAAATAGGCTCGGTGGACGATAATGGCGCGGCCGCTATTACGGTGACTTCAATTAACCGAAATTCCTCGGGCGAGAAAGCACCGCCGCCGCCGCCGCCGGTGTACACCGTGTGCATGTGTGCGACGCAACTTTTTTTTTATGCCCGATGTGGAGCGCAATCGTTTTGCCGGGATGACGAAAGTGGAGCGCCGTGGACAGTGTGGCGCCAACTCGGATATTTTCCGACGAGCTCGTCGCTCCGCGGAGAGAAAATATCTCATTTCCGCGGACAGAAGAATGTTTTCTTCGTTCGCTAAATTATTTCGTTACGCGTTACGTTTCGTGACGCGAAGCTGTAATACCGGAAAGTTCGAGAGCGCGGGAAAGCAAAGGGTCAAAGTGGAAATAGCTTCGGGAGTTCAGACGACGACGACTTTGGTCGTCGCGAAGAGAGTGACAAACGCGAAACCGTGCTAGAGGCAAAACGACGTTGCTCACACGGAGCTCAATTTCCTCATATCGCGACCATAATACGAACACAAACGTTAGATAATAAGCTTAATCACGAGTTGAAAGAGATTCGCGGGAGACTTCCAATTGTCTGCAGAGAATTCGAACTGGAATGAATATTTATAACAAAACGTGCGTTCACGTGTTACGTGATACGATGTTCCCCTCAATAATCTCGTGGGATTTATGCATATGTATATAACGTAACTATTCCATCAGGTTGATTCCGATGAAAACCAATATTACATAACGTACCGTACAATATTATCAATTATGGACTAATATATCGTATATGCAAATATAGATGACGAATAGTATTACACGTCGCAATATCAGGTAACACCGCAATACGATACGTTGATTTCGAAATAAATATAAACATCAAACTATGGATCTATGTATGTGCGGGTACAATTTTTTTTATGTGTGACAAGATACAGGAATTATACAGGATAAATCTGAAATAATTGTCAGATTTTAGCGAAATATTATTCTATTCATTTTAAGGATAAGCGCAGATTGTCATGCAATGCGGTCACAGTTTTTAAAAATCTTTCGAATTGTGCTAATAATACCATTGTTATATTGGTTTTAATACCGTAATATTATATTCAATTCCGAGCTAAATTCATCGATACGCAATCTCTGACCGTAGCACTGTTTAGTTTGAAAACGTTGGAATTCTCGTATTATATGCATGCGTCACGCGAAGTTCCTTCAGCAGTCAGGCTTTCGTGAACGATGATTAAACGATTAAGCGATCTCCAGGGCGCTAATGTAATCCGCTAACGCGAGAGATTAGCGAACAAATTGCGTATTATACGGGAGATCTCGGCTTTCCCCCCCCCCCTCCCCCCCCAAACGGTAATTTCCGAAACAGGAGCAACTTAGGCTAATGCGAATGTCTTAATGAGGGGCGATATTGCGCGCGTGTGAGGTCCCTCCCTTGTTCGTGCCGCTTAAATCAGTATCGACCTGATTTGGTGCCTGATGAAGGGGATCGATATAACCCCCGTTTTATCATAATTCCAGCGGATTTGTTTCTCGGACATGTCACGGCACGCATGATGCAAGTTTTGACGCAACTTGACGCATGATACATTTGCATAGCCGCATAAATAGTAGGTTTATGCTCGCTTATTAATATATGTAATGCATTTGATGCGCGCGGCGTTATTCGAAAATTACGCAATATGCGACCTTCCCTCTACGATAATTTATTTATACACCGTCTTCTCCTCGCAGTTCCTGAAGTTTCAACGTGAAACATCTTGATAACGAGTTGAGATTGTGTTGTGTAAGTGAAATTAAAGTTGATATCAACCGAAAAGCTCTTAAACGAGAGGGATTATAAAATCTTTTTAATAAAAATGGAGTACTTCAACAATCTTACTGAAATTAACTGTTACCGTTTTTCAGTTTTACAAATTTTTTGTAAATTACTAAAAAGATACTTATGATATATTTTTTTAATTACTTGTTATAGAAACCTACTCGTTCTTATTCTATTATTTGACTTTTATATAACTGTTGATGTAACTATTTATTACGTAACTCTACGCATATGTATAGTGATTTATTCTTTCATGCGAAACTACTATTAAAAGACTCCATTTTATTTTGTCAATTTCGAGAGCTAACAATCTCCCGCTTTATTTTACTGAATTTCTGTTTATTCCAAACAAACAATCCATAGGTATATCGAACATATCGATTTTTCCTTCGTCGGACGAAAGACATTTTAATAACGACGTCTACGACAAAAGCACTCGGCTAAACGAGAAATGTTCACAAAAACGGGTCGGATTACCTGACGGTAGGTAACCCTGGCAGAGCGGGAGAGTTCGGAGGCTGTAGAGCTCAGCTCACCTTATTGGATTCCCGGGTTATCTTGGCCCAGTTCGAGAAATAATGCCACCCGGTCGAGTTTTCCCTTCGTTTGTTTGAGTTGTTTGACGAAGAAAAACGATATTCGCCGCCGCGAACTCACGCTGCGCGCTGGCAATAAGGTTGGCATGGATTCCTGTCTTCCGGGTTCCCCGTTCGTTTACGAATTTATCGCAAACTTTCGCCGGGAAAATTGCGCCACCGGATATCGAATTAATACACAAGCGCGTCAGAGGTATAGATAAGCCGATTATTTGAAGTATTTGAACGACCATTTTGTGTTTTGCCGTCATATCTCTCTCGCTCCGTTTCTGTTAGGCCGAACGTGTACCTATTTGCCCGCGCGAAACATGCTTTTTCTGCTCGCATATTTTCATTGACCGCGGGTCGACGGTAAAAGCTCCAATGTATTTTCGAACACCAAGTCATCGTAACGGGGCGAAATATAAACCGCGGGGGACAAATTGCCCAAAACAAGAAGATTGTTTTGGGCAATTTTATTATTTTTTTAATAGTATAAGTTTGATACTATTTTTAAACTCGATTCGATGCAGATAACGAAGATAATTATAGCGAGATTTATTCGTACATACACGATAATTTTACAAGTACAATTTGCTACTGGAACTTGTTTGACTCCGATTAAGAAACAAAAATATAAAAAAATAATGTGTTCAATATTAAATAAATCTTACGAATCTTAAGCATTTTGTGATAAGATTCTCCCTGCGAATAATGAGTTTCTGAACATCGCTATAAAGAAAAATGTTTCTCGTCGGGGTCTACGCGCATATATAAGTTCCTACATTTGACGCACACCTGTAAAAGAAAGATATATTCTTTGACAGATACGTGCTTCCCTTACCAAAATAATAACAACGCGTGGACGAAGATATATCGCAAGTACCGACAACGTGCTTCCCAAGCCGAAATATTTCTTGATAGGTATACCTGTGCGAGAGTCAGTACGCATTTATACCGCGTGACAAGCATTTCAAATAATTCAAATATAAAGTATGAATGAAATATATGGAAAAGATTACCCAAATATAAGAATACTCGAAGACATTTAAATAACAAAAACGAAAATAAAATTCAATAAAATCATGAATTACTTCGTTGTTACTTTTTAAAGTGAAAGATATTTTTTTGAGAACGTTCTTCTTATTACGAGAGTTTTTGATAATTAGTAATGTTATATGTGGCTCCATTAACAAGCACGCAAATTTCAAATATGTTTAAATATGAATGTAAATATTTTCGGATATCTAAGTTAATCATTTCAATATTTTAGATAAATAACAAACCGTTAATATCGCGATTTATGCTACCAATAGATAATAATCAGCATAATATGAATATATAAATACATGAATATATTAAATGCTAATAATTATATGATAATGTTAAAATAATGTCAATATCAAAAACGCATTATCTCGTTGCTATAGATTAAGGAAAAAGTGTTTATTACATATTGGAGACAACCCCCCATCTTTTATATTAAATATCACCGTACTTTATATGGCATACGTAAATTCCTGTTTGAATAGAATGATCATCTCAGCAAATAATTATACCAACGTAGTTGATTTCTTTGGTGGCTTTGTTTACTTTCATAATATAATTTATTGTTTTTGATCGTACTTTTTATATCTATTTTATTTAATTTTATAAACTACATATCTCTCGATTGTATATACTAAAGGGTTTTTCCCGTAAATAAAGATTATTATTATTATTACATTCACGTATAGTTGAGTAAAAAGTTCGCATCAAAGTACTTTCTTTATTACTCTACATACCTATCTTTAGTCCCCACAAGTAAGTCACATTTCGCCTTTTCGAAACGCGAGATTCCGATAAAGAGGCGGTTCATCGAAGCGAGGAAATAACCCGCGCCAAGAAGCAGAGAGATCCCACAAAGGGCTGGGGCGCTATCATGACGATAGTGATAACGACGCGAGAGAGGATCCTACACGCTCTTTGACGATCTTCCCCGTCGTTTCTCGACCAACGAAGAGGTCATTCGGATCGCCCATAAAAGGATATTTCAAAGTTCTCCGCGCGAGGTATTGGATAAGACGGCGAGAATATTGAATTCACCACGACCAAATGCCACTCTAGATACGTCCAAAATAACGTTTACCGGAGCCGATTTCCACCGACGAGGGTGGAAAGACGCAAAAGGACGTAATTTTACTTTTGACCGCCAAGCCTCTTTCTCTCGGGACGTCGCGGCGGTTCGGATGTGTCAAGACTTGCAACGACACCTTTGACGAGCAAATCGAATCGACGTAGACGGTAAAGGGCTGCAACCGCGTCGTTGCACTCGCGAGCGTTGAATTTGCCGTCGTAAATTGCGAGGCTCCATTGGCAGCTTGCCAAGGCAGATCTTTCGGTTATCGAATCGTTTCTGTTACCGAGACTCGAATCGGAATTCGAATTTCCGATTTCAATTTAAATTGTTTATTTTTTAGTCACCGGTTTGTTCGTGAAATATCTTACATTTCAAAACTTAAAAAAATAACTATTTGGAATTATTTAGATAAAAGCATAGATGTTACATATATGTCTAATACTATAGATGTCATGTAAAATTGTATATAATTTAACAATGTCAATAATATTTAATGATAATTTTCTAATAAAAGTTACTATACACCGAGAAAAAAAATTTGTCAATCCCAAGAAATATTTAGTCCGATACGTTCAACTAAACATTTTAGTTAGTTAACTAAACATTAGTTGAATTAATTAATTCTTGATTAAAGAATCTAAATAAATTGTTGAAACAACTAATATTCAGTTAACTAACTAAAATGTTTAGTTGAACGTATCGGACTAAATATTTCTTGGGATTAACAATTTTTTTTTCTCAGTGTACATATAATACTCAATATACAAATATATACAAATAAATTTAATGTACAAAATATATCTTTGTGATTAAATTTCCTTAACTTTCTCAAAATGGACGATAAAAAACATGCTGTTTCTTTCAAAATTTATGTTTTCTAACATTTTCATAATATTTTTGCGCAATACACTGACTATTGATTTATCACAAACGCAAAATTTTCGCTTCAAGGAGCGAAAGAGCCAAGTCTCACGATTTGCCATATTTATTTGGGACGCCGTTCTCCACCCATCAATACGTAACTCCCTGATTAATGTTTTCTTTTGTGTGTTCCGCGGGAGTGTAGTCTCCGAGTTCGGCCAGGAGTTGGGCGCCGCGATGGAGAGCCACTCGGCGAACGTGCGACGTCTGGTCGATGAGTTTCGCAGTCGATCGGGCGACTCGAGAGTCGATGTCAGCGGTATGCGACGTGTTTGGGAAAGTTTGCTGCGGCAGGTCGAGGCGGACGCAGCTTCTCACCTCGATCTGGCCGCGGTGCTGCAGCAGCAACTGTCGAGGCCCACCTTAGAGGCGAGCTTCCACCGAAAGCTGCAATCTAGGAAGGTGAGCCTATCCCTATCACACGTACGATTTTTTTTTTTCTAAATTTGTAAATTCATTCGTAAGTAAATTCCGTGAAATTGATGAATACCGTGATATTCCAAAGTAATTTCATTTGGCCACACAACTCGTTATACACACTGAGAAAAAAATTGTTAATCCCAAGAAATATTTAGTCCAATACGTTTAACTAAACATTTTAGTTAGTTAACTAAATATTAGTTATTTCAACAATTTATTTAGTTTCTTTAATCAAGAATTAATTAATTCAACTAATGTTTAGTTAGCTAACTAAAATGTTTAGTTGATATATTGGACTAAATATTTCTTGGGATTGATAAATTTTTTTTTTCAGTGCACTTACGATCTCTCTATATGTATAAGCATTTCCTTTTACCGTGACAATGTGTTAACACCCGTATTGTTTGCGCGATTACAATTGCTATTTCAAACTATCGAAAGACGCCTCGATTGCACAGGTTCTCGACGAGGTTGCTTAGATATCGAGTCACGGGAAGAGACGAGTTCGCCGCAATTGACGAACGCGGACGGTAAAGTTTCCCAAGCGACCCATTCGATTATTCGATTTCAACGTTGCGCGTTCCGAATGGCATTTCAATCCCATCAGGGAGCGTCTGCCTCTCCGGGTCGCACCGTCTAACTCGATCTCTCACGTCCTATCCAATCTATACCGTGTATACCGCGTTTCTCAGGTATTCGCCCATCGCGACGCTTACGAGCAGGTAGTTAGCAAGACGGAGGAGAAGCTGCAGCGCACCAGATTGGATTACAAGCGCGCATACGCCGCGTTGTTAACCAACGAGGCCGGCGGCGGCGCCGAGCAGGAATTGAAGCGCGCTTACTTGGAGTCACACAACGCCTATATTCTGCAGCTACGCGCCACCAACGCTATTACCGAGCGCTATCAGTCCCATTGTTTGCCGGGACTGCTCGGCGAGATTGCGGAGGTCTACGAGGAACTTTGCGGACTGGCCTGCAAGTGCGTCGCCGGGATCTCGGACGCGGCCGGGGAACGGTCCGGCGAACAGGCGAAACGTTATCAAGCCGTGGCCAAGGAAGCGCAGGCGATTATACCGTCGAATGATCTACAGGTACCTTACGTTCGCTCTTTGAAAAGAGTTGTTGAACCCACGAGATATGGAAAACGCATATCCTTTTCTCTCTTCTTTCTCGTTTTGCTGCAAAATGTCTCAGGTGCTCCGTTACGATAAAAACAAAATAGGGGTGAATAGTACAGTTGTTAGCCACTCTACAATAACACAGGTCGACACGCAAAATGATTTAAGCATCGGAATAGGCTTATCTTATAGATTTTTCATCGCTAAACACGAATCTGGCCTCGAAAATTGCCCATCACGTCGAGATTTTGAGAAAAACGGTCTCAACGACTCAAAAAACCATGTTTTTGCCCGTTTTTGATGACATGTAGAAAGTGAAGCTGAGGTGCTAGAACTCTCTAACTAGGCTTAAATTGAAGCTTGAACCTTCAACTAAAAGAATCAAATCGAAAAGACCCTGAATCAATCATAAATTTTCATGTAGCATAACTTTTTCATGTGCGCGCGCACTCTACTTGCACTTACATAGCCGTGCACAGTGGCACACCTACTTATAAATTTTAATTTTGCTATTTACTGTTTTTGTGGTCGCTGATTACGAATCTAAGGTCAAAATTTAAAAATTCAAAATGGCGGATTTAAAATGGCGGACATACAATTTTAAATATTTTGCCATTTTGAATCCGCCATTTTGAATTTTTAAATTTTGACCTTAGATTCGTAATCAGCGACCACAAAAACAGTAAATAGCAAAATTAAAATTTATAAATAGGTGTGCCACTGTGCACGGCTATGTAAGTGCACAGGCTATGTAAGTGCAAGTAGAGTGCGCGCGCACATGAAAAAGTTATGCTACATGAAAATTTATGATTGATTCAGGGTCTTTTCGATTTGATTCTTTTAGCTGAAGGTTCAAGCTTCAATTTAAGCCTAGTTAGAGAGTTCTAGCACCTCAGCTTCACTTTCTACATGTCATCAAAAACGGGCAAAAACATGGTTTTTTGAGTCGTTGAGACCGTTTTTCTCAAAATCTCGACGTGATGGGCAATTTTCGAGGCCAGATTCGTGTTTAGCGATGAAAAATCTATAAGATAAGCCTATTCCGATGCTTGAATCAGAAAAAGTCATTTTTTGTCGACCAGTGTAATTGACCACATCTTAAAAAATTAAAGATTATAAAGAAATACTATTAAAATGTTTTTAATTATAAATACAAAAATATTAGAATTATTATTTTTTTATAATTAAAAACATTTTAATAGTGTTTCTTTATAATCTTTAATTTTTTAAGATGTGGCCAATCATTGTAGAGTGGCCAACAACTGTACTGTTTACCTCTACTTCTATCTCGTTGAAAGATATAACGTGTGAAACCTGTCGCTACTTCTTGTCAGAGCAGTATCTGTAGAACTTTCAAATCGGCGGCTGTGCAGAAAAAAAAGATATGCAATTGTCTCTAACTTATCCCTCTTCCGCGAGGTCAAATCTCTCGAGTCGGAGTCGGCGACATGACGGCGAGCGCGTCCACCGTGTCAATCTCGCGGCTCGATACGTCAATCGGAACCGATCGATCGTGCGCAGATATACGATGCCCGACGACGATACGATTATACGTATTCGGGATATATTGATCACGCAAGAGCAAATAGACGGTACCGGGGCATATATCCAATTTCGGGGTGGTGAGGTATCCGATGGCGGATTACAATCGTCGGTATTCGGTGAAGAGAGACAGAATGAAAACAGGGCCGCCTGATTAAAGGCCGGTCATATTCGCTGTGGCGGGGCACGTGTCCAGGATGTATTGGCCGCTCGAGATCGCCGCGCTCGTGTACGTGTGTTTGCGCGTTACCGTGTACCTGTGTGTACGGTGAGTTAACTTGTTCGGCTGACCAAACGCGCCGGTATTCACTGATTTGTCCTCCTTGAACCCGTCGGTCGATCGCGGGCCCTCGTCGGAAATACCGATTTCGCTTAAATGCATATCCCTGTCTGCGTCGTATTTCAAGAGATTATTAATGCTGGAACGATGACAGTGACACGACAAATACTTTTTTTTTCGGAATTTCATCTCGCGTATCATCGCGTTGACGGTTTTAATTCGAGATACTTGATTTGTGACGAAAAGAGACAGATATTAAAGCTAGAGGTAATACATGTCCCACATAAATTTGCGAAGCGTGCTATGTTACATCATATGTATATATATCACACATTATATCATTCTATTTTCAATTTACACCCAACTCTCTTTTTACGCGGTTTTTCTAAATATAACGCGGGTTTTTGAAAAAATTTTATAATCTCTCATGTACCTATATGTACAAACTTTAATTTTAATTCCTAATGACGAATTAAGGTGGTTCATGCATTTAGGTAAAATGTAGTTAGCCCGGAAAATGTGATATGAAATGAAAGATTAACGTTCTTAGAGTGTGTCTGTGAAATTTCGGATTTTTTAACCGATTGGTTCCGGAGATATATGTCCGTAAACTTTACCAATTTAACGCGGTGGGGGTACCCCTCTTGCGAAAAACGAAGCTAAAGCGCTTTTGCTGCAAAAATTGCAATACTTCAAAAATAGATAAACGAACCAAAAACTGACGAAACGATGCAATAAACATTTTGCAAGATACTGGACGAAAGCCCGAGTTCATTGACCGAATCATATAATAATAAAACGTAATTTTCAATTGACTAAATCAACAACATGGAACTGATGGTTGCCATGGCTGGACTCGAGCGGCACTAGCGGCAGTTTGGCAACGTCAGCTGATGAGTATAGGCAGTATAGCGCATGGAGGAATAGATTCTATTCCTCCGTGGTATAGCGCATATCTCAAAATATTCAACGTTTATCATTATTTCACACTTGTGTATCGCTTGTACGTACAGGTTATATAGATCGCGACGACGAAGACTGCTGACTCAACGTTGCCGCGCTGCTGTTGTACATATAGGCTGCGGTCCATTTGACGCTACAAATGCTTCGAAGCGTTCTTCTTCTCCTTCTTTCTTCATTGAAAGAAAAGAGAAGAGG
Organism: Temnothorax rugatulus; assembly: GCA_035220575.1. Classification (NCBI taxonomy): domain Eukaryota; kingdom Metazoa; phylum Arthropoda; class Insecta; order Hymenoptera; family Formicidae; genus Temnothorax; species Temnothorax rugatulus. Next base: position 1,819,150 of record JASTWL010002062.1, read on the forward strand.
AATGCTTCGAAGCATTTGTAGCGTCAACTGAACCGCAGCCATATTCACACGGCTCACAACTCTAGTAAAAGATGTGACTTTTGTCTCAATATTTTAATTACGTAGAGGTTGTATAACATTAAAGTATGTCATAAATAATAAATCTCATTATTTGCTGATTTTCACGGACAAAAATCACACTTATTTATCACTAATAAGAATAGTTGTCTATTTGACTTGCAAGTACTGCATGAACCACCTTAATGAAAATTTTTCAATCGGACACATGTGCCCTATATTGTCATGTTAAAAAAGCGAGCAATTCGCGAGACAGACTATATTTTTCGATCATTGTTGTAACTCCAATCATATTTCAGCAGCTCGGTTGTCATTGTCAATCATGATTCGATTATTATTCATTGTTAGTTCACCTTATTCTTCAAACTCAGTCATGTAAACAGCTTTCAAAACAGCGTGCGCATATTTCCCCCTTTTATAAAGTTAGAAATCATGCACATGGCACATACACTTTCAACCGAAGAGAGTGTGCGTATTAAGCTAAAAATTCAGCGCAATTGTTTCAGTCTAGTCTTTTTGATAACATTCTTATACGGTTTTTCCAAATAAACGCGAACGCGTATCTGTCGCGTAAAAAGAGTCGGATATTCAGTTATTTCGCTCGCGAATATATATTTTATCCAATTCTGTCTCACTCTACTTCATTTTCGTGCTCGCCCCAGTTATGAAACGTAATGTCAAATAATTTAAAGAGGCGAATATGTAACGTTATTTAAGGCCTTGGCGCGAAACCTATCTGTGAACGCGACGCCGCGGAAGCCGCCGCGACGTCTGTACGTCGCGCCGGCACCACCCGAGCAAATACCAATGGAGAGAATCAGTCAAATACCCACGCTCAGGGACGAACTGGTACCAACGGGCACCAGCACGCTCCCGCTCATGGAGGATCTCAAACGCGACTACGACGGTCTCAACCTGGAAATAGGTCGTCTGCAAGACGCTCTGGACGCTCTCGTGCGAATGCAACGCAAGTACGTACAATGATTTTTTACGCAACCGCGTATTTGCTCGTAACTCGACGAGTAACGAACACAACAACGTATTAGTCTGTCCAAAGCAGGATTACCACTCGTCCCGATTTTACCGGATTTTACTGTCCCGATTTTTCATTATTTGTCCCGCGTCCCGGCCAGGATGACGCTAAATGTCCTGATTTTTAGAGAGCAGAAGTTTTGAATTATTTTGACAGTCATTTTGTGACTTTGTTTTCCCTATGTAAGCAGAAACTATAATGTAAAGCCGATATCCCTTACAGAAATGTTATATTGTAAGTGATTATTTGGGCTAGTGATTGATTGCTTATTTTGAGTGTTAAAAAAGCACTGTTTTTAATGCTTTTAATACTTAAAATAAATAATTAATCACTAGCCAAATAATCACTTACACCTTACAGTATTAAATTTCTGTAAGGGATTACTAAAGATATTAACCCACTTTTGATCAATACTGAAGATATCAGTATTAATCAAAAGTGGGTAAATATCTTTAAAAGTGTAAAGAAAAAGAAGCTACGATTTATCAATTGTTGTATCTTGTGCTTTGAGCATTCCATCTAACGCGTTTGTGGAGCGAGTATTTTCTTATATCACTAAAATGGATAAATATTAGAATAAAAGGCCATACTAATGAAAAGATAAAATATACTATGCATACTTGTAAATGTTTCTATTTATTAAATTTATTCCCTTTTTTCCCCAATTAACCCTTTCAGTCACGCAATTCACTTCTATCTGACATAAAAGTGCGATTATGTGTTTCCGATGTATTTTTCGACGCTAAATACGAATCTGGTGTAAAAAAAAATAAAAACAACCCCTAAAATGGGGTGAAAATGGGGTAAATTATCAACATTGCATTAAACAGTGTTCATGCATAAGATTTAACCCTTTCAGTCACAGGAGCCACTATAGTGGCACCCTTTTACTTTTTCTTTTCTTTGTCATTTCTTTCATATTTGATGCAAAATTCTGAATTTTTTTGCATTTTCAGTTAAAAAGATACTTAAACTTTAGAAACATAATGATATTTTTTGATTCTATAATTGTTTATAATTATTATAAATAAACATATGCAAAAAAAAACCGTATTTTTGTGAATCTAATTCGTTAGCGGAGAAATTTGATAATAAACGTATACTAAAAACACTTGGAATTCATTGGTTGAAGAACAGAGATTATAGAATCACCATTAGATTTACAAAATTCAAAATGGCGGATTCAATATGGCGACCATATCACCCCATTTTAGGGGTTGTTTTTAGTTTTATTGAATTTTCGACATCAGATTCGAATTCAGCGTTGAAAAATACATCGGAAACGTATATTTGCACTACCGTGGCAAAAAGAATTGAATTTCGTAACTGAAAGGGTAGTTTTCACCCTCCTTAGGGGTGCACGTGGATACTATTAGGGGTTTCACTCATTTTTGGCCTGAAATCGTGTAGAATCAAAATAAATATTCATTAAAAGTCCCGATTTCTGTTAAAGAAAAGGTGGTAATCCTGGTTCAAAGATAATTTTTTTTTAACACGTCCAATCAGTAATTTTTATATGACTTACGATGTACGTCACAACAGAATTTTCATTATTCTAAATATATAATGATAAAATATTGTGTATTAAATTTTATCACTTTTTATTTTATGTTGTGTCTAGTTATTGATGGTATTCAAAATTTTATATTAAATAGTATTAAAAAAAATTTCGATAGTGCTGGTTACGAATGACCCACCATGGCAGTCAACGTGTGAATTGAAAAATTGGAGGGGTTAAAGCCATAGTGGTGTAAGTCAATTTTTTTGACCACTTTTTTTTCTTCTTCTTTCAACATATCTGCATGTGTAGACTGCATCTATGAACTTAACTCGATAGGTTAAAAAAAGTGACTTACACCACTATGGCTTTAACCCCTCCAATTATACACGTTAATTTATGTAAAAAATGAATTTCATGTTTGTGAATTTTCCCTTTTATTAATTGGGTTTTGTTTTACATTTTACGCTAGAAATTTTTCATTTCTGTCAAGTTTATAATAATTTATTATAACGTGACAAACTTGTGAAATGTTTGAAGAAGATATGTATAAATTTTATTATCCATTTGTATTATTATGAATATATTTTTTTCATTAAGTATGTTTTTATTGTCGTTTATCTACGCGGAAAGGTTAATCAAGATTGCTCTACTCGACTTTCGAATATCTGTTACCTTGATAGCTATATTTTTCACCCGGTAGCTATATTTTCGGTCGGCGTGGTAGCTTGCATGGAAATACGTCAGTTTTTTAATCTTTTAAGAAGAAAATACACGGCGATAAGAGTTATTTTATCACTTCCCATTGCAGGAGCGCCGAGAGTAATCTTTACACGAAAGTAGCCGAGCTGCAGGAAGATATTTCTCTGAAGCGCCTCGACCTCGGTGTGGCGCAACTGCGTCTAGCCGCGGTGCAAGCACAGGTATGCAAGCACGTTCTTTGTTCTCCTTTAGTTACCGCCATATTACGCAACGTCAGTCGCGGACATTTATTACTTTATTCGTCTCTAATCCTGACATGCCGCATCTATTACTTTATTCATCCCGATGCAAAAAGCGTGTGCTCGTATTTATCATCCGACTTGCGCATCTCGAAACGCGATCCCGCAAGCTGTACGCCATTTATCGCAATAACACGGATTATATGGGAAATGAGATACGCATTCAAATACAATTTTTTTATAAAACTTGCTTACGGAGCAGTTTACAGCAATTCTAACAACGCGCGCCCAACGTGCGCGAAATACAATATGTGTTGCGGAACAAGATTTCAGAATTAAATTCTAGAATAAATAGTCCTATGTTAAATGCCTCTATGTTCTCGACCTGAAATTGATCAGGCATCTATCCTCCACGTTCTCCCCCATTTCATCCAATTTGTCCGACCGCGCGTGGCATCGAGCCTCATCTATGTGCAGGGATGGATGCACCAGTGAAGAGCTACTCAATTGTTCGCACGTTATTAACTTAAAGTGGAAATTGCACCATCCAGAATTGATAAAAAAAAAGGACTGTTAAAGATAACGAAGTCGCCGGTATTAATTACCAGCCTCCAAGTAACTAATGCGATAATAATTGAAAACTGATGCGCGATCTCACGTTTGCAAAATAATTACGTTACTTTATGCGGTTATAAATTATCACGAGCAAACCTACGTTCGTTATAATGTTGGCAAATTGGATTTATCTTCCCACGGGAAATTCAATTTTGTCACTGCGTTCCTAAAATAGATCAATTGCACATAATGGTGTAATTTAAAGAAGGAAAATTAATTTATTTCGAAAAGAAGAAACATTGTTGCACATATAATCTGAAGAGGATTTTTTTTAATTGTGGCTTGTAAAATAATTTTTGGCGTACGAAAAAATGTCGTGCGCAGGATCGCGGACGCGGTCTGCCCGGCCCAACGAATTCGGAGGCGCGATTTCTTGATGCATGTAACGTTGACAAATACGGACGGCTCACTTTCCAAAAGTTTCCTAAGTGGGAGGCTCGTCTGTGGCCATTCACTGGCAATTGGTCATTCACTGATGCGCTTTAGCCTAAACGCCGGATAAATACTGACGCGCGCGCAATCGCGCGACATGCGCCTTCGCAACTGGGTCATCGGCGAGCACGAGCGTCTGAAAATCCATTTCTGGCCTCGTCGAGAGAGTCCGTCTATCCAGGTCAGGCGAGCAGGATCGTTGCTGTCTGGCCGCGCGCTGCCGTTTACCGCTGCTCGTCGTGTAATATCGAATCGTGGTCGCGTCCACCAGCCTGAACGATGGGGTGGACTACGTTACGCACGCGAGTCGTTAGTATTTTTTTTTTCTCTTCTGGTGAATTATCGTCCCTAGCACGCTAGATCGCGAGGCCGAGGATGCCGCATGATTCAGTGGACTCGCTCGACGAATAGGGCGCCCTGGTTGGAAAAGTGCCTAATAGTGCTCCTGATATCTATTGTTATTAAGAATATTAACATTTGGCTATCTGGTGATACTATTCCATATCGATACAATATTGTTACTTATTGATTTTCGTTACACTCTAAATTAAATCTACGTGATTTTACCGTTTAACAGTAATATTAAATAAAAAGACTTGAAAAATGTATATTAATGTATTAATCAAGTTTATATAACGATTATACGAACACGGGGACGTTATGTTATTAGACGGATAAGGAGTTATTCATTGTCAAGTCGAGCACAAAGAGGCTAATGTTGCGGCAGTGAACAATGGCCGAGTATATTCTCAATGACCACGCGGGATCAATGAAAATTGACATGCACGTATTGTCAATGAAAACATTCCCGCAGTTGAAAACGGGCGAACCGTGGTGATAGATCCATGGAAACATTTCAACCAGGGCGGTGTATTGACGCATTTTCATCAAGCTAGCCTGTGTTGCTAAGCGCGTATTGCGACAGAGATGAAACGCTTAATCGCGCAACGAGAAAACTTTATCCCTATATCCTGTAGAAAGTACAAAAGTGCAGTAACGTAGCTCAGTATAATCAGTTTAGAAGCTGGTAAAAGAACCGTTCTTATGATTTATAAATAATTTTTTAGAGGGTTAGGGTTGATAAGAAGGGGTAATTGCCGTTTACGTTGAGATTTATGCAGCAATTATTGGCGACTATCAATTTCACTTATTTAGATTGAAAATACCAGGATTTTGAATTGAAACGCGCATTCGTCAAATCGCCAGGTTCGCGCGTAAATTAAACTCACGTAATCTCGCTATCTTGTGCGCAATCATTATTATCCGCAAGACGGCATATGTAATATAATATGATAAGCAGAGGAGTCGCTGGGATAATACTCCCCACGTGGATATAGATTAAACCCATTCCGTGTCACGTGTCTGTAGGGCTTGCTCCTTACTCATTCACAGGGACGCATAATTGATGCGCGAATTGATACGCAAAGAAGCGTGATTGTCGTGATTGTCGTTTAAGGGTGATTCTGTGTGCAACGGTCTAATGGATTCTTCTCTTGTTCACGAAGCATAAACTTAGTACAGAACGTCCTAAATCACCTTTGCATATGGATTAATCGATATTGAGTCCATATTTCCTTACTGGAAATTTCACGTAATATCTTATTCATAGTGATTTTATTTCCAATGTTAATTACTTCGATAATTAAGCCTCGAGGTAAAATTTTGTTAAGATCTAATTCAACGAAATTAAATAAAATAATAAAGTTTTAACATTTGCACATTTCGAACTCTAATTTTAAGTCTTTTATTTTCAAAACTTTAATTATTCGAGATTTTTAGATTTTGTTTCTAAAAATAAAAAGAAAATATCTCAACATTAGAAAGGCATTATACATTTCACAAAAATAATAACAAACTTTTCCAGAAGTTAGTTGCTACAAGAAAAGTCGCGGAATAATTATACATGCATAAAATATATTACATTACATATTATTAATGTAATTATTAAGCTATTATTAAATATATTATATTAGATATTATTAATAATTATTAAAAATGTGTTATATATAAAAATATATATATTTTCTATGAATTGCCACTCACAGAAAGAACTTTTCGGGGGCGGGGAAGCTGGTCAACCGGATGGAGTGACCAGTCGGAAGATGTCGAACGGTTCGACCGGAAGTCCAAAGCTGAAATGGCTGAAAGCATTCAAGAGCCTAAAGACCAGTTCGCCCACGACACCGCCGCTGTCTGACAAGTGAGCTACTTATTTCCTTTCCACTTATACCAATTTCCACCACGTGCATGCCGCGAAAAACGCCGACAAAGTTTCCGACGCGACGAAGATGGTTTTCTGCACCCGGGCGACCCCGGGAATTATATATTTTTATTCTCTATATGTACTCTTCGATACAAGTCCCGGAAATGAAAGAGGATCTCACTTTTGCTTTTCGAGTTAATCCGACATTGATTGTTTCATCCGTGTTTCTCTTTGCTAAATTTTGTTTCGCGACGCTCAGTAGAGAATAGCGCAGAGCTGGATGCACTCGTGGGATGCGCAAATTGGAATTCGTAAAATGCCATCGAAAGGAAATGAAAACATGCAATTATATAATTCGAAATTCTACTTCGAAGAGATGCACTACTAAAAATCATGTGTACTCTAACTTTTCTTCTACGCTCTCACACAGTACATATTTATATTAAAAGAAGAACTGTTTTTTTTTTTGCGAATCCTACGTGACGTATGCATGAGCAAATAAAATATAACGAATGCCCTTCAAAGATTAGTTATCGCTTCATCGTGATGTAGATAGATAACTCTAATTCGACGTTACCTTTTCCATCCGTTATTTCAATAGGGAATTAGAAATTTTCTCGCAAATTTCTAGAACGTTAAAATAGGAATGTAGTCACCGTAGCACTCTTATTCTATATCGCTGTATTAATTGAATTAAATGCGAAAGTTCTGCAAGGAAAGCTTGTGTTTGTGTTTCGCAAACAATTAATTCGTCAAACATTTCACTTGCAATACGGTAACGCCGTCATCTCGGAAAACAAACGGCATAGAGCAAATAAAGTTTTTCTTGCTGCACCTTCGCACACACCTATAGAAACGATGTTGTCAAAGTCAGTTCTCAAAGACGAGACGTTCGAGTTAATATATGCTTTTACTTCCGTGTGCTTTGTAAGTTTCCCAATTAGGGGAACCATAGACGTTAGACGAAAGGGACTTTGAATAACCGTAGATACTGTTTTGCGAATGCTCGACTAATAAAGAGGAAAGCAGGCAACCATGTACCACGCAGTTTCCACCGTCGTCACCATGTCCAGGTAAGTTTCCGATTGTTCGTCAACAGTTGACATTTGCGATTCTACTTCTGACATTTGAAGATGGATGTTATACTTGAAACATTAAACGCCGTTCACAAAAACCTATTTACTATTTATAACAATCGCGAGAGAGATTTATTCTTATTTCTTAAACTGGCGCCAGACTATGCGCGTATTCGTGATTCGTATAACATTCGTGAATAATGTGGAGGAAAAATTCGTCGTCGATTCGCCATTTGCACTGATTCGCTAGTCAAGCGGTTTTTTGACAAAGTTCGAAAGACACGAGTCATCACGAATCAATCCATTCGTGTCGCGCTATACTACCACGTTTACAATGCATGCTATCATCAGGTAACTAAACATTTATCCTGTTGAATGTTGCTGAAACTGGCCAAAGTAACCACGAACTAAGAAATGACGAATTACGAATTACGAATGACATACTACAAATCGCGAATAGTGTGGGAGATTTCCACTAGCAAATAACGAATCTTCTCAACGAATCGCGCATAATCTGGGTTAGCTTTAGTTTTATTATTTATTCCTACGTACTAACAGACCGCATTGAAATCCTTGTTAACATAGTTTTCTGATTTTCCTTGTCTTCCGACCTCAAACTTTGTTACTCAATAAAAAGAAAAGAGGTGCATCATGCGCGACATCGCTATATTGATGTTACTCTTGAATTTAATTCTCCAGACAAAACAAAATGTGTATCTTCCATTTAATTTAACGCACTCTTCCCGCAAAAGCACGTATGACGAACGGTAATAATAGCACGCATCGCAAGAGAGCACGCCGACTTTCGCGAGACCGCGAGGAACCCGGTGAACAAGGGAGATTGCTTTCGCAGGAAGAGCCTCGAGTCCGAGGGCGGGCACACTTGGCGCGAGTACACGTATCGCAAGATCACGCCGTGCGACGCGTGCGGGCAGGTGCTGCGCGGCCACAGCCGCCAGGGCGTCCGTTGTCGCGGCTGCAAGGCGAACGCGCACACGGACTGCATCAACATGGTGCAGCCGGCGTTGTGCCCGAGCTTGGCGCCGAAGAAGGGCGGCGGCATACCGCTTCTACGACGGCAAAAGACGCAAGTGCCCGCCGACGAGGTGCCGGCGTCATCCGAGCACAGTGAGTACCAATCAGAGATCGACGAGATCCATCACGGAGACGCGTTTTACTTTCCCTCCTGCCACCCTTTCTCCCCGCCATCAGCGACAGCTCTCTCATTGTCGAGGACGCTTTGTCGATGAACACGAGGGGAACCGGTCGATTTCCCGATAAACCCGTTATCTCCCGCCGATTGGATCGGGGATCTTTCTTTTTTTTCCCCTGTATTTCCGCGGGAGAACGTCGGGTTTCCCCTTTATGCATGACGCGTAGTTGAAAATTGTTAGAAATTCATCCGGAGATACAGCCAACGCGGGAGGATTTTTTTTTCCTCACAATTTCTCTTGTTCTGTGTCCAGCGACGAGTGAATGGATTCGAAAGGAAGAACAGTGGAACTCGAGAGATAAAAGTCATTAAAATGAATTAAGCACCTTCTTATGCACATGAAAATTATTCATTAAGTAATTTGATAGAATATGAATTAGATTGTAGCTTCTTAATCTAAGAATTTTTCAATATTCTCGGAACTTGCTGTACAGTCCATTCATTCTGCTGAGATTGTGTAACTGTTATATATTAAAAAGTAGTGAGAGAGTAAAATGCTCGTCCGTAATATACAAAGTTGGATTTGATATACAGAAAGTAGTATTCTTTACTGTCGACTAAAATGTCTGTCCTGTCTTTCTTTACAAAAATTTCTCTGCACGACATTTATTTTTAATTCTCAAGATTTTATCATGAAATATCGAGTAGTGATAGACATAAAATTAAGATTTTCTCAAAGTTGTTGAATCATATATATCTCTCTGCACTACGATTTAATTCGCGAAGATTATTCGTTCGTGCTGTTGCCAAAGCCGCTATATCCGTTTATCGCGCGCCATCTCTTATCATTTATCAACGCCAAACGAAAAAAGGGAAGAAGAAGACAGATCAATGTGAGAAAATCGAGCACTTGACTGAGCCCGCGCGACTCGAAAAACCATCGCCGTCCGAATAAGTCCGTCCGGTGCGCTTTTGCATTGCTGTGTCTCTTTATCTCGTGTGGGCAGACGTGGACGCCATATACCAGGTGCTGAAGCAGGCAGGCGAGATCCGTGGGAACTCGACAAACTCACCACCTACGCCTCCCACAGCAGAACATCCCCCCTCCGGTGCAGCACCTTCGTCAGCGAGGGCCTCCTCCCATCCCTGTTCCTCGTCCACCTCTGGTAAGGCGCACTACCAAGAATTCCTGCCGACCTTGGAACGTACGTCGGAACCCCGAAAATTTTCCCACGTACAGTGGCGGATTGCGTGCCCGACATTCGCCGGGATCTCGAGACGAGGAAGCTCGTACCTCATATTCCAGAATTTCGTTGCCGGACTTTATTCTCTTTATATCGTTATTAATTTTGAATTTTGTTAAATTTTATTAAAAGTACAGTAATAGGTTTTTTTTTCAAGCATTTTATTATATGATAATAAATAAGCTTCCTATTTATCATCATATAATAATCTGAAACTAGAGTTTTTAGTAACATATCTTGAATAAGATTTTTGAGTGTAATCCGTCACTGGGAAAAATTCGTAGAATTCGATATCCAAAGCTATAGTTCAATTTTGACAATCGATACGCTTGTAAAGCCGAAACGTGTCGGAATTATTGGGGCATATCTCTCTATCGACGTAGTACTGGAGCAACATATTTCTCGAATGCGTATCTTATTTTATCTAATCTAATAGTAAGTTCGTATTTAATCGATATTTAATCTATTTTTTTCTGTATAATTCTGTACCACTATTCCCCGTACACTATAATTTTTATTTTTATTTTGTAAACTGAATAGTCTCCCTTATTAAACTGTAAAGAAAATGAATAACTTTTAAGTTATTATTTTTATTCTTTAGTGTATCGTAGTCATTATTACTGTAATGCTCAAAAGAAGATAGGAATATAAACTTAATTTAATAAATTATATGTGTATGAAAATCTTATTGATAAAAGAAGACCATCGAATGCATTCAAAATTACTACTTTTTTTAAGAGATACCTACGTGATGCAATATATGATGTCTCCAAAACTTTCTACCTTTATAATAGTTTTATTTCATATTCTTATCTTCTCGACTACTAGTTAAGTTGCTGTTATGTAATTGAACTTATGTATCATTTCTTTTTAAGCACGTGTATGTGTGTGCGTGTTTAATGTCACCCGTGCTCCAGTACTGTCGGTTCCAAGGTCTAGAAGTCATTCTATGTGTTTATGTAAAGCCGCTCGTCTTCAGGGACATGACTCGTAAAATTCGTAATCTATCGATTCTTTAATGTTACACTCCTTTCTTCTTCTTCTCCTTCTTCTACACCCACTTCTTTTTCTACTGCTCTGCTTTTCTCTTCTTCTATTCTGTATTCTGCTTGTCATTAAGATTAATTTGATCGATTTTTAGAGGTAAGGCGCTCACATCATTGTTGATATTATTTAGTACTCCGTTATTACGTTATATCGAAATGATTAGTGGTACGGCGCGGCGTAGTGATACGGCGTTACGTTTGTTACACCCAGGACGATAAATGCCATCTGCCCAATCACATGTTCTGCCTTTTGTATTTTTTATCCATTTTACTCTTATTATCATTATTTTACAGTAACTCTTAATCTGTAAATTATACGTACTAATATATTTCACACGATTTTGGCCAAATATTTCTAGATCTTTAAGATCTGACAGCCACATCGCTAATAACTTGACGTATAAAATAAACGATTTATCGGTTAGACAGTTTTATTTTAATTTTTATGACAACAAACTATGTACTTTACTGTCTTCACACTTTAAACGTGCTTGATGTTGAAGGAGCTCTCATCAAGTCCCAAGAATAACGACGATAAATCAAATAGGATTCATTTTTTGGGCTGACTTTGTCGTCGTGGGTGTCTCCTCGACGACGAGAGAAATCTTTTATCGCTTCTCGCCCTCTTGATTTTTATCTCGCGCTTATCAAGGCTTATCTCAAGTCCCCGTTCCAAATCGCCCCTCATTAGCCTTCTGTCACATGTCCGACCGAATATCTATTATAATAATAGTAACGGCTGATGATGACGGTATTAGTAACCGTAATAATTAATTTATAAATATTGTAACAATCATAATAAGTAGATATTAATAAATAATAACGGTATTGGTAGTCATAATAGCGATTAGTTAATTATAGCAATTATTCTGTTTGCGACCTTTTCTTTCGATTTAATTATCGCTTCTGTCGCCCTTTTTTCTTTTTCGTTCGTTCGCACATTTTTTTTACAACAATAGACACTTGCGAAACGAAGCTATGATACCATAATAAGAACATTGCTACATAAAAAAATCAAATAATTACTATAACGGAGGATAACACAAGAAGCGACTAATGAGAACAGAATATCGCCGACTAACCCCCCTCGAGGAACATCAGTAACATCAGGATTTCCACAGCCTGTGCTAAGCCTAACGCGAACTATTAACGAGAAGCTATGCGAGTTTGACGATTTCCGTAACCCTTTAAACAATCTCGAGACATGAGAGGTCAACTGAGAGATCGAGTGGAGAGTGAATCAGAGAGACAAAACTGACCGCTGGAAGAGAGAGATCGGAGTGACGCATGATCGCAGTGATGGTTGTTGAAATTTGATTGATCAGGACGCGGCAGCGGTGGATCCACTTCCGGCACGCGACCCTTCGGACAGCCTCTGGTGCTGAATCTGTCACAGGACTCGCCGCCTTCGACGTCGACCTCGCTAAGGACACCCGAGTTGGACGTGCAAGCACAACGCGGCGCCAATAAGAGACGATGACGGTGCGTCACAATCGCATCACGTCGCGTCGCGACGTCTCGGTCGAATGGCGCGTTCGCGCGAGCGCGTCCAAGTGCATCCTCGGTGGATCCTTTTTGGGAAAGAGGACATCCATCTCGAGGACATCCCCCCCCCCCCCCGCGGCGTTGCCGGTCCCGTCGTTTCTCTTTCCGCTCCAGCACTATCGATTTTATTTATCTGTTTGTGCGACCCGTCGCCCCCCTCCCATTTTCTTCCCATTACTCCGTACGAGAGGAACATATATTTGACGGACATTCTTGGATATCCACCGGATATCTAAATATATCCCCCGGTGACCCCCAGGACTTTTTAACGTTCGTTAACTGCCGTTTCTTGTTACACGAGGGAATGAGTATTGAATGCGCGAAGAGGGCGTAATGAATATTTTACGTTACATCTGTGTTTTCACGGCTACATAATAGCAGTATTATTAAATATTTAAAACATCTGGGTGTCACGGAATATTCAGGAATACCTCCAATATTTCGAAACGTCTATTAAAACGTCGTATTGTATGGAATAATGTCATCTACAAGTTAATTCGCTGTAACTCGACTACGTTCCGCGTGACGCGTGAGAGGACACGTATTTCGCGCTCGTTGATTAATAGTCGCTAATGGACGGCCACGCGGAGACAGCGCGAATATCGCACAGATGCGCAAACGTGGGGCTGTCGATTCTCAGTCGAGTGTATCGATCCGGTTGTACACATGTATACGCCGCTATATATTATATCAGCGGCGATCGAAAAGCAAGTTTCTCACGCGATCGAGCGCATCACGAATGCACGATCATTGGAAATTTATTTCCTCGAGGTAGCTGCACGAAGAGGAGGTGGAAGTGCACCGGGGTATATCCAGATTATACGGAGAGTGCGCATGATTTCGTAGAATCAGCGAGAAGAGTGCAAATACGTGCTTTTAATTTGAATCCGATTCGCCCAACATCACGGAGTGTGTTCGCCTATTTATCTATCGTTTATTTATCCATTCGTCATCGCAACGATCATTTTGCGACGATTCATCGTGCTTAGGATTGTTTAACGATCGAACAACGAGAGAGCACCGTTCTAAAAAGTGTCGTTTCAAACTAAAGTGTAATTTGAATAAAAGTTCCAATTTGGTACACACTGATTGTTTCGATAAGCTATTTCGAAAATAAAATATGTATAAAGTGTAAATTTAGCAGAAGACATCGAAAGAATTTGTTCATCCAGAAAAATATCAAAATTCAGGTTTGAAAATTCAAATTTTAGATTGTAAAATTATCAAAATTCAGATTTTAATAAAATTATGAAATTATTATATTTCTATTCATTTTTGCGGATTATTAATTTATCGATTTTTTTTTAAATCGATTTATAATTAAGACTTTTTTCGTGGTTTTTGTTCTTGTTATTTTATTTTAGTGTAAATGTGACTTATAAATTCGAATTCGAGGAAAATAGATTGAAGAAGAAATAAAATCTTGCTTTCAGCAGAAAACTTTTCAGAGATACGTTTCAAATAACTATATACGTGCACAGATATTGGCTTTAACAAATATTAAATCGCAAAAGCGAGTTTATTGCTTGAGCGGACAGGAAAGCAATTGTGGTTCGTTACGTACGTATGTAAATACAACCTGCGGAAAACAATTTACCCTTTACTGTCGATTTAAATCGTGTATAACATGGCCACTATCGCTTTTTACGCTGATAGCAAACGAGGCTATTTCATCGGTTCTACCGTGCATGGCGCTCTTTATTATCGCAGCAAACGGGATTTGTCTCGCGTTTATTTCAATCCCCAATACGCGGCTGTTAGGTCGCTTATAAGCTTTTCCTCTCGCGTTTATTTCTGCTTTCGGAGCGTGTACGGAGCTAAAAACAAAAATAATCTTAGGACAGATAAACGCATAGCTCCGCGTTGTAAAATTTTAAAAACGTGCTTTTATCGGCGGTAAAGCGATTATAAAGTAAATATTTAACAGTAAGCTTAGAGAGACGTCGAAACGCTTTTATATCTTATTCGTTGCGAGAAACGCTCGTTTCTATCGCTACGGAAGACTCGTCAGTTGGATTTTTGTGCACCGACTATTGTAGGTTTCCTTATTATAATTTAAATTATCGTCGTATACAACTGTCGTATACATACGACAACTGTCGAAATACGCGCGATTAGGAGAAGAAGAAGATTGAAAATATCCCACGTATTGTTTAGAATAATAGGACCAATGGGCTTAATTGTTTTGCAGAGAATTGTTATCTTAGGCGCACACCGCGAAAATGTTATCTGCGAATTTTTTTCGACGAAAGCATATGTAAATATTGTAAATAAAAATCTTATTTTCCGCAATTTCGATATTTTCTATATTTCGTCGCGAGTCGTGTCCCGTTATAATTGTGCTGCTTGTGAGCTTTTTATTTCGGTGTATTAATTATGTTAAGTAATTAGTGCATTTGTAAAGAATTGATTGTCCTGCTTGCTCGTGCAGCCGGTATTTCCATGTTCGACGCTGACGATCGATTATTTCCTTTAAGATAGAGACGTAATTTGCCGAATTTTACTTGTAAAAATAGAATTATTTATTGCTCGATTAATTGCTGAGATTCGTTAACTTCATAATCATTGCTTCTTCTCATGATTTTTTTATATTCAATATTGAGTTTCAATTAACAATTCTAAAAAAAAATTCTATGAGTAGAAAAGAAATCGAAACTAAACAAATATTCAGATTTTGAACTTCTAATGGTCAATTCCAGGATTAATTCTACAATAGGCTGTCTCTAATTATTTAAAATGTAATTGATACGTCTGTTGAAGAAAGATATCGCTTCTAATTTTTCGTCAACAAATTCGATTTTTATTAGAAAAAGACATATCGCAACGGTTTAGAATTTCATGTTTTCAGAGATTTTTTTGTAAATCGCGATTTATATATTTAATTTTCGACGTCAGCGTGGAAAATGCGACTTCTTATTATAGCTAACACATTTCTAACCGATAATTACGAAAAACCAAGCACCGCATAGTCCGCAACGTAGACGCGAGAGGTTGAACCTGCGGATGAAGAGCCTCAGCCTGGACTCGCCGGAAGGCAGCGCGCATGTGCGGCATCGCCCGCGGGATTACTATGCTGCGGGTCCACGAGAAACCACACCGCCCCGACATTCTGACAGCGGCAGTATCAACAGGCTGTGTGAGTAACCGCAGACACAACAGTGTAATGTATATAACATTAGGTTGATGCATTTGAAATGGCCAATTTTGCAGAGGAGCGCTTCTCATCGTAAAACTGTTTAAAAGCTCATTTAGCTAAACTTTGTCTCAAGAATTTAGTTATAAAAGTCTTGAGTTACTAAAATTAATGGATCTTTTTCGTACTATGTTATCGCATGTGAGCGCTTTTCTAAATTTGTATTTTAACTCTCGGATTTAAATTTTCAAGTTACAAGAGACGATATTAATAAAATGCAAAATACTAAAAAATTTACATTTTATTTTGTAATTTGCAAGTCGATACGTTGTAATAGTGCAGTTCGTAATATGAGTCCGATACATGTATTGCAGAAAGAGAGGTATTAAAAACAAAATATTAAATTTTAATACGTTGCATTCAAGACATGTATGAGTGAATTTTTAACACGTGACCTTTTCGCTTAAAAAAAAAGCCCATTTTGTCGAGATAAAATTAGTTGCTCGCTTCAAAAGAAAATCATATGTAGAACAATAGAGAACGTATCTAATAATAAGACACGACATCCCTTTAATTTTGTCCGGGAATATGAAATGACCATTTCGCATCAACCTAATTAGCTTTTGAACAGCGTACAAGCCGCGGATTCGCGTGCGCGAATGTTATTTTCAGCGCCCTGCAGCCCGGGTCAGAGCCACGGTATACACAAACACGTGCGAAGCGCCATCCGGATGTCCAGCATGGAGCTGCCGGACGATAACGAGAAGTCGTACTCGTCGGCGAGCACGTCGCCGTGCCCGTCGCCGCACACCAACAATCAGAATCATCTGAATCCACCCGGCAAGCGCGTCCTGCCGCCGAACAATCTCTACGTCGTTCTGTACAACTTCGAGGCGCGACATCCAGACGAGCTGGATCTTAAGTAAGAACTTGTCTCGCGTATAGCATGGAAAAAACCAGCGTTTCTCTCTTTCTTAAATCTTTACAATAATTTAATAATTAATCACGAACACTTATGCGCTCAAAAAGATGCATAGGAAATCTTAAGTAAGAAATAGTTTTATTTTTACCTTGATTTTTTCCAATTTTGCTTTTTATGTATATATACTCGAATATTATACGTATAATTATAACTATATTATTCATATCAACTATATTATTCAAATCACTTGATTAGTTTATTTTGGGAGTAATTTTTGCATGCGATTATTCAGATTATTTGGAGCATTTAGTTTATTTTGGGACTAATTTGCATAATTTTAATTTTAAAAATTCAATTTAAGAGTAATTATAATTTTATTAATTTTCTTCGTAATTATAATTTTTCAGTATAAGTAC
This sequence comes from Temnothorax rugatulus, assembly GCA_035220575.1. Classification (NCBI taxonomy): domain Eukaryota; kingdom Metazoa; phylum Arthropoda; class Insecta; order Hymenoptera; family Formicidae; genus Temnothorax; species Temnothorax rugatulus. The sequence goes on from JASTWL010002062.1 coordinate 1,836,464, forward strand.
CGTAAACGTTCTTTCGCACACAAATGTTCGTAATTACGTCCACCAAAGTTACCGCCATGCAATGATAGAAATTGTTGCAAATGACGATTTTGATTGCATAAATAACAAGTGAATTGACTTGCCGGTCGATGCACTGCCAGCTACTTTTCTGCTCCTCTGTTGCTCCTTGCTCGTTGCTCCTTGCTCCTAGTTATTTTTTTATCCTAAACAGTTACACAAAAATGATATTATTATATCACGCACTGATTTATCATTAACTCGAATTATTTCAAACGACATTGTTGATATACTCGCGCACTTTCACTATTCATTTACTCGCATGCATTTCGATGCACTCGCGAGATTAATAAGTTGTAATACGATTACGCGATACTAAATCACACGGATTGATTAAATCACTACGATTAAATCATTACTTTTGTCCGTTATGTTCTACGGCACTCCCGGAAGCCGCATTTAAATGAAGCGATAATCATCGATTTGTTCGGCACTTTCATTTTTTCTCTCCGAATCAAATCAGGCTTCGAAAAATCGCCAAAATCCGCTATTGACTATAAACTATATCTATAAATAATAAGACGATGATATTTTCTTTGACGATATCTGTTCTCTGACGATACTATATGCTTGTTTTTACACGATGTTTTTCCCAGATTTTAATTAATCGTAATTTGATATAACGGGAAAATCCAACAAATTTACAAATCCTATAACCGTAGCGACCACAGCAATTTCACTAGCCAATTATTACTATATATTTCTGTCTAAAAAACATCGCAAAATATATCGGAAAAATCTGCCAATGAATTCATACAGATAATTTCATAAATGTAGCAATTACGATGAACCACTAATTATGTAAGTAATTAATTACAGTTTCCAATCCACGCGAACAATTAATGAATGATAATCGTGGCTAAAATCAAATTTGATCGTGATCATTGTAAATCACTACATGCATAAATACCTCATATTTATCAAATATTACATTTATTTAAATACTACACATATATAAATACTACATCTCTTAATTAACTCATGCACGCATAATTAATTTCAGAAAAATGCAACAGTTGCATTAACTACAAAACTTTTATAGAACATTCGCAGACAGTAATTGCGGCTAAAATAAAAAATTATCGCGATTACTATCAATTACTACATATATAAATACCATCTTACCGAATTGTGATAAACCATTAATATATATAATTAACTACAATTTCTAATCTATGTGAACAATTAATGAGTGATGATCGCGGCTATAATCAAAATTGATCGCGATCACCATAAATTACTACATGCATAAATACAGTATATTTATCAAATATTACATTTATCTAAATATTATATATAAATACTACATATCTTAATTAACTCATGCATGCGCATAATTAATTTTTTTTTTAATGCAACAGTTACAATTAGGTATACAAAACTTCTGTAAAACATTTGTAGATAGTGATCGCGGCTAAAGTAAAGAATTATCGTGACCACTATCGATTACTACATATATAAATATCTTACCCAATTACGATGAACTACTAATTATATAAGCCATTAACTACAGCTTCTAATCTATAATTATCGCGGCTATCAAAATTGATCGCAATTACCGTAAATTACTGCAATTTACATGCATAATATATTTATCAAATGCACATAATTTTAAAAATTTAACGGTCGTAACATATTAATTAAAAAGCCTTTAGAATACCTATAATTACATATGGTAATTATCTATAATTACAAAGTAGAAAATTATTGCGTTTGCTATCAATGGCTACATTTCTCAAATAACTCATATACGTAATTTAAAAAATTTAATAATTACAATATTAATTACAAAATCTTTATAGAGTATCTATAGATGGCGGCCGAAGTAAAAAATTATCGCTGTCAATTATCTGCCAATTGGCTGAAAATTATGATACGATAAAGTTATTGGCAACTACACCACAAATACAAATATCGGAAATAACTGCAAATGTAAATACCGCGAGCTGCGGCAAATATAAATACTGTTTAATTACTACAAACTTAAATATTAGATATTCCAATTAACTTAACGCATCTAGTCTGCACGTCATACATTTATCACGAATTCATTTACGAGTAATCTTACAGTCGTAATCGAAATTTAATCGAAAAATAATCTGCATTATCGACGTGATATATATACTACCCAATAATACGATGGTCGCACGGATCTCACTCAACGTACTGCTATGCCATCGACGCAATCTAGTATACATATACATGTACTAATACTAATGCAATAACTTCTATGATCGCACGGAGTTCACTTGACGAAACTGTCGCTATCGATGCGACAAACTGTATTCAACGGCGGATTTCTCGTCAGACGCGGTAAATCTCGCGCCTACGTACTCGCTGTTACAAGAATCTAACGAATCAACTTGCATTTATGAGTCTGAAAGTGCCGAAATACGTTACCGCCGCGAAAAGTTCAAACGGCGACTTCAAACGAACCTTGACGGATCGACCGCCACCGTATTCGAACTGCGATCACTTCTCTCGATCGGTCCTGCTCCTCTCCTCTGCTTCCCTCTTCGCGTCGTCGATGCTCCAGATACACTCGCGATACCCGGACAAGCGCAACGGGTGAAATCGACGAGCGGAGGACGAAGACGGACGAACGGACGCCGGACACGATCGTGGACGCGGTGGACGTTCGAAACTGTGTGCGCACTCACACTCCGAAACGATCTCGCTCAATCCGACGACTCCAATTATTGGAGTCCAATATCGTCGCCACTCACGAGAGTCGCGAAACCCGTCCGCGCGCGAGTAAACCGCGAAAAAACGCAAAAAAGTGCGACGCGCCGGCGGCGGCTCGAATCGGGAGAAAGCGGGCGATAATGGCGACTGCTAAACATTTTTACCCCCCACTCCCGCCGCCGCGCCGAACCGACGAGCGAGCGCGTCGTGCCCGCGAGCGAGCCGGAGATTTCCAGGAAAACGGGATTCTTCGTAGCGTGTTCGTTTGCCGACGGCAACAATAAGAACGTTGGCACATAGAAAAACTTGAGCAGTAAAACGTTAGCAGTAAGAAAATCAACAGTTTGAATTTGCTGCCGCTTACGTTATGCCTTAAATTTCTTGACTGTGATTGGCTGATTTTCTTACTGCTTAAGTTTTACCGCTTAGGCAGTAAGCAAATCACCCAATCACAGTCAAAAAGTTAAGACATTAACGTAAGCGGCAGCAAATCCAAACTGTTGATTTTCTTACTGCTAATGTTTTACTGCTCAAGTTTTTCTATGTGCCAAGGCCCTAAAGGGCCTAAAGGCCATCGCACACAAAATGCATAGCTGCATAAGCGCAGCATAAGACCGCTAAACCAGTGAGCATCCACAGTATAAAATCGCCATACTAATTTACATAAGGGCTGGATTCGGGGAGCGCGCTATTAGCGCCATTTGCTTATTCTATCCTTGTTTTACATCTGATGAGTGATAAAGACAGAATGATGCAATAGCGTTAATAGCGCGCTCCTCGAACGCAGCCGAGATGCTCATTGGTCCAGCGGTCTTAAGCCGGTTCTACAATACGTTAAGTTGCAAACGATAGCAACTGCTAGTTGAAAAGTGTTATTTCCACGTCGCGCTTGTCAAAAGAGAGCGAGTATAGTTGGCGAACTTTTAACTTTTTTGACGACAACTGGCAATCGGCAATCAGAATTAACACTTTTCAACTAGCAGTTGCCATCGTTTGTGACGTATTGTAGAATAGGATTTATGCTATGGTTATGCGGCCTATGAAATTTTAGGTGCATTCCGATATTCACTGTCAGTACTGGAAATCTATATTTTTCTATAGTTTACGTCACGTACAGATTTTCAGTACTGACAGTAGTTGCTGACAGTAAAGCGGGGAGCACACACTTCTGCACAACGCATAATACGTAAGCATAAGAAAATTGATTGGTCTATTTCCTTATGCACATGTGTATGGACCAATCAATTTTCTTATGCTTACGCATTATGCGTTGTGCAGAAGTGTGTGCTCCCCGCTTAAATATCGGAATGCAGCCTTTGTGTGCGATGGCCTTAACAACACGGCACGGCGATTACTTTTCGACGGTTATCGTATAGCGAACGTCGCGATTGTGTCCCGAATATCGTATAGATAGGATATGTACGCCGCAGCGAGGCGAGTCAGTTCGAAACGAGAACGTGACGTATACGCGGCTAACTTCATAGCGACGCTGTATATCTTGAAACGTGAATACTGAAGATAGAGTTCCTACAATAAGAGTTAGGACACCGTTACAGCTTTGTCTCACTCCCACTAACTTCTTGGCTGAAGCATATGGCGATCATGATAGCTTTGTCTCACTCCCACTTACAGCTTGTCTCACTCTCACTAACTTGACTGAAACATATGGCGGGACCAATCAAAAATCGTCACCATATTGGCTTAACTCTTATTATAGGAACTCTAACTGAAGAATGATGAAGTAATAATATCAACATCGTGAAGATACATTGAATAAAACCGCTAAACGTTTTTCGGTTTTCTAGTTGCAATCTTTTCCTTATAATAAGGTTAGTTCAAACTCAAATCATTTCCTTGACCTGATATTATCATAAAAACATTCTTATTCAGCGTCTGTATTTCCAATTTCTACAGTTCAAGCTTGAAAATATTAATTATGATGAAAATGGCAATGCGACAAGTCGAGACAATAACAGTCTCACGGACCTGAGTGTGGCAAATTAAGGACTCGAAAAACGAATGCGGCTAGCTATGGTTATAACGTGTGCAAGTTAACGTTCGTTACCGTTTTATTTATGCGATTTACACGGAATGTTGATTTATACATATGCGTGCCTCGTGATTACAGGGCCGGTTACAAGATCACGGTGATCGACAAATCGGAGAAGGACTGGTGGAAAGGCAAGTGTCTCGGTGGCCGTGCCGGTTATTTCCCAAGTGCATATGTTATGCGGGTCGAGTCCGGTCAGAGGACTCTTCAGGTCACGCGCAACTTGCAGCTGGCTGATCAGACCCTCTTACGAGATCAGGTATTTGTATGTGTTTTGCATGGATGTTGGAAACTGCTCGAAACGATCCGCGAAGTACAGTCGACGTTCCTTATTCGCTGATTCATTCGCGGATGCAATATTCATACATGACCACGCGATTCTTTATTCGCGATTGTACTTTGATCATTGCCACTTTAACCCTTAAGTGGCGCAGCTTTGCATATATTCAAAGCGACTTTTCGATTCGTGTACTCTCCCTTATGAAGTTCGATACTGAAAACGCGCGGCTTTGCATATTTGTAAAGGGCCTTCTCTGCGTGTACTTTTGCTTGGTCAAAAGAGATAAAAAGGATAAAAAAAAAGGGTAAAAAGGGCTTAGGGGTAAAAAGGAGTCAAAGAGTTAAAAGAGTTCAAATTAGTAAAGGATTTTTTAAAATGTTCTTTTAGAATTCCTCAAGCAGTCATTATTTATTTTAAAAATACTCAGAATGCTACAAAAAATTGCGCATTTAAAGATCAAGAATGCGAGATGTCATGGGCAATGTATAGAACAGCGCTATCTCGATTTTTCACGGAGTGTATTTTGTTTCAAAGGCAATTAAAGGCTATGCAGAAGCACTTGTTTAATGAGTCAAAGAGACGGGATTTATTCAATCTTTGCATTCAGTATGTACGCATCTACGTATGGACGTATCTACGCTTCCACACATTGAGTTCGTGTCGTATTTTGTAAAGAATTATTAAAAAATGAAGATGAACAAATTAAGAGGCAAAAAAATAATGCCACACATAAAAAACACTGGGCACAGGAATTAATATAAGCTTTTCCACTATTTTTGTGGATTTTTTATAGACAACGATCCATCTATGGAAAGAAATTTCAGTTTTAAAAGGAAAATAGAGGAGACATAATGGTTGATTACATGAATCATTTTAAAAAGCTGCAGCATGCAAAGCAGATCAAAATAACTAAACTTTTTAAATCAGTTAACAACTAAAATTAATTAAAATTATATATTAAATGCGTTCATTATAGATATAATATTTCATATTTTATTATTTTAAATAAAAATAATAGTATTCTCTTGAATTTTTTCTTCAATATAATTTTTTTTAACGTGATCCCATATACTACCATACATTTAACCATTCCGTGGATTTCGTATTCGCGGTAGTTCCCGTCGTGTAACTCTCGCGAATAAGGAGCGTCTACTGTATTTAGATAAAAAGATAACTTAATTGTCAACATCAATGGTTCAGTTTGCATTGTCTTTTACTCGCATTAATATTTGTTAAAATTTTGTGTTTAAAAAAGCAAGAAGGATAATTTTAGTCAAGATATTATATATTAGTTGGATAATTTTAGAAGAATAATTTTAATTACGATATTAGTTGGACATGTTACATTTTTATTTGCATTGCGTTATGTTTATTATTTACATTAATTATTTTTAATCAATGAGCCGTAAGATATTTTTTTAAAATATACAAAATTATACAAAAATCTACATAAAATTTCTATTTTAATCTCTTAAATCACTAAGAACGTATCAATAATAGTAACAGTAAAAAATGTATCATTTAAAAAAAAATCTGTTTAGTCTATATTTATAGAAACTCTTGTTTTTTTAATTCTTAACGCTATCTCTATAAAAATCTCTATAAAAATTTTATCAGATTTATTTTTATTCCGTGAATTTTCTTTTTATTTTAAAAATTCCGGTATATGTAATTTCAATGGGAATCTTCTTTTATATCTATTAAATATCTCGTTGTTTCCAAATCCTTAACGTAATCCGCGATTCAATTCTTTCGTTCCGTTACACAATGTACGTAGATCGTGATCCAAGTGGGCGAAGAGGTGGACGGAGTGGCGATGGTGAGATGCGCCGCGGATGTGCGTTCCGCCGATCACACGGGCAAGGAGGGCGACGTTCTCTACAAGGAGATCCTCTGTCCCCTCAAGTACCTGCAGGAGGTGTGACAGCAGCCTTATCGTTACCAGGTCGTGCGCGGCGGTAGCGCGATCGCTAGCAACGAGCGTCGCCGTTGCGCCGATATGCGCGATCGTTTCTCGGCGCGTCGTCACGTCGCCGAGAAATACTACGATTGTCTGCAGTGCGCCGAGCAGTGTCGTCACGTGGACAACAGCAACCCCGGCGGGAACAACAACAATAACTACAGCAACAACAATAACGGCAAGAACGACGTGGGTGCCGTCGCCGTCGGTCATCGGATCCGCGGCAATTATCGTCTGCCCGCTTCGGGCGCGGAACTGTATCTCGACGAGGAGGCGCCGACGTCGCCCGACGAACTCCGGCGAATTCGAAGCGCGAGAAACAGCCTGAGCAAATCCCTGGCGAGGCATCAGTCCGCGCACCTGACACCGGCCAAGAAGAGGTCCTCGTTGGCACGACCGGTTCGCGTCCACGACTCCTTCGTGCAGCCCAGGCGGCCGATGGCCGAGGAGGACGGTTATCATCAGGATCCGCAGCGCGATCAGCAGACAAGCTCGTGCAAGAATCCGTGGTGGTGGGAGCGCCGGGATCACCAAGAGCCTAACACGTCGAGCTATACCTATCATCGGGACGCCGAAGACGGTAGCGCCGGTTGGCCTATTCGCCTGCGGCTCGAGCAGATGCTGGAGCTGACGCTGCCGCAGACCAAGCGCAAGAAGAAGAAAAAGAAGAAGAAAAAGACGGCGGCGACGGCGACGGCGACGATGATGCTGATGAAGCAGCAGCAGCGCGGCAGGCACAGCTTCAAGGATACCGAGAGGCTCCTCAAGGTACTCAGCATTAACAATGTGGACCAAGATAATAGGTACAACGTCAAACGATGTTCCGTCATGTAGAGATTAGGGTAAGGGAGAAAGAGAGGGAGGAGAGAGAAAAAAAAAGTGAGAAAAGAAACAAAAAAAGCGTAGGAGACACCGTAGGACTCTCTGATACGCTCGTATCTGGAATCCCGCTTTCGGGCGTTATTCGCGGCCGAATGGAGCGGAGCCGCGAAGATCGAAGCTTCGAGTCTGCTTTCGTTTACTCAATAATTTTTCGGTAAGTTTTATTTTTTTATTTATAAATTCTCTGTTTCAGAGTTAGAACGCGGGGAGAGAAACGAGAAGTCGCAGCGCGACGGAAAATCTCCCGCGTGCATTTATCTTCGTTTCTTAATCACTTACGTACGAAAATTGTCTGAAAGTTTTATTTGTACTTGTGTTGTTTAGATTATTTTTATGTCTTGGGCAGTAAGTCACTTTTGTAATAACACTTGTACTAGATATCGCTAATCGAAAGGGATCTAGAAATATGGATTCATTTTTGTTTCCTTATTTTTTTGTAATAATTTGCAATTTGTTTCAATGGTGCCGTTTTCAGTGCCATTAGGGATGAGTAGTTAATAACGAGAAAAATGTCACCGTTACGCGACGGTCGTTTCCGAAGCGTCATTTTTCGATAACCATCGCGGCCTCGATAACGCGCAAAGCACTTAGAGACAGAACCGTTTCCATTTTGTTCTTCCCCACAGCCCTTTCCTCAGTTTAGAGATAGAGATTACCTCCTCCTAGCCGCGTATCCGATCCGCTACTCCGGCACCTCGAAATCCAATAGCTCTTTATTGCTTTGATCGGACATTTTTACTTTTATAGGACGAAGTGGTCAGTGTCGCGACCCTCCCAAAAAAAAAAAAAAGCTTAGCAACGAACCTTATCCATTATTATCGTGTTGTAGTGTGAAGAATGTCGCGTCGTCGCTTGGTTCAAAAGTCGAAATCCACTTTATCTCCGTGGCAAGTATATACGATCGCGCGGAGTTAATTTAATCACTCGTACCTGCATCCACGCTAAAGCGAACCAAAAAATTAGCGAGGAAGCGCGAGGAAGGAAGAGAGAAAGTAAAAAAAACCAATTTCATTCCACTAAACTGCCTGGGATCATCGCGGACGCTAAATCGCGAGCTCCTCTTGCGCGACAGCACCACTCCGAATTATTTTTTATATCGAGGAACATATACCGACGGTATATCATGTCGGGCGCGAAAATTATTCACGGCGGCTTTTGCGAATTCGCTTGTTCGCGATTGATGGAGCGAGTGGATGAAAGAAGTATATCACGTGTACGATATAGAAAATAGTAGCTTCGAGAAAATGAAATTCCAATAGAAAAATTTGTGCTCAGTTTTAAATTTGAAATATTTTAACTTGTTGTGTTTTCTCTTTAAAGCTGGCGTTTACTAATTATTATTAATTTTGTAACTTGATATATATAATGAGCCGTTCGCTTTACCTTTAATTTCAGATGATATCATTAATCATTACGTTATTAAATTAATGACGAATTAATGGTATATTTATAAATAACGGTTTACATTTGTGGGAATAAATAAGATTTCGTGATATACCTCCTACGTTCGCTTAGCTCTTCGTGTTGTCTCGTTAACAGCGATCGTCCAGAAAAGAGAGCGGCAAGTATCTACAAACAACGGATGTACAATGTCGTAATCCAAGTGCCATATTGCGTCGCGGCGGCATTAAAGCCTATATAAAACCTAAGCATTTGAATGAACGTTCCAGTATTAAGTAACATAACAAACAAGGTGTGTGATTTGACGTAATTCGTGTGACGCGATGATTCGAGATACGCACTCCCCCTCGTCGTGTCGTAGGCAACCCACATGCATATAAATAAATAGATAAAGAGCGAACCCTTCCCCTGTCCGCGAACGAACGTCACGAGGGAGAAGAGTCGGTTCGCGTGAGATGACTGCGCGTTAAAGTCGTATGATTAATAGCGATAAAAGTGAGTACGGTGCAAATCTTGATCGGATCTTATAAATTTTGCAATCGCCAAGGCAGCAAACTGTGTTTTCAACACTCATATTTCAATTCATTTCTGTCGTTAATTTGCATTCGTAAGCGATCGCAAGGAAACAATAATGTCGAATCCTGTTCGCCACGTTTAAGATGCGCGCGTCTAAAGTGCATTAACGGGGGACTCCGTCGTGAGTTTTAACCCTAGAGAGTCTTTCGAAAATTTTCTCATACGTGAAAGACCAAGCGGGGTAATAAATTACCCCAACTTGTATCGCGTGTATAATGTTTCTATTTGTTGTTAGAAAACTTTGTAATAGATAATTTTGTTTGCTCTTTAATAGGGAAGACGATAGTAGTCATCAGTTTGTGGTAGTAAAAAAAAAAACAGTAAAAAATTTTCGAAAAACAAACCTTCGAAAACGAACCTTCCTAAGTCAGGGGCGTAATTTGAATTTCGCGTGGGGTAACGTATTACCCCACAAAGACTCTCTAGGGTTAACACGCGTGGACTTGCGAATCAAAGGCGAGATAATCTGTAATCTAGGACCTAGAGATACCGAGAGCGGGATTAGGCGAGTATCGTTTCGTTATATGTTATATATTGTAATGTATTGTCACGAGTGCCCTTCCTTCGTTAACGTAACTGTAACGTCTATCGAATTATCAACATGTAGCGTAGAGACGTAAAGCCGTTACAAGGCTACCACTCTCAGTATTTTGTAAAGATATACGTATTACAAGTTTACGGGACTACGATCCATCGCACGGCGTTCAAGCACGAACTAATCGAGACGCGCGATCGCGTACAGATCGCGCGAGCCGAATAAATCGCTCGATAACTGATCAGATTTACCAGCGACTCACTGTGTGCGTGTCCTTTTTTTTCCCTCGTTTTGGATTCACTGTGCCGAGATAGGAGAGAGGAGGTTTGGACTCGAACCGTCGTGAGAATGGCTGCGGATTATTAACTGTGTCCGGTTTAACGTAATCCTCGATGTTGGATATGTTAACGAGTCTATAGTTGCAGGAGAACCTTTGTTATACACCCGTGCAAATGTATCGTTTGACCGAAAGAATAGACTGCACGAAAAAATATATATTATCTATATAAAAAAATATATATATCATACATGAATGTTTTTTTTTCTCTTGCCGTGCGGCTTCCAATTTCTCTCATTTTTCTATCCCCTTTGTCCTTTTCCAGGATCAGCGCCTTCGTCACTTCTTATCTCTCGGAGAACATAAGTTAAATCAAACCAACAGCAACTTATCTTGCACTTAAAACCGCATGCCTTTCATTCTCGAAATCCAGGTGATGATGTAAAAAGTTTTTTTATTTTACAGGAAATATTTTTTTTAACGCGCAGGTAACAACTGAATTCTTATGAAATAATTTTTCATGCTCCTGTTTTTTATGAGACGAGCTTATCTCTCGAAAATAATGGGGGATTATAAGATCAAACTACTTGAATAATAAAGCAGCGATATGTTTTTTTATTATCCTCACGTACAATACATCCGAAGCGCCAGCGTAACGATCCTCATTAAAATTCTCTCGTTAAAAATTCTCTCGTTAAAAGTCTCGATAACTCTCGCACGTCGGGCAATACATATTGACACGACCACCGTATACGCGAATCGCGGTCAGCAATCCCGAAAGCTTCCTTCGGTCGGATATTGTTATGGACTTCCGAGATTTTGGATTCCGATTACCGCCCGAGATCGAATTCTCCGCTCGGTCTTTACAGCTTGTACTTAGCACCCCTGACGATCGGGTACTTGTCGCCGGTGCAAACGCCCCGGAAATCGTCCAGCGACAGATCGACGATCGCGACGCCGCCGAGACCCTTGGACTTGACGAATGTGGCCTTGTTGCCGGCGGTGTCCGGGTCCTCGTAGCCCGCCCAGATCCCCTCGGCGCCGGTTTCACCGTTGTAAGCCTGATAGGCGTAGCTGCCGTACTTCTTGGACGGGTCGCCGACACGTCGCAGCCGTCCCGCCGCGTGCTCGGTCAGCCTGGAGCACATCTCGGCGTAGGACAGCAGCCCCGGCTCGTTGGTGTTGGGCCCGGGGGCGCCCGGACCGTCGGTCACGATCGGCGGCACGCCGGAAATCTGGCTGTCGGACGTCAGTTTCCACGTGCGAGCGTACGTGGGAACGCCGACGACGATCTTGCTGCCGGGAGTTCCGTTCTCCAACCAGTACCTGCGGGATTTTGCTCTTTGTTATTCCGATGTTACTCTTATCGAGCTGTAAAAAGCGGTGCGTTGTGCGAAAAGTCCTCGCTTTTAACGGACGAGGGAGCGTACCGAGAGGCACTCAGTATAAAAAGAAACATTTACATAAATAGTTGACATAATTGTTTAGCTTCTGGAATATACGTTAAGATTTTTAAATGTTTCTAAATGTTAATGAACAAGTATTATAAGCAGTATAATCGATCCGATAAAAGAAATGAATTATGCATCGTAATTTATAAACTTACGAATAATGAATTAAGCGTGGGAGAAAGTAGAATTTAATATGAAAATTAATTCAACTTAGAAAAATCAATGAAGTTAAAAAAATAGGGTTGCGTGGTAAATTCATTAAGCGGAGTGAATTTGCTGCGTTTTAAAATAATAAGTGCGTTGTGGGGGGGAAAAAGGTATGTTTACCTTGCCGCAGCATCAATATTGTCATCTCCCTCGCTTCCGTAACTGCCATAAATTGATCACGTTATGTATGTTAAAACTACATTTTGTTGACGATACGGAAAAATAATGCACGGGAACGCGGAAAGAAGCAGGCTTACCGTGTCGCAACGTCGACATTGTCTTCCGCCACGCGTCCGTAACTGGCGTAAATTGGTGCTGGGAAGTCGGCTTCCTTCGCGCTGCGTTCCGGTGTTTTCTGATCGAAAGCGAAAAGATGCACGGCTTCGATGTTGGGCGCCAACAATCTGGCGTCGTAGTAGACTAAAAAAAAATGTATAATTACGTATTAGACGTATATTTAAAAAAACAATTTACATACAATTATAGTAACATTATGACTAAACAATTATTGTTAATATACATTACTAATTTTGCCCGCGTCAGATACTAACCGGTAGAGTTAACGTGAGGCAACACCGTGATAGTCAGAGCCTTGAATCTCGGTCTGAGTTGCGACTTGAGGTCGCGCACCAAGATTGTGAAACCGTCGCGGTGTTCCTGCTCCTTATCGTCCTTGAATTTCCCGTAGCCGAGTTTCTTCTTGAGACCGTGCCAGATGGATCCAAGAGTGCTGCGCTGCTTCTTGGGCCTGACAGGTGGGAACTGCCACGCCAGATCGATTCCGTCGAAGTCGTAGTCGTTCAGCAGCCGATTGACGGAATTGATAAACCTCGTTCTGCCTTCCGCAGTCTCGGTCTGTCAATCCCAAAAATTTCCATCATTCTGTTTAATTCTTTATTTAATCGCTTAATTGCCGATTATGGCAATTTTATTTCGTTCCTGAATCTTCAGATCGCTTATTGTCAGATGTAAAACACTTTGTTTGAACACTTTTTTATTAAATATGGAAAATTGTCACGCGAAGCAATAAGATCGTAACGCTGATACATCGCACTCACCAACACGAGGTACTTATGCTCCTCGTCGTAAGGATCGGAGTTTCCTCCGACGCTCAGGTAAATCTTCAGATCGGGAAACTGTCGTTTCAGCTGGGTGGCGAGTCTATAATAGGAATAGCCCGATCCGGTATCTAAGCTCGGCGTGCCGGGAACAATCTCAAAGTCGGAATTTATGTGAGCATATCCGTAGATAAGGTGAGTACAAAGAGATAAAGCGGGCCTGACATCCTCAATTTGGAACTTTGCTGGACCTTCGAAAACGAAAAAGTTTTATAAATATAAATATATCAATAAATAATTTAACTGAAAAATTAAAGGCTAAAAACGTAAACAAAATCACATTTAGAGAATTTAGAATCACATTTATAATTTATGACATTATATCGACTTCCAATTATGAATTGCCGCTGCATGAAATGTCCATGTTGGATTTACACTGCTGTTTGCGATATGTTTGACTTTGATGTCTATCGCAGCACAAACACAAGTGCCGGCAAACTCTTTAATAAATACAAGCCGGAGAGAAGTTTTGATGTTGCTGGTTTTTTAGATATCTTAATAACAGGAAATATTATACAGCAATGATCGAAGAAATATTTTAACGTAGTGTTCTTATAATTATTTTAATTTTTAAAAGTTAGGTATATAAAATAACAATGATAATATTTAACGATGATATTTGCACATCAATTACAATTTTAATAAAACCCGAATTCATGAAAATTATATTTAACTTTTGCCATTGTGCCGGCTAAAATTTGAAAAAGGACAAATCAATTATCTTTCCTCAAACGATTCCCTTTAAACAATTAACTTTTGTGAATTGATGATAAAAAGTTATATTTAATTATATTTAATTACGTTATTTAAAAGAGTATAATACGTGTTTTATTTTTTATTATTCTCGTATAATAAAATTAGAAAACGTTACACCAAATTTCTTATATAAAGAGATTTCACGCGCTTGATAACTTCTAATTCCCAAGAAGCAATTCTCGAGGAAATCGTCTTTCTTTAATCTAATCCACAGGATCATGAATATTCTTGAAATAGACTCCATACGTCGCAAAAGTATGAGTAATATAACTAGCAAACGGCCTCACCTTGCCTCTCGTAAGCGGTACTGTTCCAATAACAAACCACTTTGTTGTGCTCGTTAGGATCTACACCGAAAACTGCCTGGATACACAGCACCGCGAAAACGGTGAAAAGTAATGTCTTCATCCTCGCTGTCTAGAATCGTAATATTCCGTAATTAATCCAATCGATCGAACGAATGTTAAATCGACATTGCTTTACATCGGCACGATAATAATGTGATAACACTTCACCCGTGCAATTTTTTCGAAACGAAAGCGAGCCGAAATAATTTACCTAAAGTGGCACTATTATATATGACCACAATTATAGTTTAACAAAAAAATATACAGAAAATTAAACGATTTTTTGACAATAATACGATTGATATATTGAAGAATTTTTCTTATTCTTTTTTATATATTTAATTCTTTATTACTTTATTTTATCTCTTCAAACGATGATTTAGTAGTCTTTCTATTTTTAATCTTTGACGTAATAATCGTTTCGTAACATTTCGCGCGTTTATTTAATACTAGATCGTGTTTTTTTAAATTTTAATATGCTTTCTGTATTTTATATTTAATTATTCCAAATATTCTCTACTCACGTCTTACCTTCAGTAACGAAAGGAGCGCACTGGCGCGCGCTTGCCGCTTGTCAGGGACTTTGAAACCTCGATCCGATCTTCGGTTTGAGTAGTGGGGCCTAGGCGATATTACGTCAGTCCCGTGATCGTTCATAAGCGAGTTTCGTCGTTGTATTAGTACACATATGTATATACAAGGTGGTCCACGTGCAGTGGATTTCTTTAGAAATTATGAAGGACGGCCACATCCATTTTTAAAACTTTTAATATTACTTATAGAATTTCGACACAATTAAGAAAATTCTGGTTTTCCCCCCAAAACGATCTAGAGTTTCTAATACATTTCGAGAGTAATTCTGGCAATTAACAATCAAACGATAGAAGCAAGAATGAAAAAGTTGTGAAGTTTCTTTTAGTCCTTGGATACAAATTTCCCAAAATTTCCACGAATCACGAATATTTTTCAAGAGTCTGGCTTTTGCGTGGATCACCTTGTATACAATATATGCCGTGTATCTTCAACAGCGAGGTGTGCTCTACGAGAATTCAGATGAACGGTCGAAACTCACGCACACCAAGCCTCCAAGGTCGAAGGTTGCCGAGTGAGAAAGTATCGCTAAGAGAGACGAGCCGATGAGTAAACGAACGGAGCTGTCGACATTATCTGTGTTATTAGTTTAATGATCGCGTATTTCTCGTAAATCAGACGATAGCCAGGAAATTAGTGCAGGATTTATCAACGTGGCTGTTTTCGGGAACGTGACATCTGATACTCCGCTTTTCTTTGCCACATTTCTCGTGGAACTTATGAATAAATGTATGGAAATTTTCATTAAATTCTGATATATTCGACAAAAAGGGAGCAACGCAACAGATATTCACCTTATATACCTTTGCCCTCCGAGAAGTATTGAATTTCGAGGACGAGGCTTCATCCCTTATACAGAGGCTTTAAAGGATCGATCGCTGAAGCATACATAAATGATTCGCGGTGGTTTCCCGGTTTTATTCCGAGACACTTTGTGCATAAAATTCGCGCATTTACATCGACGAGCATCCTCCGATTTGCAAATAATATTAACGCAACTCAGTTAAAATAAAACCTGTCGGCGGTCAGCTAAAATCACACGTTACAAATGTATTCTGCGATACAAAATCATTATTGCGGAAAGTCGGTGAATCATGAGATATCGACGCAAATTCATTCGATGAAGTTACGTAAATTCCAAATCTTTAAATCGAGAAGCGACGTTAACAGTTACACTTCTCATATTATGGTTATAATAATAAGCAATGTAATTATATTACATTTCATTAAATTATGTGATGTTAATGATTACATCAATTACATTCACGTTGCATTTCTTTTTAATTTGGCCATATCTCGCTTATTAATTTTAGCATGCTCGTTTTTATGAACTTCCGAATTTTGAATATCTTACGTAATTCGTAATTTTATGGAATAAATTAATTCCCGTCAAATTGCTCTCAATTTACCTATTTTTTTAACACGTAACAGTGACTCAATGCGGTCATGCAACCTTGCACGAAGGTCGCTGGTACGTGAGCTCTTCTAATCTATGAGACGACTCATAAGAGGATAATTGAAAACAACCACTTAGCACATTCGTAGACACGCTGACGTGAGCATCTCGTCTAAGCACTGTAACGTGACTACCTGCGACGTCTTCAAAACCACAGCAGTGCTACTCGTGTGGCGAATCTTGTCGAAATAATCCTTCGCGATCGAAAGTCGATCTTCAATGTATCCTATTAATTACATTGTAATCCTCTCCTCATTGTAATTCATTGCAATTCAATTCTCTCGCGAATAATAAAGCGCAAATGTATTATAATTTGACATCAAATGGTTCTTTTACTTTGATATTAGGATATGTTTCTTCCTTATGATAAAATAACCCAAGTGGAAAAAAAGAAATGCTTTCGTTTTCTTAATTTGATATATTTAAAATCGTAAAATTTACAAAATTTTATTTATATGTATATCCGATAATATTTATTATATAACATAATTTTTTTTCGTAAATTTGTAATTATCAGAAACTAGGTATTTTTTATGAGAGATATATGATTTTCAATAAAACCAAATCCCAATAGTGCCAGATAATTTTTCAATCAGACGGTTACGAAATAATTGAAACGTTAATGCAAACTTCTCTTAGGTATTCATTGGATTCGTTGGGCAACAACGCGGGCGCTAGGCGAGCGAAAACTACTACAGAACATTTGATAGCCAGGGGAAATTATCGAGTTAAAAAAGATTAAAATGATGGTCGTGCACGCACAAATCTAGAGTGTAGTGTTTGCGTTCTCGATTCCGCTGCAAGAACTTGTCTGAGGCACGGTTCACCGAGAACAAGGTCCGCGACGATAACCCGGGCAAAAGGTTATTAAATAAATAAACTGTTTCTCTTATATTCCGGGCGAGAAACGTGAAAGCTGTATGTTGAAAGTACTTTCAACACACATAAACAATTTTTCTAGATGTTATACAAATACCTATACGGATACAAGAAGCGTGGCGATGAAAAGTGCAGCGAAAGAGTATTTTCATATTGCTTTTAATATTGCGTAACAAGTGGAAGGAATGAAGAATACAATGCTTGTTTGCATTTATTTATAAATTGCGGACATCGTTCTGCAACTTCATCAAATGAGAGAAAAGATGTCACGAACTATTTTAGAAATAAATATGTTTCCTAGAGAGAAAAACCGAAAAAAATTTTACAGGAAATCTAGATGAGAAATTGTGGTTATTATACTCGTAATTATACTCGTTGGAAATATTAATCAGAGTATATAATACCTAAAATTAAGACAAATTATAAATTGAAGTTTTTGATTATATTTATCGTTGTTTGATTACGAGAAGTAGAATCTCTATAAAATAATGTATTTAATAGAGACTCAAAATAATGAAGATCTCTGATAGATTTGATTACATTTTTACGGGAATTGTTCCAACAGCAAAGACGATGGTTTATCACATAGCAGGCAAAAGCAAAAAGTCTTGTACATTGATATATAGATCGATTCTGAGAACCGACAGAGTTGTAAGATGCTGTTGCTTATGTAATACGTATGCGAGTCATAATAACCAGCAAATGACATTTAACATGATATATTTATGCTATGCTCTGAGATAAATACGTGCGTAAAAATATTCTTTTCAAATGATAAAACGTCGAGTAACTAAATTTTTTTTGTATAAAATATTTTACTCCTTGTTCATTATTTTTTTAGCGTTATTATTCTTTTATCAATCTGAGATCGATTTTTCCAATTTAGTAAAAGTGTTAAAAGAGATTTATCGAGACCATTTATCGCTGCCCTTTCCAACTTTTAATACTGTATATTTGAGATTAAATCAAAATTAAATTATTAAAATAAACTTCTAAAAATAGCTAAAGAATGTAATCTTGTTATTTCCATGTGATCCTCTAGGGTTTAATTCACGAAAAATATTCTTTTCTCAATTCTTTATAATCTAAAAATTATTGGAATCTTAATACTTTTCGCTAACAAGGAAAAATCGACTTCAAACTGTGCAAAAAAATCATTAAATAATATTAAAAGAGGCACACTCTGTGCATTTAAATTTTGTTTTTATGCGTATTTATTATACTCACGGTACCTTATACTCACTAGGTATATCATAGTCATTGTCATCCCATATATTATCCATTCTGCCACTAAATTGGAACACTCTATTTCTAACGTGGTTGATAAAATATCTGGAACACGCGATATTGTTTCCACGAACCACATGTACCAATTAAAAGAATTTATCACCTAAAAACAACACAAAAATCATTATTTCTAATGCAAACAAAAACTGTTAATACCTTAAAATCGTAGTTTACTTGTAGAAAAATTGTGTTACCTCATTTTTATCATGAAAGATGAGAGAAAAGCAAAAAGCTGCTCTACATATAAGGGATGGTTTGACTTCTTATAATCATTTTTGAGCCGCAACTGAAAATTCTCCTATTTACCCTTCCCCCTACATGTGTGTAAAGTTTAATCAAAGTCAGAATTTTCAGGTTTGCCGAGTTTCCTTGTTAGATTATCTCGAACAGCAATTACCTACAGAATCAAATAAACAAGGAAAGAGATTTCATCAAGTAGTCAAGCCTATAAAGAAACGCAATATGAAGGAAAGAAACTGGAATTCTATGCTGGCTGACATGTGTTGGTCCTTGATTGAGAACGATGATGTTAAACTGCCGCGAGCTGAGACAAAGATATAGTTTTCAACTATTTCTTACCAATTTTTGCGAAATGTAATTAATATTATATTTTATTACCGTTTATTATTAAATAAAAATGTTCAGAACACCTACATTTTTATTATTTTAAAATAATAGCCAGATTCAACTCTAAAATGGTTTAAAGTGGCCAAGTCTCAAATTTGAAAAAAATATATATTTGATATAATAAAAACGCGAACAGTTGGTACAGATGTGCTACGAAGGCACGCTACCTATCACATAATCTCTATAATACTAACAGAACTAAATAATTATTTTGGCTATTGAATTGTGTTACTTTTACCAATACAAATATTATATTGGATATCCTTTAGAAAGTGGACACTTACTAAACATAAGTTATTCTAATTCTAACGCAATTATTCAAAAGGAGAGTTTCCATCGAGAATTTATTACGTATTCATATATTTATGATTTGATCTCTACAAGTCTACAGCAAGGCACGTTGCATGCTGTTTTGATTGAAGTAACTTACATTACTTTATTATAACGAAAATTTAACAAAAAATTTATGCAGTATACGTTTATTTATCAATTATTAATCAACTAAATGATATCCTAAATAATTAATACATTTTTTTTGTAAAGTTAAATATTTTTACGATCCAATAGAAATCGATGTCACGCGTGGCTGCAAACTGATTTGCTTTCAGTCGTTGGATCTACAGACAAAATATACAAGTTTTTTTTAATTTTAACAAAGTTACCTTGCAAAGAACGTGGTATAAAAATCTATTTATACCACATTTATCTCACAAATAGTACAACATTTCTTATACGTTTTTCCTCTATTATAAATAAATTATTTTGTATGAAAAAGCTTTAAAAAAGAGGTTTTCATCAGTAAATAGCAATCGCCAACAGACGACGAAATAACGTTTATTCGATCTAGAAGTAAATACCTTCGCGTTTCTAACCAAAAGCTGGTTTCGACTCGGACCATGAAAAAGTAAACGCGCACGTTTCGTCGACATCGGAAATGTACGTGACTGTGTTTAAATCATTAATAATTCAATCTTGAGTTATCGATTCCGCTGATAACCCATTATTATATTACTCGAAGCGAATCTTAATTTATTTCTAAAAGCAGCAGGTTTGCTGGGAAGTTATTGATTTGCGGGAAATTCTGTAAAAAGATGGAGAAGTCTGTTTTTCAGACGTTTTTATTACGAAAAGAACGTTATGTACAATTATCGTCTCTCTGTATATGTATATATCTATATATATAATATATAACTAAAAATCTAGAACTATAACAAAACATACTACGCTCATCATGGCCTGCTTAACTAATAATAATTCTTTCCCGGTTAAGTTTTCAACGCTTAATTTGATCAGTTAAGTCAACTCTTCAGATTTTCGGCAAGAACAGAATAAATAAGATGTAAATATTCTTCTATCGATCGCTTTCCAATCTGTTATTAGACGATTGCAGCAAATGTTAACTTGACAATACATCAATTTGTCGGTATATAAACATATACCGTATATATAATGATATGTTTATATACCAATTATTCGACAATATGTCTATTTTTAATTTCACTTAAAACAGATGGGCATAATTTGCGATCGTTAGCGACAGCAGACATCGATAAATGGAAATACAAGATTAAAATAATTCAACTAATGTAAATTGTTTTAACGAAGCTGATAAAATCGGTTGTCGATGTGCCATTGTCGCCGTGATAATGATACTGCAAAAGGTTTAGATTGCAACAGCAGGAGTAACTTTATACTATATAAAAACTCTATTACGATGTGTCGTGATGTACTAAGTCATTTATAAGTAAAATTTCTTTAACATAAACAGAGAATTTTATGTAATTATTTAAATTACTCTCTTTTTGCATTTATACATTTTACATTTATACAAATAACATAAACGCTGATATTATCACACGTAAATCACATTTAAGTTTTCATACGTAACTCATAAATTATTATTTAATCGATATTAAAAGGAGTAATTCGAAATTAGCTCCCCTGCATAATTCACGATAACATATTTTTATTATTGTAACGCAAATTAATCTTAATGTGTGAATACTAAATGATTTAGGAGGTATTTTTACCTCGTACGCGTTACTACGTTATAAAGTTAATTCTGCTAGTGCAATCCAAATCTAAATTAACACATTTGTAACAAAGTCACGAGTGTCTCAAGTAATAAACGCGATTAAGTCACTCGACTCGTGCACGGTAGATCTTAATCTAGAAAAATACAGTCTATCTTTTTTTCTTCTTTCTTCGAAATGCGTCACACTAGTTCATTCTGAACCTTCTGAAATTACCGGAACCGCGCCTAAGTCTTCGTCGTACGCCCAGATGCGTTTGACGATATTTGTACCGTGTATATACTATCATATATCGATACTTAGTTAAAATCTTGTACAAGAGTTTTCACACGAAAGGTGAAGATGAATCGAATCCCTGCTAGTTCCTCGTGAGACGTCACACATCGAATGATTCGTACAGATTATAATACACAATAAGTATTCTTCGCTGATTAAACCCGAACGATCGTGAATATCGGTCAGGTCAGATCGGGTCGGGTCAGGTCGTTGGACTATTTCTCAGCCGACTTCCTTCTTGTACCGCTCGGTCAGCGCGTCCCGTTAAAAAACATTTGAACGACGATTTTATTCCCGCTTTCCTCGCTTCAACTTATGCGGATATTCAAACATCGTCGCCCTCGTCTGAAATTCAGATTCGAGAATAATTTTGCGATCGCGACATCAATTGCGTTGTCGGATCAATTCGATCGTTCTCAAGTTACCTTCCCCCTCGTCCTCGCCCTCCGCCAGATGAATGTCGTTCTTTTGCTGCTCCTTGTCGTAATCGCCGTCGTACTGATCGTCACCACCGTTAGCTTGCCCGTCATCCAATCTAAAACCAAAGGATATAATATGATAAATTCATTGTAATTGAATACCTTAGAGAGAAAAATTTTTAAAGATAAAAAATCACTTATGTATAATGAAAGTTATGTAATCTAAATATTTTATGCATACTAATAACAAGCATGCTGTTTATTTACACATTATTCAATCGCGATAAAAATACCGGAGCTCACCCAGGAACTCGATTGAGTTCTTCGCCGACCTCCTGTACCCCAGGTCCCACCCTCAACCAAGCGTCTTTCGCTCTCCTCTCGACCTGCTCGCCAACATGTCGCGCGGGAGGATTTGCAACGAACGGTGGGTCCAGATTGCCAGCTTCGACTATCGGTTCCTTCTCCTCTTTGTCATCCGCCGCGTTCGCCGGGGCGAGTTTCGGCGGCGGTGGCTGCAAATTGTGAACCGCCGCCGCGTCCTCCCGCTTTCGGATCTCTTCCTCGCGCTTCTCCTTATCCGCGTCATCGTTCTGTTCGATCATTTCCGGTATTGGCAATACACCGACCGGCACCTTGACTTTCGATAGCGGTCTGGCTGGTAGCGGCGCGGGTTTGTCAACGACAGACGGCGATACCAGATTGGCATTGCTCGCTGCAGTGATGTTCTCCGCTTTTCGTGAACTCGCCACGCTCTGAAAAAAAATTTTTTACACCATTACACACGGTACAATGCAATTGTTCGACGATCGCAGGCGGAAACCGTTGATGTTGTGACGTCTTACTTATTCAATCTTTGCGATTATATAATGTTACGGTAGAACCGGTTATAGCGGCAATTGTCATTTCTCGAAATACGCTAGGAATTGCGAAACTACGATATTTTTCATCTTCCATTCCATCCTGACATTATGCATCGATAAATCATTGACAATCTCGCTATATAAATCCTCCATAGTGTAGTGTTGTGTGAAAAGTTTATTAACATCAAATAAATAATTAGCATTAAATAAATAATTTGTTTAATAATGATTAACCACAAAGAAAGTTGTAAATGCAGTGCATGATACAGTAATTCTATGCATCGAGCTAACTACAGTTGGAAGTTATCTTATTTAGCAATCCAAAGAGAAGAAAAGCTACACTATATAAATAAAAACAAGCTTTTTTTTACAGTTCGACAAATTTTCAAGCATTTATTTAGCGCGGCTAAAGGCAATAGCCTTGGACAACATAAATTAATTGGCGGCGATACAGTAAAAGCGCGATGCAGAAGCTGATAATAGTTACATAGGTCGTTACGAGGTTGCTAATAAAAATGCAAGCGAATAAACGTAATAACAATTTATTAATGCATCGTGGAACACAGATTTACAGGCACATTCAGTACGGCTCGCGAGCCATTTTATTACACATATACATGAACAGGTTTTTTATTTCCAATAATGAAAGAGCGAGGTAAAGAAGGTAAGAGATCGGTCGAAAAGATTATATACACGAATAGAATCTCTTTAAGTAATAATTTATTTAAATGAATAATATTTATTTAATATATGTATTTAATTTAATAAAATCTCTGTAAATATTCTTCTAGTATTCTTTAAACACCCAACGTTTATCCAATAACATTTGGATTATGTAACGATAAAGATATCTATAAAACTGTGCAAACAGTACAATAGTCAAAAGGACGTCTAAAGACACGTCTATAAGATTTTGACAACATTTTTGAGTATTTTTTTGGGAGATTCTTTAATAAAATATTTAATAAAAATATTTTAAGGCACAATGACATTTACTGTTAGAGAATTTTACGAGAACTTCCATATATGATTCGGAATTTGATCAGTGCATGTATAATGTTAACAGCTTCCGCATTGATAATAATGAAATAATACGCGAACAGTCAGCGAATATATATTTTGTAAATATATTAAATAGTAAACGTTAGGAACGGTCTGCTACTGTAACAAATAATATATAAACGTTGTTAATCATAGGTAATATTATATTAAATATCACTTGCGACTAAAACAATTTAACCCCTTGACTGCAGATGACAAAAATTCTCGTCATTTGGACTTTGCGTTCAGTGCCACGAAAATGCATTTCTCTTCATGAAATTTTTGTTATATTAGAAGTGTGATTTTATCATTGAAGCAAAGTGTAACTAGATTTTTGGGTGTGCTGAATCGATTTTTGGGTCCGATTTGCAAAATGTTGCTTCGGAAAAAAGAAATGGCTATCAAGAAAATAAAAATTTTCGAATATTCTCATTAGATTTTGTTACATCAAGTTTTACAATAAATTAATGACTAATACAAGGTACATTTAGGAGTTTTTGAGTATGCTGCACATAATTTTAAAGTCATACTTGAAAAAAATCTTTAAACAGTTTTATGACAAAAGTTGTCATAAAAGTTTATGACAAATTTTTTGTTTAATTTGACTTGAAATTCGTCAGCACCATCAAAAAGCACCCTATATAAACTTTCATTAATTTTCGAAAATCTTTTGTTTTTGGTATTTAGGATTACTTGAAAATGGTGTGGCACTCAAGGAGTTAAAACCGCTCAAAAATTACAGATTTTATTCGTTAACAATACATCGAACGTATTTTTCAGAAATTATGGAATAGTAATCAAGCAAATAGACAGGATAACTTTTTTCGTTTCTTTATTACTTATTGTTAGTTAGAATGATTCTTCTTGCAAATTATTGTACACTGCAAAAAATACGATATGTAGTAATTTACAAGAAAAATTATTTTAACCATAAGTAATAAATATAAAAAAAAAGAATAATGAGATGACTCGACAAGTAAGTAATTTTGCTTCATTACATGCATATAAAACTATGCGCATAAATAATATTACATATATTATTTATTTCTCAAGTTTAATACAAATTTTGCGTGTAATATAAAGCAATACTAGAGAAAGATTACAATAAAAAAAATTATTTCGAGAAGATACGAATACGAAAGTAGAGAAAACTATTCTTACTTTATATTTTGACGATAACACTAATATTTACCCCAAAAGCATACAGAACTGTTAGAGAAAAAGCAATTAGTCATAAAATATAAATATTTACCAATGTTTTGTTATTTAAAAAATAAAATAGTAACTCTCTTTGATTTAAACAACTAATTAGATCTTTCCTACCAATCCGTGTATAATTGCGTAAAAAATCTTTTATTAATGAACAATGAAGTAATCATTCATTAGTAATATAACAGTTGGATAATTGTGGTTTACTTTATTAATAAAATAATTATTATCATCAACAATCATAATTTATTAATAAAGATAATTTCTATACATAATTGCGACATCGCAAAAAATCTTTTACGCAACTCACGTATTAAGACTCAAAGAATTTAACTCAAATTACATGACCGTTCCCGACAAGTTAAAATAGTCCGATCATAAACGCGTAACAATGAGTTAAATGCAAAGCTTAACGAATTCCGCTATGGGGTACATCACGATTGAGGATCCCATCTACTCTTTCCTGCAGATTCTGCAGTTCGTCAGCCTCTACATGAGCTTTGACACCGGTTGATCGACCAGACGCTACCGTGGACGCTCGCTCGACGGCAGGTTGTGCCAACGGTTGCTCGGCTTGCGAACCCGGCACCGCCGAAGCGTTATCATTCGGACCGTTGTCGTCTCGATTCAGCGGCGGCGACATTACCTGTTTTCTTTGCTCTTCTTCAAGGCCATTCTTCTCGTCGTTTATAACGTTTGGACGCTCGACAACGTCTTTCTGCTGCTTTTGCTGTAAGTCGTTAGCCGAGGGTTCGCGCTGCTCGCCGATCTCTTTCACTTCGCCCGGGCCAGCTGGAACGATGTTGCCATTCTGCTGAACGAACCTAATATCGTTGGCCGGCTCGTTGGCATCGTCGTTTAACGTCTTTTCCACCGAAGGAGTCGCTCCTCCAACTGCGCGACGATCATGAGACACGTATGGTGGCTGCGGCGCACTTACCTGTTGCTGTTGCTGCTGTGGCGCCGGAATCGGTTGCGAATCTTCTTTCTGTAACGCCGATTGCGACACCGACGCTCGTGGAGTCACCAAAACTGAACTAGGAGATGTACTTCTAGCATAGAATTTCTGAAATCCATAAGAACAATCACGTGTGTTTATATAACTGTCTCGATTCTTCTCGTGCAATTTTGAATACTTAAAAGAAAATATAAATCACTACTAGCTTGGCAAGTAAACATATGTTTGTTTTCTAATAAGATGCAATTTATTCCATATATAAAATATAACTATTAAGTACCTTATTTTTATAATTGACGTTAATATTAAATTATGCTGCTTTTAGGAAACGAATGACGTACCTTGGCGCTCTCCAATTCGCGTCTGAGCTGAAAGATCTCCTTCCTAAGATGGTCGACGGTACTACCGGTATTATCCCTATTTTGCATCAGCTCGTTGTACTTTTCTTGCAGCCTGGTCTTCTCGTCATCTGTTTCCAGGTACTTGGTCTTCAAGTGCTCCAGAGCCTTGAACTTGTCCTCCTGAGCCTGCCGGATGCGAGCGCGCAAGTCCTGCAGCGTCGATTCTAGCCTATTGGTCTCGTCCAACGCCTGCTTCTCGCGCTTCTTGCACTCCTCCTGCAAGTCCCGATGCTCCGTCTGCAGGAGCCTGTAGGTCTGCTGAAGCGAATTAAACCTCTGCATCGCCTCTATACTGTCCTTGTCGCGCAGAGACTTCTCCCGCGACGCGCGTTGCTGCAACTCCTGCTTCACCGCGGCGTTCGAGCTCTTCTCCTCGGCCAAGGACTTCTCCAGCCGTACTTTGTACTCAAATATTACTGAAAAGATCGTACATTATCACGTTACCGATAAGTCCAGGGGTGAGTGGTTAAATCAACAGGAGTTTAATTGCTTGTAATCCGCAATTAACAAATTTATAAAAATGGAATACGAATGGAATATGTGATTCATCGTAAATTTAAAATCTGCGTATTAAGATCTTATTTCCCGCAACAAATCCTCCACTCTGAAATATGAGTAGCTTAAGGGGTTAGGCCATTCTAGGATTTTCAAAAAATCGAAAAAAAATTTTTTTGCTTAAAAGGTGCTTTAGGGTCTTAAAAATGATATACCAAAAGATTATGGGCGGCAAAAGTTTCTAAATGCCCAAATTTTCAATTCTGCCGCAGCCCCTCTCAGTATGCTCCGAGCGCCTTCTGTGATCACTGCGATGCGCTGTAATTTTGGAGTATGGGAGCAGGTAAAACGGCAGTCGATAGTAAAGGGACTTGCCCCCTGAAGAGTCTAGAATGTTAAGAATTTACCTGAATGACTATAGGTGTCACTATTACCAATATACATATGAAGAACGTCTGTGTAGCGTCAGTTAAGCAGAGGTCAGCCGTTGATCGCTACTTGTGAGTCAAAAATGCGACTGAAATAAATGTCATTACAGCGATCCCGAATTATATGCAATATTAGTATAATGAATTGTGGATGCTACTTACGTGCTATATTCTTCGTCAATTATTAATGTATAGAATATTAATAAATATATGTCGGGGTATGAGAGCGTCAACGACTCGGGAATCGCTTATTCTACGCTGGGACCTGAACTTTGTGACATTAAAGCTTTCAATTCACATGGTAAAGTCCGATTTTTAAAGTCTTTACACAATCCTTGATGTTTCATCTATCAAATGCTAGGTTTTCAAAGTCCTAAGTTGGCTAAGTGTGTACTAAACCAGTGATAATCTACCTCGGAGCGACTTTCTCCATAAGAATATAGGCTAAAAGTGGTCAACTTCTGAATTATATTACAAAGAAACTATATGGTCAATATCGCTCAAGTTTTGCGATTATTTGTGTAAAGTGTTTATGTAAATCATATAAAAAAATTAAGGCTCTAAGTTGGCTTTCGAGTATAGAAAACTTATTTTCACAAAGTGACTGATTCTAACCTATAATGTTGGCCAAATACGTAATTCCCGAGTCGTTGACGCTCTCATACCCCAGTATATGTTTGTTAATATTCTATACACTAATAATTGACGAAGAATATAGCATTTAAGTAGCATCCACAATTCATTATACTAATATTGCATATAATTCGGGATCGCTGTAATGACATTTATTTTAATCACATTTTTGACTCACAAGTAGCGATCGAACCTCCTTAAGCGAACGAAGAGGTCAGCCGTTGAAAAGGACGCTATTTGCACGACACTTTGCTTTCTTGTATCAGCTTTATAATATTCGAATAATAGTTAATATAATAAAGTTATAATTGCAATTGATTTTCACCATGAGTGATAATAGGGTCGATATCGGGATAAGAAAGGATCAAAATCAGACAGTGCATTCAGCAAGAAACCGAAAGCGTCACGCAGACGACCGTTGAATCGTCATGAATTGGAGGCGCCCGAGGATTTAAATGTCAGCACATCGGCAAAGAAATTAAAGCAGTCTGACGATCTTTACGACATTGAAGTGGACGATGCTTTTGGCTATCGTCTATTAAACTTCGTAGCAGTTTTTGCCGCCATTTCGAACGTCGTTGTTTGTAAAGTGTGCCATTCGGAAGTGAAATTCACTGAAACTAGCATACGAGGTTTGGGATTTAAAATAGTTGTGTCCTGTGATAAGTGTGAAAAAACACAAATACCAAGTTGCCCATTTGTTAACAAAGGCTACGATGTTAACCGCAGAATTGTTCTTGCCATGCGATTGCTTGGAGTTGGTCTGCGTGGAATAACAAAATTTTGTGCATTTATGGAATTGCCCCGGCCGATCTTTCATTCGTTTTATGATAAAGTCGTTCAAAACATTGCTAGTGCAGCAGACGTTGTTTGTAAGAACAGTATTTCGAATGCAGCGAAAGCAGAAAAAACAATTTCTGCTGAGACAGGAGAAAATAATGGAATCACGGTATCGGGCAATGGAACGTGGAGAAAACGTGGATTTTCGTCTTTGTATGGCTTGGTCTCTCTTATTGGCTGGCACACCGGCAAAGTTGTAGATGTCATTGTAAAATCAAAATATTGTAAAGCGTGTGAATATTGGAAGAAAAAAGAAGACACGGAAGAATATGCGGAATGGTCAGAAAATCATGCGAGCGAATGCCAAGCAAACCACGAGGGATCGGCTGGAAAAATGGAAATCGATGCAGTTGTCGAGATGTTCCAGCGCTCTGAAACCTTACACCAGGTGAAATACGCAAATTACATTGGTGACGGCGATTCAAAAACATTTAAAGGTATTACAGATGCTAAGCCTTACAAAAATATTACAGTATTAAAAAAAGAATGTATAGATCACGTTCAAAAACGAATGAGTACCCGTCTCCGTAATTTGAAAAAAGTTACAAAAGGCCTTGGAGGAAAAGGCAAATTGACTGGCAAGCTTATAGACGAACTTTCTATATATTATGGATTAGCTATTCGTAGAAATTGCGATTCGATTGAAAAGATGAAGAACGCTATATGGGCTACACTGTATCATAAATTATCTACAGATGAAAAACCGCGACACGACAAGTGCCCAACTGGAGAAGATTCATGGTGCTCATGGCAAAAAGCAAAAGCTACAAATAGTTTGGGCGATTATGAACACAAACCAGCTATTTGCAATGAAGTGTTTGAAGCTATAAAGCCAGTGTACGAAGAACTGAGTAACGACGATCTTCTCACTCGTTGCATCGGCGGCTTTACGCAAAACAACAACGAGAGTTTTAACTCGACCGTATGGGCGTTGGCTCCAAAAACAATATCTAGTGGCAAATTAATATTAGATATTGCTACAAATATTGCTACTTGTGTGTATAATGACGGATTTTCCTCAATTATGCACATAATAGATATTATGGGCATGAAAATTGGCTCACACAGTTATAATCTGTGCCTGAAGGTGGACGCGGAGCGCATCAAGCAAGCAGAACGATCGTTGAGTGAAGCTGCAAGAGAGGCTCGAATCAATGTGAAAACGTTCAGAAAGGAGAGAGAGGAGGAGGATGTCAATCTGGAAGGCCAATTGTATGGTGCAGGCATCGCAGATTAAAGGTACGTAAGAATATTCTATGATTTTACAGTACTAAAAACATTAAACGCGTTTATCTCGAAACCACATTTTTTGAACTGGCCGGAAACATAACTCGAACAAATCTTCACCGATCGATCTGAAAATTTAACTGTATATTCAAAATTGCATTCTCCGGCGACGTACGTAGGATTTTTTTTTTATATTGCGTAGTATTCTTTTTATAAACAATTATCTGACGATTTTTTTCCTGAAATTTTAAACTTTTTTTTCATAAGTGTACTATTTTGCCAAAAATTAATGTATCGAAAAAATCCTACGTACGTCTCTAGCTGTTGTTATATATAATCGAAAAAATTTTGGTTTTTTGTTCCAGGTCAAAAATTGCATAAGTTACATTTCCGGCCGTGGACCCCTTCCAAAAAAAAGGCATCGACGGAGAAATGCTGTGCAGCCGCCATTTTTTTATTAATTGATATGAAAAAATAATTTTTTTGTAATTCATTAGTAGTATGATAAAACCCATTTTATAGAATTTCGATTGATCCCTGTATTGCGTTAAAAAAAATTCCCGAAATATGCCTATTTTTTCTTGCTCTAGAGTGGCCTAACCCCTTAAAGTCCTGGGGTATTTAACGTTATGCAATATCTTCTCGCAGTTTAAATATCAATACAATTCGATTTCGACTTCAATCTTCGACAGCATTTAGTTATTTACGTCCTACGTTGTATTGAGCTTACCTTGTAGTTGAGCAGCGAGAGATTCTTGCTGATGCAGGCATTGCACTTGCATTTCTTGAAGCCTGGTCATCTCCGAGATGGTGTTGCGATACACGATCATTGTCAGGACAACCACCACTGCGCAGCCCCCGTACAAAGCCAGGCGGCCACCTCGGCCTCTGCCAAGCCGCGAACCGGTCATCACTGTCGACAGGAAAAAGTTCGTTGCAACGTTATCTATTATGAAAACAAGGTTGTTGCATTGACGAGCGGAATCATATCGATGCAATCACAGAATCATACACGCGTGTACTTGGCGTGATATAAATATGTATAATGTAACGTGATACGAGTACTCCCTCGCATTGTCGCCGCTATCCATAAAAAAACGTCTACAGCGGCTTTAAATCATGCGGTCAAATTCTGCCGGACTTATCCTACCATTGTAATTACGGTAATACATGACTTCTAATTTCTAGCGCAAGTTCGATACGTCTTATCGTCGAACAGTTAGCCAACAACTAACAAAAATTCGTCAACAGACGCAAGAATAAAGAACATCCTCAAGGTAACTGTCAACGAGACAAACCAAAATATCAGGTAAAGAGGGTATGTGTCTATTGCTAATATAATTAAAGCTACGTGCATGCACTTCGTTATTGTTCGGCGTTTAATTATCATTATTGACATTATTGTTTGTATTCTACAATTTCATCAGAGAAATATCAAATATTGTTTACACGCTTTGACGATTTGCCGCGTATACGAAGTTCAGTTTTCGAAGTGTCGTCCTATAATGTAATGGAATATACATCAAAAGCGACGGTGATCGTAATTAAAGACACAGCAAAAATATTAAATAAGTTCGCGGGGCGAGAAGAGGGAAAATAATTACTGCTTATGTCTCGTTCCAATTTCTTCAGGAGCAACGACATAAAATTATTTAAAAAATACTCGCTCCCTTTAAACTAAAATAAAACAAGCAAAATATAGTATAATTTGCTATTATCTTCCTCTGATATTTATAATACATAATTTGTTATAATTTATCATTATTAAATATCATTTTAATAAAGGATTATAGATAAGCAAACGGAATTAAATTGCTCGTCGATCTACAGATAAAAAGTTTCTCCCTGAAGATTGTCGCATTACATAGTCACTATTTGCGAATATTATTTACCGTTCTATAGATGTCTAGTAAACAGAGTAACAAGGAGGAATAAAAAGATATTAGATACTGATATAAAATAGGACGAACGAAAAAGAAACGGAAGGGGTATCAGGGTCGAACATCCAGATATTATTAGTATAATTTACGAAACAGCCTCGTTGGCCTCGTTAGTCCAACGAATCGTTTAGCTTTCACTTTCGTTCCTTTTCGTCAGTATCGTCCTACTGCCATTCAGCCACGGAAAAAAACGGAGAAACGTCGCTCAAGTGTTCTTTTGTCTTCGCTGGTCGGAGCTCCGGATAGAAACTCGCAAAACCTAGCCACGCGCTATTTAAATCCTTCACTCTTTGCATAAATGCAGTTGCATTTTTTATTAAAAGAAGGGAAAAAGATTGAAATCAATTGACAAAAAGTATCGCGGCAAAAAAATCGAAGATTGACTAAAATAATTTAAAATCTAACTTGTTCCTATTAAAGAGATTAAATTTTGTATTTAACATTATAACAATGTATGAAAATTTCAAAATCTATTTGAAATTTCTTAATTAGGCACACTTTCGCTAAAAGTTTTTTATTTTTTTTATTATCGCAAAATGTTTCCGATACGCAATAACATTTCACTCCGATAATAAATGCTATTCATAATAAATATTAAAACACATGCGGCTGATTATAATAAATTCGCAAGCGAAATAACATTAATCTAAAAGACTGCGTCCTAAAACAAATATTTAGACACTTTGTCAATCAATCCTGGCTGATTCCGAGGATTAAGATTAGCTCCGTTCGCGCGCGAATACGGATCTCCTCCAATCCATCTGTCTTTCGTACCGGCGCTTCGCCCTCTTTTTCGCGACCTAGGCGTATTAATGAGTTTTCGCCGAGCAGAAAGGGAGGATTTGCGCGGGGGGGGGGGGCGAAGCGGAGAGAGGCGCGGCGCGGCGGGTCGGCTACTTAGCAGCTGGATTCGAGTTCACTGACATTTCGGAGCACGCGCGATACGAGTCCTGTTTTATTCGCAAACACGACGGCAATGACAACACAACAGCACCGTCAACGACGAAAACGACGACGAAGGGGACAACAACGAAGAGGAGAAAGACGACGACGAGGAAGACCACGACGCGTCCACGGGCGCACGTGTACCGTTCGCGCGGAAACGTGACGCTCGCTCGCTCGCTCGCGGATTCGATCCCGTGTGTGCCATGCATCTGGCATTGTGCCACGCAGGGCGCGGAAGCAACGCCGCCGATATATATATACATAATATATATGGTCTCTCTTCGAATGAGCACATGCAGGAAATACCGAGTCATTTAAGATAATTTTCAGGATCTAGTTCTGTGGGAACACCGGCGTCACACGAACGTCGGCAGATTGGATTTGAAACATTCACTCCGCGATGCACGCGGAGCGCCTCGACGTCTGACTTGGCAATTAACCGGCAGCAGGATCCACGTAACTGTTTATTAATCCGTGAACTAAATGCATATAGATTACGCTAAAATGCGTACAGCCGACAGCTGCGAAAACATCGTGATACTGCGACCGTCGCTGAACGAAGCACGCTATGTGCGCTGCATATCTACATAATGAATTGTTGACATTATTGCCCACTGTTGACGTTGTAATGCTAGACAGAATGTAGCATTGAGAAATTTACTGTAGGTATACTGGTAGTACAACCAAACATATTATAGCCCTCGCTGATTGCAGCGCGGATAAGATTCGTGACGTTGAAATCGAGATCCTCGTAATTCAATAACTATTAAGAATCCTGGGTTTTTGCTTAAAATTAATTTCAGAATGGCCTAGTAAGGTATTCGTATTTTCTTCCCAATCATCCCGTAACAAGTAATAATGGGAAAGACCGCGGTATTCTTTCTCTCTAAAAAAAAAAAAAGTCATAGAATTCATTTATTCGTCGACTGTTGTGGTAGTGACTTCAGAAGACACTTTGATAGTTGCCGATAGTCGTTTACAGCTGACAGAAACCGTTTTGTCCACATTGTGTAATGCTTGTGACCCATTATGTTCACGTTGTTTATCTCTTTCACCTACGGTTTATCTCTTTAACTTCCAGAAGAATAGTACTTTTTATCTATCCAATTAGAAGTCGCCTCGCGCGCAATTATTACACTCTTAGATTAGATCCGCTTGCATCGCGTACACCGTATATATGTGCACACATACTTTTCCTTTTACTGCTCGTACTTTTTTAATACTAATTTTCTTCTTTCCTTCCGCTCGAGCCCCCTCCCACGTTTGTTTTATCTTCAAAGCGAAAAAAGATGCATGCAACAAGATGTGCCAATAATATCGCAATACCATTTTCTTGGTAATACCATACACTACCGTTCAAAAGTTTGGAAGCACTACTTTTTCAAGAAAAACAAAGTGGTGCTAATGCTTCCAAAGAAAAATGTCATATGAGGAACTTTAATGTCTGTTTTAACTATTCAACACAGTATTATTTGTTTCTAATCATTTTCCAAGGAAGTATTTCATTTAAAAAATTTTACCAAGCGAACACGCTATGCCATTGTTCTGTTATGAAGAGAGACCAAGTTCATGGTTTGAGTAAAATAAAATAAATATAAAAATAACAATTATTATATTTTATTCAAACCATGAAAACTTGTTCTTTTTTCTTTGGAAGCATTAAAACCAGTTTTTTTTTTAAGTTGTGCTTCCAAACTTTTGAACGGTAGTGTATATACGGACACACCCTGTAGAGTGGAATGGCAATACTAGATTTCGTAAAGAGAGTATTGATGTGCGAGAACTAAAAATAAACCTATTCCGAAGGCGAGAGAGAGAGATTTAATTTGAGCCACTTGATCTTGTGTAAAACGTGGATAGCTCAAGATTAGCCTGAAGTTTATCTCTAGATTAACTCTACGACAACGCTTTTTCTCTCTTTCCTTCTTTCGCCTCTCTCTGAAATAGCTAGCCTAGAATGTTACCTAGAGGAGGAAACTTTCCTAAACGTTCAGATAAGGGTTTTTTTTTAATATTTAAGAGATCCTGCGTCTGGAGATCACAGCGTCAACAGGTTTTCCTTTCAAAATTTAGCACGAAAATACATTTAAGCTGGAATGCATTTTCGTGCTAATTTAAATTCGATAATTACTCAATCTATCCCATCACTGATAATAATGCAATAAGAGCATTGATATCGCATTAGGCGCAAATTACTCATTTTCCACCATTCATCATCAACTAGTCATTATCGCCTCGATGTTCTATCGCGCACGTGAAGCTCCGCGCGTTCGATTGCGATTTTCGCAGCAGATTTGTCTTATTTAGATCCCGTTCGGCGTGCGTTATTGTACGCGCGCCGTCGAAATCAGATCGGCCCGATGGATCGATAAGGATGAGCCGCCTCGCCGCCGCGAGGATCGCCGTTAACTCTTCGATCCTCGGGATAATTAGCGCCGTTAGCGCGCGACCATTAGCGCGAGGCGACGCGACACGTAGACAGGCCGCCGAGCCGCGTTGCCTTCCAGTTGATCCCGGGGACCGACAGACCGGCAATCTGAATGCGAGAATATCCCTACGGCTAACGACGACTCCGCGGAAGGAAGGCGCCCCCGTCCCGCGTATCGTACACGTGGAATCGCGCGAGTGACGTTTCATCCGCAAGAAGGAGATCTCCGACGATTTACATGCGAATCGTGAGATACGTGGACGCCTCGCGAACCTCTTGTGCACGCTCGTTAACCCTTCACGGATTGTTTGGCTTGCAAGAAAAATAATTACACAGCCGGTAGATGGGAGTCAAAATTTGATAAAATCATTAAACCTTAAAAAATATTGATATATTTATACAAAAATGTGCATTAAATACTTTAAATATATAGATACAAATTTCAGTGTTCATGTAATTAATTTTTAAGATATAAGCGAGGTACCCCTCGCTTTTCGAAAGACCTACATGCATTAATACCTGTTTTCGCTAACCGAAAGAAGTCCAAAGGGGATTTTCGCTTTTGTGAAAAAAGAGTTTCCCATCTAAATTAATGGTAATCGCTTCTTTCGCTTTACGCCGCTTCGGCTTACGAAAGGTTTTACAGGAACGCCGTATTTTCGGATACCAAGGGAAACCTGTATATTTTAATTTTAGATATATAAAAGAGAGATATATAGATAGATAGATATATATATATATACTTTCACACCTTATAAATACTGTCACACCTTAAACGCGTGATGGCCGATAAAAAGACGATTCCTCGAGATCGAACGTAACAACGTTCGTAATTAGCCGCATAATAAATACTCTCGCGTCTAATGGGCGCTGACCTTAATCCTTGTTAAACGGCGTAGATAATTACAGCTCCAACTATGTACAATAAGTTCAAGCAACAAATTCAAGGTTATTAAAAACGGTTATTAAAACACGCTTATTATGCGTCATGCATAAGATAACGTGATATGAAACGTTCTTTCGCGGGGCGAGGGCGGGGGGAAGGGAACACGTGCTCTAACATAAGAATAAGCTCATGATATTAGCTTCATCACGACGTAAACAATAGCGTAACGTAAAACTATACGAGACATTACCGATATTGCTCTGCGCGCGAGAAACACGCGCCGACGAGATTACGGGCCGGGGGACGGCGAGCGTCAAACATTTACGCTCGGAAACAATCGACTTCAATCTTCATCAAGATAAACGAGGTCGTAATCCTAAAGCCCATATGGCGAGAAGAATTTCCTCCGCGAGCACGGCATGACAGCACGCGCGTTGCGAGCGTACCTCGCCTACAAAAGTTAACCTCCTCGAGCCTCCGTCGTCACCGTCAGCCGTGATAACCGCGTCTCCACGGTGAGAAAAGTCAACCTCTCCGAGGTTCGCCGAGCGCACTCCGTTCGCGAGAGGCCAATCCCACAATCATCACTGTAACGCAAACGACGGGAAGAAGCGTGAGCGGCAAAAGGGGAGAAGAAAAGAAAGACATTCCTCCGCGGTATATGCAGTGACACCGACTCATCCGGAGTAGTCCGGAGGGCGACGCTCCCGGAGGTGGGGAAGAGGGGGGGGGGGGGGAGGACGCAAGAGCAAGGAACAAGAGGAACACGTACCTCGTGTGCCCGGCGAGCCGCGCTCAGCTCTCCTTCATCGCCAGCGTCAGCGTTGTCGTCCTCGTCGTCGTCCTTCTCGTCGTGGTCGCCGTCCCGATCGGCGAAATGGCGACGGTGCGTCGCGACGCGCGTGCGAACGGTGACTGCCGACGGCGACAGCGGCTCCACGCAGCCGTGCTCGCGGAACGCGGTGGCGACGGCGGCGGCGGCGGCGGCACGACGCGGCACCGCGCTCGCATAGGTGCGGATCGCGATCGTCGGAGAGGCGATCGCGAACCGGTTCTCCGGACGAACGAGACACTGGACTGGAGGACGATCCGGGAATCGGATCGGATCGCGCGAACGCCGACGACTCACTCGCGACGTCGCGACGGCGACGGCAGGTTTCCGCGCGGAACGAGTGGAAACTGGAAGTATTTCGCGGAACGATTGGCTGGCGGCTCGCCGCCTCGCCAGCGGAGCGACCTATCGGCGAACGAGAGATCGGGCGGACAGTTTCGACCGCAGTGGTTCTCATCGCGCGCCGCATAGCGGGGATATGGAACCCGATCGAGTGACTTTGCTTACTTTGCTATGATGAAATTTTGTGCTGATTTGAGTAATTCAACCGGCAGAATTGCGTAAAGCAAGATTTTCTTACTGTATAACTCCCGATTTATCGCCGATCTAATCTCTTTTTTTTACGACAAAATGTTATAACTTAATTAATTCTGTCATATTCGTATTATATTTTGTAATTTAAAAACCAAGGGTAAAACTCTCAATTCTTTTGTCATTTAATAACTGGAAAAATACGTCGCCGAAATGTCTATATTTATTTACATTATTCGTATAAAGTCAAAGAAGAAGCGAAACAATGAGAACTACACACATCTATTTTTATTATTACAAATCTTTCATTACATGTCGACAATACAACGTATTCGGACAA
The DNA here is from genome assembly GCA_035220575.1 of Temnothorax rugatulus. Classification (NCBI taxonomy): domain Eukaryota; kingdom Metazoa; phylum Arthropoda; class Insecta; order Hymenoptera; family Formicidae; genus Temnothorax; species Temnothorax rugatulus. Next base: position 1,874,611 of record JASTWL010002062.1, read on the forward strand.
GCCGACGGGTCTATTACTGCACATTTCTATTACTGCAAATCTCATATTGCATCTCGATAATGCATAATCGGGCAAGAATGGAAAAAAAGAGAGGCGGAGCGCGAGGATGAGAATCCCTGCGGCGCGTCCGGCGGGAATTTTTCGTCGGCGCGCCAACGACGGTTGGCGGCCCTGTCGCCTCGCGGGGCAAGGCTCCACGGGCGACGGCTGCTCAGTTAGGGATCTCGGTTGCATCGTGTCGGTTCGCAGGCCTACGCGCGATCGCAAGCGTACGAGGGAGAGTCAAAGCGCGCTCACACCCGCCGCGCTCCCTCTCTCTCTTCCTCTGTCTCTGTCTAGTCTCTCTCTTTCTCTCTCTCTCTCTCTTTCTTTCTCCCTGCACCCTGCGCCGCCCATCTGCGCCCATCGGCTCGGCTCATCGGCTGTCGCGCTGCGCCGAGGTGACCAGGGAGAGTTGTCGGAGCGGAGTTTTCGGCGGTCGCGGACGATCGGAGGGTCACGTTCGCCTCCGCGCATCGACCGTGCAGCAGATACACACACACACACACACACACACACATACAGTGCGCGAGGCCGGACCCGGAGCAACCCGGAGTCGAGGGAAGGAACGAACACGACCGGAAGTAGGAAACCCGTCGTACGGACTACGGCGGACGTGCGCTTTTATACCTCCCTCCTACCATCGTGCTCTCCCTGTCTCTCCCCCATCGTGCTCGCTCGTTCTCTCTCCCTTTCTCTCCCTCTCTCTCCCTCGCGCTCTCTCGCGCGTTCTCTCCTCTGTCCCGCGTCGGTTCTCTCGTCGACGGCCGTCGGGTCGCGCCGCGCTGCGCCGCACCGCGTCGTTGTCGTGCCGTGGTGTCGTGTCGCGTCCAAGAGAGAGAGCCGAGAAGAGCCGTCGCTACGCGAGAGAGCCGCGCCTCCTGGACGCGCCTCGCGGCCGTCGAGAAACGGCCGTGTCGCCTCCCGCCCGGTGACAGTGACATGTGCGTTGCTCCAGTGCTGTGCCCCGCTGTCGTCGCCGTGGCCGTATACCGGAGCAGCCTTCTGCCCGCTCGCTGCGCTGACTGTGACCGTGACTGCTGCTGCTGCTGCTGCTGCCGCTACCGCTACCGCTATCACCGTGCTGCTGCCGTTAACGCCGTGCTGCCGCCGCTGCCGTTACCGCCGCCTCGCCGGAGCCGCCGTTGCCCGTCGCCGTTGCGACGCGCCTCGTCGACGATGCCTCCGCCCGCGAGATGCTGTGAGTGATCCGAGACACGCATTTACCAGTAGCATACGATTCCTCCGAGCACCAAGAACGAGTATCCCAGGACGAACGGCGACGACGTCTCTCCGCCGCGCGACTCGGAGCCGACGGCCGCCGAGCGCGCGGCTCCGCTCGGAGCCCTCGCCGATCGTCTTCCCGCGTCTCGAAATCCTCAGGAAGTCGAGGCGCCGCGACGGGGAATCTCCGTTCAGCCCGCGCTTTTCCGCCTTTTTTATTTCTCTTCCTTGCTCCGGATTATTTATGGTCGAGATCCGCGCGCTCCGATTCTCTCTTCCCCTTCCCCCGCCCCCTCTTCCCCCCCGTCGACCGCGCGAGATGTACGCTCGCGGGTGCGTGGAATAATAATTTCTCCGCCGCGCTTCTGGTACGCGAACGCGGCGTCGTGCCGCTCGGCTTCCTCCTCGCCCGTTAATCCGATCCGCGCCGATCGGAGGATCCGAGGTCCGCGGCGCGGAACGCGAGAGCGCGGGGAAACAACGCGGGCGCGAGGGACACGTTTTCGTGTTTTTTCTTCCGCGCGTTTTCCGCGGGAACGAAGTTCTACCCGAGTCCGCACACCCGGGGAGAATCGCGCTCTTTATCTATCGATTCCCGCGGGGCGTACGTGACCGCCGACGACGGCGTGGCGTACGTGGTCCTTCTCGCGCGAGGCCCCGACGGCCGGCGCCTCGTCGCGGGAAAAACGCGACCGCGACCGCGAAAAGTCCCGTTCCCGTGGAGGTTTCCCAAGAGCGATTCGTCGAATCTCCGTCTCCCCCCCCTCCCCCGACATTTCAGATTTTCAGGCGCGAAGAAGCGATACCCGCCGCCGGAGATATCGATTTTGGAAAAGCCCCCCGTCTCTCGTGCCCGTCGCTTCCCGTCAACCAGCGAGCCGATCGTGACCGCACGCGGAAAGAACGGCTTTGCCGAAATGTCTAAACATTTAGCTAGATACAGATCTGAAAATAATTTTGTCGCACCATCTCATAATAATTATAGTAGATCGCTGAAGTATGATAATGCTGGAAAAAATGTTGACATTTTATTAGCAATTAGTTGTTCTATTTTGATGATGCAAGAAAATTATTATTTTCAGATCTGTATCCAGCTAAATTTTTAGATACTTGCACGATCGTCTCTCTCTCTCTTTCTCTCCGTACGCCATACGTCTCCTCGAAATCTCGTCGAACCGCGCGACGCGTGCCTCGGCCACGAGATGCCTGAAACGCTCTCGCCGCGACGGAATCGCGCCTAGAGCCGACGGGCGGAATTTTCGGCGCGTCGCCGTCGCCGCCGCCGCCGCCGAGTCGTGGAGCACGTAAGTGTGTCGCGTAACAGTTGCCCGCGGAAGAAAACGCGGCGATCCGGGGCGAGCAGGCTGTTCCGAGACGATTGATCGTATATACTAAGTGCGCAACGCGAGGAATCGCTCGGTAAAATCCATAATTTCTCTTTGTTTCGAGAAAGAAGATGAAAACCGGTGACACAACTTGAGTTTCCTCGCGGTTCCGAGAAACAGACGCGAAAGAGAGAAAGAGAGAAAGACAGCGACGTTATCATCTCACGAGATAACGTCGGGACGATTGCGAGGACCGAAAGCAGCCCGGCGGCGTAGGACAGCTTTAGGTCCTCTATTGATTCGTTTCTACCCTACTGACTCATTTACCACAATTTCGCCCAAACAAACACGGATCCCTCTTCCCCTCCCCCCCTCCCGCGGCGTGCTTCCCCCCGCGACGTACGCGGAGCGTATAATTGTACTCTAAATGGCTCTTTTTCCGCGCGCGGCTGGGCCTCTCGGTCCTGGGTGACGGACGGGGTCCCCGTGCGAGCGGCGCTAATGAAGGGACACCAGCGGCGAGTTTTCGTCGGCGAAAGTGGAGTAAAGCTTTTCGATGGCGTTACTGCGCAGTAGGACGAGCCTGACCCCCCGAGTCGACGCTAACATGGTGGTTCTCTCGCTCCGTCGTGAACCGCCTCGGCACGCCGCCGGCCGCCGGCTTTTCCGCCGCGCCGCGGCCGCCTCGGGCCTTCCCAATCGGCATCTCGCGCGCGTTCCAGGCGGTCTCTCCCCCGGGCTCGTCGATACCGACACCCGTGCTTGTAATCGGTAAATACGCGAACCGAGAAATCATTGCAACGCCATTTAGCTCCGCGAAACTGTCTCGTAGCTCGGATATCGGTCGGAGCGATACGCCGCGCCGCGCCGCGCCGCGCCGGCTCGCTCATTGTCCGCGCTAATTAGATCGTTTCCAAGGTAAAAACTTCACCTGGCCGCGCGCGCCGATCGGGAAACGTGAACAATGAGGTAAACATCGTGATCGAACTAAGCCTGCTGCGGCCCTCCCCGTCCCGAGGAGTTCGAAAACCAGTTGGACTAATCTCGTTTCATCGAATTTTTATAAGGCGAGTCGATAACTCGGTTATCAGGGAGTTCGGTGAGTCTCAACTTCTTCCCGGAAGATTCTCCTTAATTATTTTGATTAACGTAACGCTGTTTCCGCGGCTCGTTTACGTTGTTTTTTTTTTTTTTTTCGTAAATCACTCGTGTTAATTGCGTTACTCCGTCTTATCGTAATTCCTAATCCGCGGGATGTGTTTGACTACCGCCGAAATTGTAAGCGCGAAATCGCCAAAGTGCGGAGTATCTCGCGCGTCTCCTCAAGTTACCAATCTTCCGCGACACTTTTCGAAAATAAATCGATATTCGGCGCTCCATATTTTTATGTCGTATCTCACCGTGTCGCGTGACGCGGTTTATCTACTCATAGTTCATATCTTGCAACTTAGGCCTAGGAATTATAATTCGCTAGTTATAATTGAGCGTTATCCGGACCATTTGGGAGAGACGTGTGTGTCGTCATGAATCGCTACGTGGAATCTAGCTACTACGCTGCGCGCGCGATATATCGTAAAGGGTTAAAAAGCGAATCAGGACGCACGCGATGCGCGCTCGCTCCGTGAGTCCACGTATACTCGTCAACACGTTTTACACGTTATATGCGCGACGTGTGCGAGGGACGGTAAACCAATCTTGCCGGCCGAGCATGGCTTCTCAAAGCCGTCTCGTTGGAAAAGGGAAAAAAAAGTAGGTTCCGCACGCCGGCGTCGAATTCAGCTCGAAATCTTTTTCGCTTCCACGAGACGCTTCCACGACGCGGTAAAATTATGGCCTCTGCGTTCGAGTCCTTAATTGCGGCAAATAACATTCGCCTCATTTTGAAAAATAAAACAGGGAAGAAGAGGATTTATTGACATAGGCATTGACGTGGAGTCTAGGCGTTTTGTAACAGCACTTTTCATGATTCTGTAAAAGAAAATATATTTCTTGCGTGGCACGGCAAAAATAATTATATTACGCGAAAAAGCGACATGCGCCTCGTTTAACATCGACGTGACTGTTGAATTTAATCCTATGCCAACTCGAATATGGCTCTCGCGTCGCGATTTCGCGATACGGAATCAGATAGTTGCATTTGGAATTACATTATCTATATGTCGAATAAAGGAGAAGAAATATTATAATCATCCTAGCAATTTATTATAAATAAAATATGAAGCTGCGGAGTTTGGAAGATATGTATAGATACATCAGGATAACGAAATGAGTTAATGCTGAATTCGCGCGCAAGAAGTTCCTACATGCCATTACGTTCGAAAAAGGTGCAAAAAAAGTGTCGGTTATGAAGTTTCAATCTTCCTGGCAAAACCCCTCCTCCAGATAAGTCGATTAAAAAACGTTATATAAATCGTCAATCGTCGGAGAAACCGCGCGCGATATCGATTTTAGCGAGCTTTTCAAAAGCGTTTCGCGTGTGTTGCGCGAAGATCTAAGCGCGCGATACGCGATCCGTGACGTCATACATCGGAATGACGTGCGGGATTGAAGTGCGAGAGCGAGCTCGCTCGCGTTGCCGGCCCGATGGAACTCTCTGTTAGGTGTCGACGATGGAGAGGCCGGCGATGCCGACGACGTCGACGTCGACGTCGCGCCGTTGCAAGTAGGTCAACTGGACTCGTGCGCGCGGCCGAGGCGATGTTTGCGACCGCGAGACCGTTTCGCTGTTAGCGCAGCTAACAGAGACGATTTCGCCTTGGTGCATAGCGCCGCGCCGCGTTTCACCGATCCGATTTGACGGAGACCCGCGTGTTCTACGACAGGTTTGAGGATCAAGCTCTCCGATTACGTAACGTTCCTGCCTTACCCTGTTAAATATTAAAGGATAAAATTTAAATATCTTGAGTTAGATAACATTTTGTTATTTTTAACTATCATGTGCGTCGTAATTTGTTATTTTAACTACATTTAGTTAAATTAACGACATACTGAGTAGGAGCAGTCGGCGATCTATAAGAATGATTAAAAACGACTCAAATTGAGTATAATTTGACACTACGAATTTAACGTGTGTGTATCTTTTTGGCCTTTAGAACGCGTGCGAAACAAAGGTACAGCCGAGAGGCACAGAAGAACGCGAATGAAGTACAAACGAGTCATATTCGAGAATTTGTTTAATCTATTAAAAGCCGAGCGCCAAGTTTGCATCAATCGAGATGTTTTTATTCACTGTTAAATATTAAAGGATGGAATTTAAGCCGATACCTTGAGTTAGATAACATTCTGTTATCTTTAAGTACCATGTTTGCCGAAATTTATTATTTTAACACAAAATAGTATTATTTTAACTCCGTTGGTTTAGTTAAATTAACGACGTATTAAGGAGTAGTGGCGACTTGTAAGAATGGTTCAAAATAACTCAAATTGAGTATAACTTGACACTACGAATTTAACGGTGTACACCTTTTTGGTTATTGGAGCGCAAGTGAAACAAAAATAATATGGACGAGAGACACTGAAGAACGCGAATGAAGTACGAACGAGCCATATTCGAGAATATTTTTAATCTGTTAAAATCCCTATTTGCCAAGTTTGCATCGAGATGTTTTTATTCACTGTTAAATATTAAAGAATGAAATTTAAACCAATACCTTGCATAACATTTAATTATTTTTAATTAATACCGTTTTTAGAAGTGAATGTGTGTCGAAATTTATTATTTTAACAAGGCAGTATTATTTTAACTCCATTATTTTAATTAGATTAACGATATATTAAGTAAAAACATATAAGAATGGTTAAAAATTACTCAAATTGAGTATAACTTGATACTACGAATTTAATAGTGTTGTTTACTATGAGATTTCCTGATTTTAACAGCAACGTTAATTTCATAATTCTACAATGTCCTGTTACCTTTCGAATATATATATTCATCAACGTTGCTCGACGAGCTTGTAGACGTAAATGGTGACTTTTGAATAACAGATGCGGCAATTATTCGTTACGTAGGCGTAATTTGCGGCGCTATTGTCGCCTGCTGTGGTTAGTTTTTGTATTAAAACGGACACCGTGCGTTTTCCTTAACGCACATTATCCCGGACGGAGTGATATTTCTCACCGTTACTTAGCAACATCTTTGGAAAGAGACGTTTTTCATTGTTGGGAACAATGGGTGTTGGGTCAAGGTGGCGTCAGATTTGGCGAGCCGTTTTGAGAAATAGCTCGTGTATTTATTTATATGGGATAATGACAATTGTCCGATTCGCGATGGATGATTAAGGAGCGCGACGTACATACATCACGCGTAAACGGACATATCAACAAGTACGAGCTCTACAACATAGAGCAAGCAGTATTAATTATGCACGCTTGGATTACGTTTGCATTGCCATGGAAATACCGTCGATCGATGGCTCGTAGCCGGAGGGGGCGCCGAGAGAGCATAGTTAGGAAGAATCGGGAAAACCCATAAGGAAGGCGCAAGAAAGTTATGGCTCTTTCAAACTTCCCTAAATAGGGTTTCAGTTTTGCCGAGATTTATTACGTCCTTCGGGGCGCGCATCTGCAAGTAGGGCCGACCCGCGGGTAAAAAGAAAATATGGATTTTCGCAGACTCGGCAAATAAAAGATCGTGGGAGTAATTAGCGTACTTGAATCGGGAATTAATTTATCAATTTCCTAGCCCTCGTTAGGTGAAAATTGCCAATTATTCCGACGATTCGCGGCGAGCTTTCCGACGCTCTTGATTTGAAGGAGATCGTGAGGAATGAGAGAAAAGAAGTTGGAGGAGGCTGTACGAATATGGGAATCATCGAGTATCACTTATCGCGATTAAAACGATAAAGCGCGTTATTCGATTTAATTCATTTACGTGGAATTATTGTACGCGTTAATAATAAATTAATCTCGTATTAACATACATATTGCTAGGCGAAATTACTGTTTAATGTCTGTGCATAATATATATAGAGAATTGGCGTGCATGTGTATTATTAAGTTTCTGATTAATGATTTATCTCCCGTTACTTTGTGTGCCGATATCCTCTCAAAACAGCAGCTTAAACACGCCGCAGCGCGAAAGAATTAATTGCACTTTGTGTTTTAGTGCCGTAATCGAGAGACTACACGCATGCAATTCGACAACATTGTTATCGTCGGAGATAGCGGACCACGGGCCCGAAATAATCTGCGATTAAGTGCGAGAGCCCGTTGATAATTCAACAATATTAACATCGTGATAATTTTATCACGGCGGATTATCAATATTTTCTCAGCAGCTTCTTTTTCCTCGAATAATAAATAATCGATAAGTCTTCGCGCGCGGTCCGCGTCCGGATCAAGCCTTTTCAAGTTTAATACAAACTCGACAAGCTTTACTTTGTTAGGTATTCGTCAGAGGCTGAAATGGCATAATCTCGACGGCTTTAATCATCGATGCTATAAATATGTATTCGACATTATAAATATGAAAAATGTATCGCGAGCCGGTTATACGATGATCATTATAAATATTTGTATGTCTCTCGCGTGTACTCACACACACATTGCTGTTTTAATAATTCAAGAACGTATCTCGCGATAATCATAGTCGATAATAAACTAATATAATTTTTTTTTATCGAAGAATCACTAATGCGAATCCTGATAAAGTGAATCGTGACAACTTGTCGATGTCATAATGACATTTAATCATGGACATGTTCGATAAATTAAAGAATCCGCGAATAAGACGTTAAATTAATACGCGGAATGCCGCGGGTATTCCGAAAAGAATCGCTAGCCGTGGAAACTCGTTTCTCGTTATTGTTTTTATCCGCGAAATAAAACAAAAACCGTCGGCCGGTATTGGATTTTCCGAATGTAAAAGGAAAGGAGAGGCGAAAAAAAAAGGATAAAAGCCCGCGCAGTATCGCGCGGGCTTTTCCATCATGAAATGTCGCGTTTCTGCATTCCTCATTCCGCATAACGGCGAGCGCTGAGGGAGGAGACGAAGAAGTTAGGAAATGGTTGAATTTATCAAATATTCGGATGTTGGGTCAAATTGACGATGCGATGAAAAATGTTTCGACGACGGATTTCCTATAAGCTCTCAAGTGATTCCGGTGAACTTTAACGTTCTGTGTGGAACGTAACACGGATAAAACAAAATTAAAGGAAATTAATAAGAGGATAAAGTTCAACTCATTAATAAAATTTAATGAATTTAGTCGTTATTTGTGTATAACAGTAACTATAATTAAGAGTTGATTATCATGAAATTATACTCGCCCCTGTACGGAGGATATACACGCGTAATAAATTCTCTAGTTAAAATTATAGCAAAATTGTAAAGTGCATTAGCTATCTTAGATCTAATCTCGTCGTACGCGCGCGCGCGTGTTTAACTACAATAAAGTAATATTTATAGATTCAAAAGATATATTTATAGATCCAAAAGATATCAATAGGAGGCTAGAAGGTATCGACGCTGCTATCTCTCTATCCTCGAGTCAAGTATTATATTAATCCTCACAACTGTTTTTGCCGAAAACGCCAACTTTTTTCGGCGCCTAAAAAGTATCGATTTTTATTTATGTATACAATGACATTAAGAGCGCAGATACAACATCCCGAAGATATCGTTTCATTATACAGAGATGGGACAACAAAGTGACATCCGAGAGAAATCGCTATTCGCCATCCTCGCACACGATATCCTTCGGCAGCCTCGCGCGGCCAAGGACACGTCGCGCGGTCGTCCTTGTCGCGTTACGCCGATCTCCTATGCACTCGAAAATTGACGTCACCGGTGCCTCTCCGGATCGTTTAGGTATTTCCATTATTTCCATGCCGCGTACCAGCGGACGGCTCTCGCGGTCCGGCGGCGGCGCACCGGAATTTCCACTTTTTCACCTGTTGAAAATTCCAACCGATTCCCATGGGGGCTCGGTAGAGGCGGTGCCCGGCCTTTCGCGCGCGCAGTGTGGCATCCAAGTTCTATTTCTAGGTTCTCCCGACGACGACGACGACGACGACGACGATAACGACGAGCGTCACAGGCCGACGTGGCGAGCCGCGCCGCGTCGCGACGCCGTGTTTCCCGAGTTTCCGGCGCCAGCGTCGATGTGCGTGACGCTCGATATTTTAAGTTCCACCCAGGACAGCGGGGCGCTCTCCCCACGGCCGATCTCTTCTCCTCCCTTTGCCCTCTCCCCTCCCCCCTCCTCCCTTTCTATCGCCGTTTCCGTTCTGCCTGTTTTTGCCTTCTTCGGCGTTGCTCCATCTCCCACTTAAATGTTATCGCTTAATCCTATAGAAGTCCACGTGCGGTCTCTCCGATAGACCTTCTTATGCTATATCTCTTTCACCCGGCTACGGCCTCCTTATTTCGCCAAGATTATCGGAGCGAGTGAGACAATATCGTCCGCTTGCCATCATTAAAATTCCTTTTATCGCGACCCTTAAGTAACGCATTCTCGCGTTTTCCTATTTTTCTTCTCAAGTTACGTAACGCGATGTCTGAGAGGCTGCTTTAAAAGTCTTACGAGGCTCTTAACTTGTAAAAGTTGCACGAAGAGAAGACTTTACGGGAGTAATTATTACTTGATGAAATGCCTAAAGGGGGGGGGGACATATTTTAATAAGATGTTTAATATTTAGTTTATTTCTCTGGATAAGATGGTTGATAACGAACACGAGAAGAATGCCGTATGGCATTTTTTTCTTTCCCCTCTTGTTATATCGTATTTTAAGGAAAAAATATTTGCACTGAAACTTGTAAAAAGAATTCTATTTTATTCCATTCTATTGTTGTTGCTTGAAAAGATTCTCTTCTGGCCGATGCGTTGCCTCGGAGGTCGACACCGGCTCGGTCCTCGGCGAAGGCAAACACCTTTCTCCCTGTTCTCTTCTTTCTTCTTTCTTCTCACTTTCTCTCTTTCCCTCCGCCTTCTTTCTCCTCGATCCTCGCCGAATCTCGGCCCTCGCGCTCATGCCGCGAGTATCCGAGCTTCCGCGTGACTAGCTGGAGCGACCGCCCTCGCCTCTCGGGGCCACGATTTCTTTAAGCGATAAAAATGCGAATTTTGCCAAACACACTTGATTCATAATCGCCATGGGGTCAGTCGAGATACTCGTATCACATTTCGCCTCGCGTTCTATTTACGTGGCTTAATAATGAGCGAAATAGGAAAGTAATAACATATTGCCTTTGCGTAATCTCCAGAAGCGCAGACTGAGAGAAAATATGGTATTAAATGGAGAGAATTAGAGATTTCAAACATACCTTGAGCTCAATTTTTCTTTCTTTTCTCTCCTCGCTTTCCGAAAGTTACGTAAAAGCGCCACTTGTCGGCTCGGTTGTTTTTACTCCACGATCTTTCGATTGTTTTTACCCATCGCTAATAACGACACTTAGTTTTTCCACGACGTTGTTAACTTACACGGATTTCGTTCTGTTATTTTTTCAGAACTAAATGATGGTGCTAAGGGATTCAACGGGCAAGCATGAGGGAAAGAACACCCTCTGCCGACGACACCCCGAAAAGGGCCCCACCGGCACCCAGCAGAGGTGAGTCCCCTCAATAAAGATATTCTAATGTTCTAATCTAATTTTACAGAGTAATTGCAGCAATAAACAACAGCTGATGTATAGAAATGGGATAAATGTAATTTATGACGACATATTAATGGTTATATTTAAATCGCGAAAAACCTGCTTTCCGCGAGAAAACAGGCGCGCGAGAGCTCTACTCGCTTGTCATCAGCTTAAGAATCGCGCCGAGTCAACAACAGATAATGATGAGTTCTTTCGTATACGCGGAGTGTCATATCTCCACCGCCTCGTATTTCATCGATGCAAGTTACCGATACCGGGGTTTCTGTAGATTTTCTTCTTGAATATTCCTAGAGGCTGGCCCGATCACGACGATCTTTAACGCCGCGAGTTAAATTAATGGAATAGACACAGCGAAACCTTGCGCGTTTACCCTTATGTTAATTATCGATCGGGGAAAACTTGGTTTGCATAAGATTCGTAATGCAACCGTCGACCCCCATGCACACGGCTGTAAACGCGAACACTCGTCTGCCGGATTACGATGGCGTAACGCGCAACGATTGTTTTCAAGGCTCCGAAGCAGCTATGACGTTTACATTTGCATCTGCGAGGCAGACGTACCTATGTCCGAGAGAACTAGTCCTCCTCTTCTGCGAAGTTTCAGAGATGAATGAATGACGTTCAATTATATCAAAGTTATGCGCGAAATAACGCAGATCCGTGGGGCGTTCTTTAAACAAATTTTATTCAAAAGAAAACAAGTACAGGCAAATTACATCCGTACGAACTTGCGACGCTGAACGATTTTTTTTTTTATCGCAGTACGCGTATTCGCCGAGTCACGCTATTCTCGAGTCTCGCGCTTGGGAATTGCAGAGCTCGACTTGCCCGTCCTTTACAAGCCACAGAAACTTGTTTCCCTAATCAAAACGATGTAGGTACGCTAAAACCCGTTAATTTCAGCCTCATTATCCTCATTATTACCTAATCACCTTCGGCGCGGCATAAGTAAACGGCGCGGCCGTGGGGCGGTCGCGTGCGTGTACGCAACACGGACGTATGTATATCGCGCGCGTATCCTCGATACGTCGCGCGATTGTGCGCCGCGTCGCGCGCTCGTCGTTGCGCAACACGCTGCCGGTGTCCGTCACATCCACGGACCCGCGGCCGGTTATGTATACAAAACATACGCGGGATTTTGAAAGTAGTCACGCTGGTCGAGATTGTAATCGCCGCGAGTAGTTGGCGGCTGCGGCGTCGACGCCGCGGCCAACTAATATAATTATCGGACTTGATCGCGAGCGCGGCGCTGCGCCGGCGAATCCCGCCTGATAAACGCCTCGAGCGATAGCCGCACCGACCCGCTCCGATCCTCTCGATTAGGATGCGCAGAATCCGGTGAAACGCCGTCCGGAGCGAGTCCCCGGTGATTTGTGAGGCCCAACCTCAGATACGAACTGTTATTTCAAAAGAAAAATTTCTTATGAATCGAGGACGTTATACGTTGCTTCCGCGTTCGAATTCTTTCGGCTCCTCTCAGGATCTCTTTCCGGATTACTTATCGTTGGAATACTGCCCCTATCCGAGAACTAGGAACCGTCCCCCGATATAGGGGGAAATGTCGCCTGAGGAGGGAAATATTTTCCACGGAATTTTTCCAAGGGCAGCATTTTCCCCGGAGGGAAAAAAAATTCCGCGGAAAATTTTCTTGGAATTATTTCTGGAAATTACTCCCTGAAATTATTCCCGGATGGAGAAAATTTCCCCGGAAATTATGTCTGATGTAATTTTCCGAGGAAAAGTACTCTACGAGAAGATGGAGAAATTTTCATACCGACGGGAATGCAAATAAAGAGAGAAGCGAGAAAAGACATATTTGACTTTAACCGGATACGTGAGGAATAATTTATTGATAAAGTATTTCCTTTTTTTATATTTATTATCATATATGATACGTTTCTGCATTGGTTTTTGTTAGCTCTTTCGTTATTAAGGCTAATGGTATAATTATAGATCACTGTCTCTGCTTAGTATTAAGTAAATAACTTATGTTATTATTTCGCGAATTACCCGCACATGTATGTGAAGCAACGGCGAAAATTAATTACTCACTTTAGAGATTAAAATACGATGGAGAGATAAACTGCTCTGGGATAATCATGTTACTTTCCCTAGAAAATAAAAGAGGCAATATTGTTCGTTATTGAAAATGTAACTCTTTTTTGTTTTCTATGCGGCGATTTTGCGGCGTTACATCGAACGGCTCCCGAAGATTCCCAGAATTCCCTGGAATTGCACATTCCTGACGGGCTCGGCTCTTTCGCAATTCTAACGATGATAAAGTCCCAACGGATCTATATACTTCGCGTCGCGCAGAACCGTGTAAAACGCGAAAGGGAGGGGAAAGCTCAGAAGAGAGACGGACGAGAAATAAATCGATATCGCGTGAAATGGGGGTGGCGGTATATATATCGGCATCGTTAATAGCCCGCGATAGGCAAACCATTAATTACCATTGTTGTCAACGCCTTTCGCAAAACGAACCGGATGGTCGAAGGGATTGTCGCGGGTATTGCTAAGCCGGCCGGTTTTTACCACCTCGGGGCTGTTGTCAGGGGCTGTGGTGTATGTCTGCGCGTGTACACACACACACACACAGGCGTGTACGTGTGTATGTGTGTGATACACATGTACATCCGTCTGTCTCGCTCGTCCTTTCGGAGCGCACGCTACTCGTACAACCGTATAACCCCTTTCGACGTGGCAGAGGGACGGTTATCGATTCTCGCAGCCTCCCTTCTCCCCGACTTCCGGATAAAAAAGTGTCGGCAGAGACATAACCGAGGAGAGCCTCTTTCTCTCTTTCTGATTTTCTCGCGGTGGATAATATCTGTTAACATCTCCATTTCTGATATTTTTAATTTTTTTTCTAAACAATAAATACATTTTTTCGAACTGTCTGAAGGATTCAATGCAAAGAATTAATATGTAATCCGTGATTTGTAGAATTTATTTTAAACTTGCGAGTTGTTGACTTATTCTTGAATTAAAACCTTCTTGTGCGATTTGTAAATTATATTTTTTAACTTTTACGAAAAGTAACAAAATATTCTGGTATATAAAGGCGACACCAATGACATTATGAAACAACTAAAAACAGAGATTTTAATATTTATTTATTTCTGATAACAGAACGTAAAGAGCTAAGATGTATGCTGTCATTTATTATTATTTACAGTTCTATTGTAGTAATAATCTTCGATATTATTAACGTTGCTTAACGCTGGTCCATAGTTTATCTATCTTTTTATCATTTTTTTTAATTCGCAAAAGAAAATTGCATCGACAAGATAAATTCAGGTTAATTAAATTTTTATGTCTACATTGGCGCGATTACAAAGGAAATGGAGAGTTAATAATTAAGAGTCGGTTAACCATCGAGTTTTATCGAGATGCGAGCAGAGCGGGAAATCAGTTGAAGTAATTGTAAGATTAATATTAAGCAGCGCCGGGATGAACAGGAGGTTTTCACGATGAGATTACGTGAAACTTCGCCAGCCTTTGATAAATAAACAGCCGTCGTATTTCGCTTGTTTCTCAATGGCAACGATTTATCGTCCCGCGTGCCGTCCGTTTTTAAACAATTATCTTCGCGGTCCAAAAATAAATCACGCGATATCCGTCGAGGAGGACTGAGAGCTTTAAAACTTAACGCTTAACACCCCGATGCCCGAAGCATTTCTCAACGATCGAAAATGCGGGACACCGACGCGACGGGCCAATATTTCGCGATGGTTTCGCGTTCGGAAGGAGGCGTCGCGTAAACGGCGACGGGATTACAAGGAGAATCATCTCTTTTAGAGGCGGCTTCGGCGGACGTAGCTGGTAGCGAGACACCGAGCGACGATACGGCCGAGGGTTATCACACGGCGAAGTTGTCCGGCATCCCTACGGCATCCGGCTCGGCGTCGCCGTCCGATAGAATGGTAGCGTCGACGCAGAGCTTGGAGGATCTGGGCGTCGACCATCCCGCCAACGCGGCTGGGAGCAACGCCGACCGTCAGCAGCATCAGCAGCAACAGCAACAGCAGCTGCAGGAACGCTACGGTCACGCCTACAGATCGTCGACGCAGACCGCCCAGGATAAGCGGTCGCGGCTGAGCAACGTGATCAACAATCTGCGCAAGAAGGTGCCGGATGGAGTTGCCGCCAGCGGAAACTCGGACTCGCCGAGGAAGGAAGAGGACGAGCGGAATAGCGTCGAGAGGAATCTGGAGACTCTAGAGAAGTACGTGATGACGGTGCTGAACGGCGTGATCAAGGACAACGAGGAGGAGGACAAGAACGCGGAGAAGACGGAGTTGGAGAGGCAGAGGAAAGATGCTGACGAGGAGGAGGAAGAGGAGGAAGAAGAGGAGGAGGAGGAGGAGGAGGAGGAGGAGGAGGAGGAAGATCCGACCGGTACTCCGGTTAAGTCCGAGCCTTCGAGCGAGGGTGATATCGAAGCGGCCGTTGTGCCGCGATTAGAGGACTCTTCGACGGTGGAAAATACCGAGGACGCCGAATCCTCAGAGACTACAGACTGCTCGAATATAAAGAGAACGGCGGAGGAGAGTCTGCCGGATTCGGAGGGCAGAATTAGTCAAGATACAAAACAATCTCCTTCGAGGATGGAGGAGGAACGCCTGGACGTTGAGGAGAAAGAATCATCCGAAGATGATCGAGGTGTTTCGAGAGAAAACAAGGAAAATCGAACACTGAGCACAATCATAATGGACAGGTTGAGCGAGCATCAGGTCGAGGAGAGGGCGAACGTCGACGACGGCAGAGGAAACCGAACGCGTGATGAACAACACGCGGTCTCGGAAAACGCCGAGACGCGAGCAATCTGCGGCGAACTGCTGAACGATCTGTTGAGCGGCGTTTATCGCACGATTGACGATCACGAGAAGCAAACGGCCGAGGACTGCGAGAAGTCGAAGAGGACCGACGCGACCGAGTCGAGGGTGGAAGAGACCAAAGACTCGAGCATCAACGCTCAGGAGTTGCCCGTGACGGGCCTGCATTGCAGTCTACCATTGGACAAGGTCGCGTCCGTGCTTCAAAACTGTCAGACGATTGAATCGGTGACCTTGCGTCTCTCTTCGGGATCGTCTTCGTCGAGTCCCCCGTCGGCGCAGAAGTTGAAACCGTCGCCTAGCACCACCCCACCGGTCAGACTCCTCTGTCTCTACTGCGACAGGAAGTTCCTGTCCATGTCCCTGCGGCAACGACACACGGAGCGAGCGCATCAGCTCGGGGGTGGCAGGAGATCGGAGAGGAATCTCCGAAAACCCTCCCAGAACTGCCAGTACTGCTCCGAGAAGTGTGCCGACACCCTGGAGGCGCTGTTCCAACACATGGTCGGTAGCCACGGGGATAAGTACCACGCGTGCGTTCAGTGTTCGACGAGGTATCCCACCCGGGAAGCTCTGGTGGGACACATGAGCGAGACGCACGGGGGAAACGTCGAGAGGATCGCCCAGGCTCAGGTAAATGTCGCGGAAAATCGATGAGCAATGTGAATGCTATTTCACGTGTCTTAGAATAGAATATAGAATTTTTATGCTTTGCTCGATATTTATTGGACGTAAAAATTAGTAAATCTGTGAAAATTTTTTTGTCTTTCATTCCTTTCATTCCATTCGCTTATTTATTAAATATCTATTACTGTCATTATATCGAGTATATATATTTTTAAGTAAGTCTTTTAAAAATTATTTTAATTTTTTCTTCTAATTTTATAGTTATACTATTTATAATCAACATATTTTTTTTTTAGTTGTTTAATATATTTATATCTTTAAATCATTTAATAATTTTAAAATTTTGTAGGGGATATGTTATTTCACTATAACAGAAACGAGAAATAAAAACAAAAACATCCCAAGGTAACTGGGTAATAAGTCGAGGCATTACGTTCCTTGAAGGACAGAGAAATCCAAATAATAGGAAGAATATAAGAACACTAACTTTTATTTCCAATTCTCGAAAAGTTTATATCTTGAAAACACTGTGAACTGTTAGACAAGCACATCTTTCTTCTTCCAGCCGGAAAAGATCAAAGAAGGCTCGCCGCCCTGCAAAGAATTTTGTGGTCAAAATCTACGTGAAAAGGTGAATATGTCAGTTCGAGAGAGGAAGTCCGAAGAAAAGGAATCGGAGGATCCAGATGACAGTCGGCCGTCAGACAGCAGCCGGACGAAACTCATCGCGGCGCGGGAGCCCATCGATAATCCGGCCAGTCCCGAATTTGACAGTTCCTTCTACAGCAATGTGAGCTGCAACATCCGCGAGAACCTGCTGCACCATCTGGACGGCAAGCTGCAGCCGATGAGCGGCCCGTCGTCGTCGACGTGCACGCCACCGATCGCTACCTCAAGCTCGACGGCGGTAACGACGACGGCGGAATCAAAATCACCGCAGCAACAATCGCAACAGTCGTACTACGAGCACAGCGTCAATCAGATCCAATTTCCCATCGACATCTCACTGACCGCGGCCACGCCGGTTTACAGCAAGGACTACTCGGCCAGCGAGGAGTACGAAAACTCGAGCGAGTACGCCCGGAAGGCCGGTAAAACGAGCAGCGGCTCGCGACCGCGCCGCGTCTCCTTCGAGAAGTACAATTTTCCGCGCAAGTACGACGGCAGGGAGCAGTGGACCTGCTCGATCAAGGACCTCAGCAAGTTCGACATCTCCACGCAGCTGTCACTTCGGAAGAAGCAGCAGCTGATTAAGGAGCGCCTCACCATCAGCAGACTGCATCAGATCCCGTTGCTACCTTGCGAGACCACTGAAGTGTCTCTTCGCGATCAAGAGCAGACCGAGTCTGTCGTGGAAACGGCAGCGAGTAGTCAGGATAGCGTTGATGCTGTCTGCGTGGTCGACGCGAGTGCCGCGACTCTCGATGTCGTCCGCTGCGATGTTGGCGAACCGCTCTTGAGCGAGATCAAGGAGGAGACCACGATCGAATTGTCCGCGACCTCAACGTCGTCGTCATTGAGTCCGACGATTATCACGGAATTCACTATTGAATTCGCAGACTTTATGAGACTGAGAAAGCGCGAGGAGGGCGACAACGAAGCGGCCAATGCTCAGGAAATCACTTACGCTGAGCTGAGCGGCGAGTGGTCGCGAACGCGGATCTACATCTGCGGCGCTTGCGGTTCCAAACACGTGAGTATATACTTCTACACATATATTTCTTCATCATAATGTATAATATATTCGTTAAAAACAAAGATTGGATAAGAAATATCATGAAAAAAATACCAATTAAATTTCGATAATTGTAATAATTTAAATCTTAGCTTTTATATTTTCGACAAATGCAAGTGTTACTTTTCTATCTCTTGTTTCCTCAGCGTTTTATTATTCCTTGCAATAATTAAAACGTCAGCCGATGTGATTACGGTCATTTTGTGACGTATTATCAACTTTTTTATTACTTTATAAAACTTTCAACCGTTCTTTTATAAAGCGCGTTTTGTGTGATAAATATAAAATTTCTGTTTTAACTGTAGGGCGTGGTAAGCAGAACGTTTAATTATTCAATTTTGATATTCCAAATTTCTTAGTCCAAGATATTATTTAAGGAAATAACAAATTCCGGATACAGCGAATACAAGAGATTAAAAACCCATAAATTATAAAAGATACGCAAGTTTTGAGTGGTATATGATTTTGAGATTATTTTAGTTTTTACTGTGTTGCAAATGGTGCATTTTAATTGGTGCGAGCGCGGTCTAGATAATTTATCAAGCAACGTACTTGATCTTTGACATTTGTGCGATACATACGAGTGGTAAGCATTCGCAGCGAGCTTTCCAAATCACCGACTCATTCGTACGACTTTGTCTCTAGTGTAGTCTATTCACTTATCCACATATAAAGCGAAATGCATGATTTATCTAATAAATCTAACTGAATCGGAATAAAACTCGTTCCTCTTAGCTAATATAAAAATAACTTATTTATCTTCTTTGCATTATCGAGGAAAAAATCGAATAAAGGAAACCGTATAATATATCTTTGCTGTGCCGCGTTAATCCAGTTTACAAGAATTAAAACACGATGTATTTGAAATCGATCGAGAGACGAAACGAAACGGAAATGCGACCTGAACCGTCGATGTTTCTGTGCAGGTGACGCTGAAAGAGATGGAAGATCATAAGGCTTCCACGCATCCGCGCGTTCTGTGCTCGCACTTCGACCTGGTTGGCGATCAACGCGAGCACTATAAGCATCTTTATTTGCCGGGACGAGACGCGCCCACCGACGCGGCACGCGACGCTTCCCTCACGGAGATGGTGTGCACCAAGTGCGCCAAGAGCTGCCCGAACTTGGGCGAGCTGCATCGCCACATGCTGGAGTGCGGCGGCGATCAGGCCTGGTTGCTCGGCCTCACCGGTAGCGGCAGGAAGAAGTGTAAATGGCGGCCGTTCGGTAGTCGCAGCCGTCGACGGCGTCAGCGCGGCATGAAAAGAAACATACAGAACTCGCAGACGCAGCCACGGGTTATCCATGTAGAGCGACTCAAGGAGAAGCAGACATCGACCGGTCCTAGAGTCCGGCCAAGCGACCGTAAGAACGAAATTTGCTTTTAATATGATAAAGTTTCGCGTGGAGACACTCTAGCTTCCCATGTCAGCTTCTTATCTCACGTACTTTGTGTTCACGAAAAAACAAATAAGATACAGGAAACGGATCAAAGATACAAGAAGAAGTAGATTAAAAGGATGATGCGCTTTTTACGGAGTAGATTATTTTTGGATAAAATATATTACCTTTTTTACATAATTACATGAGTTGCAAATTAAAAAGTATCAATAACAGGTGTATGAAGTGTGATGCATGTGATCTTCGCCTACGATCTTCAAATCTCATTGCCTAGAAGAGGAACTTAAATGAACTTATGAGATTCACCAAGATTTAATTATCTTAGATATTAAGATGGAAGTTACAAGTCGTTGCAGTATCTTCACGATCGATCGCTCGAATTTGTTCTCAGGCGAAAGTATCCAGAAAATGCTAGCCAATCTGCCGCCTAAAAGAGCCACGAGGAAGGTTCTGCAGGACAGCATGATGCGATCGCAGGGCCGACTTCGTAACGTAAGTAATTTAATAGCGCGGAACAATGACTACCTTTGCCTCAATAACACACTCGATCAAAATTGGGTCGATATTAGAACCATAAAGGGTGATTATAATAGCCGACTGATTTAATTAGAACGTCGACAGTGTAATATCTATCTCATTAATATCTTAATGGGCTTTTTATAGAGATTTTATGGTAATACAGTTCGATATTATCCTTCTGAACCATTTCGATGAAAATCATGTTCGAATACTAAAATTAAAATTGCTCAATAAAAAGCTGCTTAGAACGTCTTCCTCAATCTGTCGTCTCGAACGTTAATAATTACTTCCAATTACATTTAAATTCTCATTATCCGAGAAAGTCACTCAATTCTTTATAATTCCCTACGGGCAGAAAAATTGGCGTAAACGGGAAATGATAAACGAGACCGATTGAAATCGTAGATATGATTTGACATAATTTTGTGTATTATCAAGATAAACTACGTAAATAACGAAATGTCGTATCGTCGGTCAATGCTTGGACGGCGCGAATATGCCAAATAATTGAGGGAGAAAATCATGAAAAACTCGAGACTCGTCGAAATAATGATAGAGCGTTATTGCCTTGCGCGCCTCGTCGCACACGAGCGGAGGCATCGATTAGTTGACATACGCGCTCGTCGAAGTACACATTCCCATGATCGTGCACACATTCGCGCAGGCAGGGTGATTTTTATGCTGCCGTTGTACTCGTTTTACTTTTCTTTCGATAAAAACGCTAGATTTCTTGCTTCAACCTGCTTTTGTTATCCTTATTGTTGTAAAAGTAAATTGTAAATAAAAGTGTAAGATAAAATGTTATTAGCTTCTTGAAGACAAAAGCTTAGAATTCTGTCTCAATGGCAATGAAAAAGAATTTATCACCGCAAAAGCTGTAGCGACATCTTTGGGCTTTGTTGAAACAGGTGCAGACCAGAACGAGGCCTCGCATAATCGGCGACAGCTCGTCCCGAATCTCACGTAACAAAGCCGCCCTGAGGAACAAACTGCTGAAGAACGCCAAGTCGATTCAGCGGAATCGCTGTCGAAGCGACAACATCGCCGCGGTGATCGAAAGCGTCGTGAGGAAGTGTCACGAGACCGAGAAGAAATCCGACGGCGATGGCGAGAAAAGCACCGAAACCGAGAACGAGGGTAAGAAGGATGCCAAAGAGGTGAACGAAGGTTCGTCGAAGGCGACCAGCAAGACTTCGGATCAGAGTGATAGAACTGCTCGACCGAGAGCCGTTGGACGACCTAAAGTTCTCGGTAAGAGGAGGAACGTGAAGAACCCGCAACTTCAAAGCAAAAGCGGTAACAAGTTGGCGAAAGCGATGAGTAAGTTCGCGAAGTTCAGGAATGGCGCTGCATCCGAGACGAAGGGCGAAGGCGAGGAGACATCCTCCCCAAAGAGTACACCAAAGAATGCAAGGACGACGCCAAGAGCGATTGATAAAGACGAGGGTGGTCTCGACAGCAAGAAATTGTCGACGACTCCTGGAGTAAGGAGCAAAAATAAATCGACGCAAGGCATACTGAAGAGAAAGCGTTTCGTGGATCCGGTGGCTTCCTTCAATGCCTCTCTTAAGGCAAAATCGCAGTTGCGAACGCAGGACGGTAAGTTTGCCCGCAATCCGAACAAGGGTTTGCTAGCGAAATTGGAAACAAAAACGGACGATGGGAAACACAAGGCGGACTCGATTGAAATCAAGCCTAAGCTGAAAGCGACGCAGAAGTTGAAGAAATCCGAGGTCCAGCTGCCACGAAGAGTCACCCGGCTATCGTCGGATAGTGACAAGATGCCGACTTTGGAACCAGTCGTGCAGATCGTTTCCTCCAACGAGGAATATGTCGATAAGTCGACGAACGATCTGCCTATCTTGTCGCCAGTGACGTCGTCGGGATCTCCTCAGGATCAAAAGGCATCCCGAAAGTACGTTTTGAAGGAGAAAGAGGGTAATGTCGAGGCTAATACCGATCTCGAGGCTATTTCTGAAAAAAGCAAAAAAGTGCAAAAATCAACGAGAGGAAGAAAGCCAAAAGAGAAAACGAAAAACATAGCAAAGCAAAAGAAGATTAATACAGTTGAAGAAAACAAAGTTTCCAAAAATAACTCAGCGGTGTTAAAAGATGATAAAATAAAAGGTAGAAAGAGTTTATCGGTTAGTGCTAATAGCGGCGAAAATAGCAAAGAAGAAACGTCAAAGAGAGAGACAATCGCCAAAAAAGATTCTAGATTGAGGAAGG
The DNA here is from genome assembly GCA_035220575.1 of Temnothorax rugatulus. Lineage (NCBI taxonomy): Eukaryota > Metazoa > Arthropoda > Insecta > Hymenoptera > Formicidae > Temnothorax > Temnothorax rugatulus. The sequence continues at coordinate 1,897,147 of JASTWL010002062.1, forward strand.
AAGAAGCAACGAAGGAAACTCGGAGCAACTCGAAAACCAGAATGGATAAAGATTCCGTGAAATTGTCGGACTATTCCCATTCGAGGTGAAGAAACTGCTGGGTTCGGCTAGCAAGGAGGATCTTTTGAGTACACTGGAACTCGCGTCTAACGACTCGAAACGCAGCCTGAGGCAATCGACACCAAGATCGAGAATACTTCAAGTGAACGACAAGAGTCCACGGGAACTCGATGACGAATCGGATGGATCGAAGGGCACGAGCAAGAAGGAGAAGACTGAAGCGTTTAGAAAATCGTCCAGAAAAAAGAGCGACGATAAGATGGCAAAAACGAATCTAGAGAAGGATTCGTCTAGCAACGCGAATGCTAATGCGGCGCAAAACGAAAGAAGTCAACAGGGTAAAAGAGACAGAACAGCAAAAACGAAGGAGATTGCGGTTGACAATCCTGATGTGGAAGGTAAAACCGATGGCAGACAAACGAGAGGATCGTTGAGCGATGCCAAAAGTGAGCCTACTTTGGAAGTCACAAGCGATAGCTCCCGGAAAGGCAGTGGCTTGCTGGGGAAACGTCGCAGCCGTAGATCGATCGACGAAGATAAAGAGACTAACACGCGCACGTCCGAAGAACAGAATAGCAACGAAAATGTCATGTCGATCGAAAAGGAAGCCGAGAAGGAGCTTGATAAGGTCTGTAAGAAGGATAATGAAGGCGAAAGTGATAAAAATTCCGATGATCGCTTAGACTCGACGGTAGTGAATATTAATTTGAGTCACTTGCAGTCAGAGACGAGCAACCTGTCCATCGACAGCGGTAAAGAAAACTCCTTGGAAACTGCCGTGAACGTTCACACCAAGGTGAAAGTAGGAAGACCTAAAAAGACGTGGGGCGCGCGCCGCGAGAAGTCGTCGAGGAAGAGGTCCTTGAACAACGTCATCGGTATTCTGACGGAAGGCATGAATATTCCCATAGAAGCGCAGCAGAACGTGCAGGTGCTCACGGTTCAGACCAGTCTGGATAATCCGGACAGGGTAGCGCGAAACGGAAGCGCGCAACAACCAAGCGGTGGCGAGGTGACCGCGGTGGACTCAGCATTCAGCGAGCTGTCGATCCTCGCCAAGAGCGAAGAAGAATCCACGGAGAACGAAGCCGTTACGGCGACGAGCACGACCGACACTTCTCACGCAGACGATGAGAAGAATGCTTGTCCTGATGAGACGCAAGTCGAGAATGCCTTCGTTGACGTATCGTCGAAAGTCACAACTGCTAAAGCGTGTTCGCCAGCCAACGACATCATCCTTGATCTGTCCAGAAGAAAACCCAAGGGCAAGGGCTCTTTCTTAGAGAAAATTGTGTCGAAGATAGCCAAGCAGAAGGACGCTCTGCTAGAAGGTGAGGTAGGTTCTTTGCTTGACACTGCAGCCGATGAGTTGACCAGCATTCTCGATGAGGTCGGATCACCTACCTTGGCTGATAACGCGGAGAATGCAAATTCTGATGAGGCAAGCCATGTCTCGAAAAACAACAAAGATAAAAGTGCGACAGTTACACCCACTGATAAGGAACTATCGGCAATCGATTCTAAAATCCAAGTATTGGAAACCGACAAGACCAATGTCGAGAGTACGATTTCCAAACATTCAACAGATTCTTTGGATACTTTAGACAATCTCGAGGAAAACTTGGCAACAAAGACTGAAACGCAAAGCGAGAATCAAACTAAAGTAAGTGATGTTTCAGATGTTGAGATGAAGAGCGACGATGATGTGGACAGAAAGATGAATGATGCAATGCCTTCTGTTGAGGAATCGCACGTTGAATCTTACGAGAATAAATTGATAACGAATAAAGAAGCAGTTATTTCAATAGAAATTCCAAATCAAAGTTCTACCGATACTTCAATTTCGCATCCGTTAATTACGCAAAAAGAAAACTTAGAAAAACTCGAAAGAAAGGAAAGAGTCACGAAATCCAGGAGAAAATCCAGGAAAAGGTCATTGGAGAACGCAAGCTCTAAGAAAAGTAAAAAAAGACCATCAGAAATCGTCGAAGATCGCGCTGAAGAAGATGTGCAGAAGGAACTCCGACTGAGCGACATCATCACGTCCAAAGACACGTCCAATGTTGGAAATGAATTTTCAAAAGAAGATAGCAGCATCGTGGAGACTTCAAACGCAGATACCGAAATTGAGAAGTCGATGTCGCTTCAATGCAGCGAATACGAAATCATCAAGGATGATTTGAAATCACCGAGTTTAGAGAAGGACCTCACAAAAGCTAATGATGAATCGAGGCTAGAAAAATTCACAGATCTTCCAGAAGTAGCTTGTGAAAATGCGAAATTAACGGTAAGTCTTGAAGAATCCTTTGACAAAATAATTCCCGACAAAAATGCTGTTGTTAACGATGTTCGATCGACAGAACTTGTCGAGAAAAGCCCTGATTTTTCGATATTATCTTCAGAGAAAACCGTTGAATGTGGAAAATCTGCGAATAAGACTCAAAAAAAGGATCAAACTGATACGAAGGAGCCTTCGTCTAAGCGTACATCAAAGAGAAAATCGCAACCTGCCTTAACTTCTCCGATAGATGCTGCGACAGATATTCTCCAAACTTCCGTAAAACCGACTGACGAGACAGAAAAGGTATCATTTTCATCGTCTATTGTGATAGAACAATCTTCGGAATCAACTGATGTACAACCGACAAAAATTGGGACCAATAGCGAAGACTCGGACGTTCCTTTAGAAAAATTATTGTATTCAATGGAAATGTCTGGAAAACATAAAGAGACACAAAATACGAACGATTCAGGTCTCGTCAATTCAACGCCTTTAAAAACAACGAGAAAACGTGGCGCGAAGAAAAAGTCATTGGCCGATGAGCATCTAGAACTATCGGAAGACAAGCCTGCCGAAGTTGCTTCGAAACGCAATGACGAATCCAGCATCGCAGATTCTAACGAGCAATTATCGGCTAGCTTGGAGAACTTCAAAATACCGGAAGTAAAGGACCTGCTGCAGAGCGGGAAGAAACGGGGCCCGAAGAAGAAATCGCAGCCCGAGGATGGTCGCTTTAACGGCGGAAGCATTCCCGAAGAATCTCGGGCGAGCGAGGAACTTGCGGAGAACAGCGAGATGTCCAACTTGGTCGAAGAGAAAGTCGAAGAACAAGAAGAAACGGAGAAACGTGTAGAAGAATCGAGCACGAAGAGGCTCGAAAGATCGAGTTCTTCAGGTTCGATCGGGCTTACTCCACCTTCAACCAAGACGAGATCTATGTTCAAGAAAAAGACACAGCTGTCGAGCGAGGACCTTGCCGATTCCAGCACTCGAAGTCAGGGTGCCGAAAGCACGGACGACCTGTCCGAGAGCTCGTGCGTCAGCGAGTCCAGCTACTTCAGGAAGAAGCGATTCGCGAAGAAGAAGAAAAAAGAGGAGACGGTAGCTGACGATAACGCGCGAGACGATGTTTCCCTCACAGATTCGATAACGTTGAAGAGCGATAAGCAAAACGCGAAAAGGAAGACGAGCAAAACCAGATCGTTGCTCGACGAGCATCTTGATCTCTCCGACGCGGACGACATCGACATTCCGATGGACATTCAAGCTTCATTAGAAAATACGGAAGCGTTGGAGAACATCGAACGAGAGTTCGAACTCGCTGAAAAATCTTCGGATCTGCAAAACGAAGGCGCAGACAAGCCAACGGATGATACGGAGGACAAAGATTCGTGCGCCACCTTGGAACGACCGGCATCGAATAATCATGATTCTCCGGATAATCCGGTCACTCCGAAGAAACGTGCGGCTGGCAACTTCGTGGTGGTGCACACAAAGACCGGCGAGATCCTGATCGTGGAGAAGCGGAAGAAGCTAACGAAGGAGGCGGCGAGATTTTTCTGCGACGTGTGCGCCACCAGCTTTACCCGCAAGAGCTCCCTGAAGAAACATACGTTGTCGCAGTCGCATGTATCGCAATTGGCAAAATCCACCAAGGAGAAAATCGAGCCTGTTAACAGCAGTACATCGGAGAATGCTGAAGAATACGACAACGAATGGAAGACTAATCAAGAGAATGATCAACAGACGGAGAGCGTTCCAGAAGACGCTCGGTCTCATGAAATCGTCCGAAAGTCTTTGGAACCAGACGAGAGTTACATTCCTTACGTAGCTAGCGCGGAATCGACGAAGCCTCTGGTGGATCTTGGAAACACAAGACAGATGTTGGAAGATAAACTGCTGGACGAAGAGATTTGCAAAATCACCGAGAATATGAGCCATGACGAGTATGTTCTGACCGATCATGTGACACCGGATGAACCGATGTTGTCGTCGACGCCGATCAAGCCCGTCAAAAAGCAGCAGGAGGAATCGGTACGAGGCAGGAACGCTGACAAGAAGCGGAACAAGTCGAAGAAGAGGAATCTAGCGGAGGAACATTTGATCTTGGACTCCCCCGAATTGGAAAAATCTAAAATCGACTCGGATGAGCTTCCAAAAGCAACTAACGACGTCGCGCGAATTTCCTCGCCATCTTGCGACCGTACTTCGACAAAAGAAACAATGGAAACAATGGAAAAGATTGAAGATGTTTCTAATAAATGTGTAGATATTAATGAAATAAAGAATCAGTCGGAATTAATTGTTAAATCTTCGAATGACGAAACAAGTTCAAAATCAGCATGTGATATTGATGCAAAAGCTGAACAACGAACAGAATCCAGGACCACGAGGAGAACGCTGAGAAAGCTCTCCAAAGTGGATAATGAGAGAAAAGAAGAGACTTCAGCTTCAACCGAGACGAATCGTTTCAGCCTGAGACCCAGAAGAAGTAGAAACATCCAGCATTACGAGGAATCTGACGTCGAAGCTGATGTATATTTTATGGACACCTCTATGGAGATTAATAGCGACGAAATAGAAAGTAATCATGACGCGCAAAAGGGACAAGACGAAGTGGAAGAGGAAACAAACAAGAATGTATTACGGGAGAAGACGCTCGTTGACACTGAAGGTAAGAATCCGCAGGATGCGGAAGTCGCAAAATCAAAGACAGACACGACGAACGATACTAAAAAAAGGAAACGTGGCAGACCGAGGCTTAAGAATCGAATTGCTCCGAATCCCGGTATCGCTTCAGCTCACACAAAATCCGAAGTTAAAGAAAATGATGTTGTTGCTACGGACAATCTTGACGAATCAAAAATCGAGGATCAAAAATTAGATTCGCATACCAAAGAGCGTCTTGACGAGGCCGGCAAGGCGCCACATATTGATGCAAGTGCCAAGCCTCCTAAACGGAGCAGGGGCAGGCCTAGGAAGAATCCTATACCAATTGCGAACAACTCTTCAGTACAAGCAGATAATTCGAGTGCCTCCGAATCGACGAAATCAAATCATGATGAAGTGAAAGAAGAGACAGACGCGACTGAATCGCGTTCCAAAACGATTATCGAAGAAATTGCATCGATCGGTTCTTTGATACCGAACGCGGAGTCTTCGCCCGCCGTTCAAGAGCACGCTCCGGAATCGAGTTTATCGGAAACGAAGAAAGATTTATTAAATGTTGAAGAGGCTCGAAGCACCGAGCCGAGCGTTTCTGAAGATCAAATGGCGCAGAGAATAGAATCTACGGATATTGAAGCAGACGATACCGTACTCGTAGAGAATTGCAAGAATACGCTTACCTTCGACATTCCACCAGAAAAAGTCGAAACATCGATGCCATCAGAAATAAATACATCTGTTGATGATGCAAAATGTGTGCTAGAAGACAAACATAACGACGATACGAGCGTGAATATTTTAACGAATCTAACGACCGAGTCTTCAGCCGAGCTGTCCCCGCAAATTACCGAACAGGTACCTATTGACGATTTGAGATCGGTTGAATCAAAAGCAACTGACAACGATGAGAGCTTCAAGGTCCAGAAACTAACAGACATCTCGGAAGAGAAACCAACAAAATCAGAAGAAGAATTCCCCGAAGAAGAAGTTCCCGAAGCAAAGCTTTCGTTAGAATCGGAAAATAGCGAGGACGAAGCTTTAGTTACTGACGATAAATCTCTTCCCGTCGCAAGTTCCCACGAATCTCAGAAAGTAATAGATAAATTAGAGAATGATAGCATTTGCGACGAAAAGACGTCTCGACTGGAATCATCTAACAAGAAATTATCCAAAAAGTCGACGAGTAAGGAACGAGAAATCGATCGCAAAAGACCGAAAACGTCCAAGGGCAGAAGGAAAAAGGTCAAAATCGCTGAACTGTCGAGCGACAGCGAGAACGATGATGACGGGATCGAATCCGTTGCTTCGAGCAAGAGCAAGATCGTGAAGAGCGTGTTCGGCCGAGTGTTCGGCGGCGAGAAAGCGGACAAGGTAAAGGAAGTGCTGAATGACTGGGTGTCACGGTCGGAAGACGACTCGGACATGTCCAGGAGTGCTTCCGAAGCGAGATCCCACCTGCGCGGATCGACAAAGTTCCCCGAGAACAGGCACAAGAAGGAGAAGAAGTGTCACCCTGGCTCCGAAACGAAGAAGGATACCGAGCGATCACCCAGAAAGAAAGGAAACGACAAGTGCGGTAGTGAGGCTCACGGGAAGGCGAAGAATCGGAAGAAACGAGAGAAGGATGTCGAATCGATATCCGAGGATCGCATAGAGTCGCCCATCAATCCGGGCAAGCGAAGACACAGAGAGAGCAAGATCAGGGCGGACGAGAAGATTCTGAGAACCTTCGATGACGAGTCGCCGACTGTTTCGGAAGATGACAAGATTAAGGGAACGAACGATCAGATTAACAATGAATTGAACGATAAGGACAAGGAAACGAGGAGACACCATGAAAAGGAAACGACTAAGGAACGGACGAAAGATAAGAATTTGACCTCCGAAAACTGGGAGAGTCTTCGAGTCAATCACGACGCTCATGGAAAGTCGAAGAATAGTTCCAGTCATCGTAAAAAGCAGGACGTTAACGAGCGTTCTTCCTCGCCATCGCAGTCCAATGTGTTCAAGCACAGACGGAGGGAGAGCAAGACCAGAGCCGGCGAGAGGATCTGGAGAGCATTCGACCACGAGACTTTATCGTACCTTTCCGACTATCAGGATCTCGACGAGACACGCCGGATTTTTAACGAGCAGGAGAGTGAGTTTTACGAACCTAAAAACTTGTATCGTTCGGATAATTCGAAGAGCGTTAAACAAAAGGATGAGGACGCTTGGAAAAACGCCAGTTTGACGGATCAGGAACAGAGCGGGGTGCACAGTGGACGCGGGAGGCTCAAGAAGGACTCGAACAATTGCAGAAGACAGGATTCAAACGTGATTAAAACAAGCAAGACGAAAACGAACAAGAAGGTTCCAAGAGACTCCGATAACGATCCATCAATTCTTTCGAGAGATCAGGAAACGAAGGACGAAACGCAAAACGATCAAACGGCACGATCTACAAATGAATCGAGGAATCGTTCGAAAACTTTGATCAAGGATAATGCTTATGAGTCCTTCTATGGCGACTCGGTTGTTTCGAAACACACGAATAAAGACCAAAATAATTTGCTAGCACATTCAGATCGGTCAACCAGGAAGAACAAAAAGGGGATCGTCAACGAAGACTGGAAACGTTCAGCGAGAAACCTAGAATTCGATCAGGAGGATGATCAGCCGACCGAGAAGGAAATTGGACGAAAAGACGAAGAGTCTGCGATATCGTCGCACAGTTGCAGCAGTTTAGCGGCCGAAGGATCAATAATAAAGAATCAATTGACCGATCTCGATGGAAATTCTCAGACGAATCGAAAGTCCGATGACAACGACGAGGAGGAGGAAGAGAGCGACAACGATCTCGGACGACAAAGAATGTCGCCGTTCTACGCTCGCGAGACTCCCGATAGCTCGATAGAGAACAGCTCCAACGAGGAGGAGGAGGAGGAGGAGGAGGAGGAGGAGGAGGAAGACGGCGAAGAGGAGGAAGAGGAGGAGGAACGTATAACGCATGAGGATAATTCCAGGAAGACGAACCCTAACGAATTTTCCGGAGAGAAGATCATCATTAGATCGCCGTCGTCGGGTCACAGATCGGATGTGGTGACGATCGCGCCCACAGACGCGATCGAGGACAACGCGTTGGATGTGCCGCGGGAGATCGAGTCGACGATGGAGCCGCGGCAAGGCAAGATCCTCAACTTCGACGAGGAGCTCTTCGTGGAGTGTTGCTCGAGATTGAAGGCCACCAGCGAGAACGAGCTGAGAGGCGCGAAGAAGATCAAGCTGGACCACACGGAGTCATATCATAAACGGGACGATCAACCGCAGGGATTCAGGGTCAACAGAGACCGATGGAGGGACGTGGAGAGCCAAAACAGTCTTGGTAGTCTTCTGGAATCAGTGAATCAAGTGAGTATTATACGTTGGAAATTTTTATGCTTGAATAATTTATTGATATAATTGATGAATTATTAATTATATTTTAATGAGTCAATTATCCCATATATACAAAACAAATGTGTTATTATCCGTTTAATCTGAGCTATTTAGTGATATGATAATTAAATAAATATAAATCTTTCAGCGATTGATCAACAGTAAATCCCGAAATCGTTTAAAATTTGACTATATATTTATTTAATAGATTAAGTGAAATCTTTGCTATCAAATTGTGACTTGATTAATTGGCGAAAAGATTAACTTCAGGTTTTGGGTAAATAGAGTTATAAGTTTTAAATATGCTTTGCTATAAAGTTAATTAAAAAGATCAATGTATTTGATACATATAAATCATTTGATCAAAAATTACATTAATCTTTTTAAAATTAAACAGAATCATAATGAAAAGTACATAATGTGAGGTATATATCGCTTGGAAATTTTAGTTGCTCGGCGAGGAGATGTGCAACAGCCACGATAGAAGCTATCGAACGCGTGGCAGTGAACGCTCGAGCAGATCGGCCAGTCCGGATACGTCGCGAGTCGACAATCTCGGTTATGAGGACAGTTTGGACGTAGCTTTCGAACACAATAACAAACTGCGAGATAAGATCCAGCAGCGCATGAGGGAGAGCGAGAATCTGATAGCCAGCACATTCGGCCAGAAAATCAACGACAACGATCATCCTGACGACGACAAGCGAGACAGCGTTGGAAACTCGTACTCGTCGAGTATTCACGAACACGAACAGCTATCAACGTCGGTCGTGTCGAATAGAGAGCAGGAGACCTCGCCGGGACACAAGAACAAGGTGAACTCGACTCTAGGCGGTCTACATAAGGCGCTATCCAACTTGTTGCACAGCAACGGCAAGCATGATCATAAGTGAGTATCTCGATACTTAAATTTATGCGTCAAATCTGCACTATAAATATTTTCGTTGTGTGATCGTATAGTGAATAGTTTCGAGAAAACAAATTAATATTCTATTAGCGTAAAAAGTACGTTATAATAATGAGCTTTCCAGTTTGGTGTGGATAAGTTTGATAAGTTTGATGAGCTTCTGAACTCGGGGAAGATGAAGATTCTTTAAATTCATACTTCGTACTTCGTGAATAAACTCGCGAAATTTTCTCGACCAGCTGTCGTTTACAGACTTACAATTACTGATACCAGAATCTTGTTTTTTTCCCCCGCTAAGTATAGACTTGACGATTTGTTCTCCTATATATTCACAAGAGAGCTCAGCTTATTATCCTATTTTTATGATGCTATGTACGGACATGCTTAATATTTTAAATACGTTTCTCCAAAATCCCATTTTGATATAAAAGCGCGGAAAGACATTCAGAGATTAATAGAACGCATATGTGACGAAACGCCGAGCTAGGTGATTAAAAATATCTCGCTCTATTTTGCAGGATGGCTCGCGCGTATCAAAGCGTATTTTTCAGTTTCGCATCGGCTCAACACCTGTTGATTGCTCGTTTATCTGGCCGCGCGGCCATACGTTTTGTTTTCACCCGATTCTTCGATTACGCTAAACTAGATGTAGCGTATGATTGGCGCGTAGAACGGTCGGATTTTTCCTGAAAAAAAAAATCCCCGTGACCCGACTGTTGCGTCGGGTGATTGTCTTCCCGCAGGGCTCGAATCGAGCTGTGTCGAGCGACGTTATGTAAAACGCATACAATCCATAATACTCCGGCGAATGTTATTCGTTCCCTCTGCCAGTCTGCCTTCTTCATTCGGAATGCAATTATTCGAGCGTGTCGAGGCTCGATTTTCACTAAGGACGGTCGAGAAACCATCGTCGAACGATGCCCATTCGTTCGCGTTGCGTATTGATCCGCTTTCGTCACTCCACTCCGTGCGCGATGGATGGACGATCTCTCCCACAACAGCACCGACGTGTAGCGCCTTGATGCATGGAATTTAATATGTGGCATGTAGGGAGCACTATCGTACCCCACGTTCATTATCCTGCTAATTTATTTACTGGCAAACGTGTTTTCCCAGGAATTTTTATTTGAAGAAAGAGAATATCTAAGTGCACCTTTCCTATAGCCTCCGGAAATGAGACAAAGGGATATTTACACAATTATATCAATTAATACAGATTCCATAATTTGTATCGACTCCGTTTAAAAAAAGAAATTTTTATTGGAGTTAAAAGATTAAGGAATGATATTTATCATGTACTTCATGTGTCAGATTTATTTTTTATAATTTGTTATTGATTACAACATTTTTCGTTTCATGCAACCTATGAGAGTTTATTAAATAATTTTATATGATATATTATTATAACTGTGTGTAAATAACGATATAAAATGTTCTCGTTTGTTTGCTATACTCGACTTTATTCGCTGCGGTAACAATGTACCGAGTAACAATGCACGTTCATTAATAAATACTAGTTACTCTGTTAAACCCTTTACAAACATACACATTCTTTAATTTCATATTTTATTCACCGATATACTGTTGACTGAAAATACCGTTAAAAAATAATTTCTCGCTTGTTTCTTTCATTGTCATTAATCCAATTAAAACTTGTATAACAAGCCATCAAGAATGCAGTAGCTTTTAATAGATGATCACAATCATCTACGCGACCATATTTTCTATGCAATTAACCACATGGTCACGCGTGGGTTTAATAATGAATCGCGTTGTATCGTTTATTGATGTATGAACAATCTCACTTAATAAAGCTGTTATAAACCAATTTCATTCCGCAGCGGTTCCGCTCCGATGAAGCTGTTGGCGGAATTGGCCTGCGCCCGAGCTCCGACCTCCACGTCGCCGGTGGACACCGCGAACAGCGGCAGAAATCATCAGTCGGTGAAGATGGTCGCGGCGGCGGTCGCGGCAGCAGCTGCAGCTGCAGCTGCAGCGGCGGCGGTGGCGGCCAAAGACACCCCGATTTCTCCAAAGAGGCCGGCGAAGGACTCGAAGGCAACGTCAAGGAATTCGCTAACGAAGAAGACGAGAAACCCGATCAAGGAGTTGTTCGAGCGCAAGAAGGAGATAAACGACAGAAAGGAGCAGGAACGTTCGAAGGCTGCGTTCGTTGAGTTGAACGTGCAGAAGCAACGCAAGTCGAAGAAGAACAGGAAACAGCAGCAGTCGGAGTTCCCGCTGATTCGTAGAAGCGAACACTACGGCGGCCTAACAGAGAAGAAGAAACGTCGCGATTCTCTCGACCGGAAAGGGGAGTCGGAGAGGATAAAGGATGTGTACGAGTTCGACGAAGAGGAGAGTCAAATGGCGCCCACTCTAGGCAGCGTGTTGTCCTACAGGAGCCAGGTCGAGAAGAGTTTCGAGACCAACTGGTCGAGGATGAAGAATGTTGACGGGGACTTGGATGCCGTCTTAGAGAACGGCAAGACGAAGTACGTCACGGACACGAAGTTGAACGCTATGATCAACCGTAAATTCCAGGAGCTGGAGAAGTTTGCGCCAAAGACGAAGGGTGCCCTGAAGTCATTCCAGAGCGAGGAGCAACAACAGCAGCAGCAGCAGCAGCGAGTCGCCGAGCCGATTACCGGACCAATGGACGAATTCGTGGAAAGAAAGCAGCAACGCGTGAAACGACCCGTAGAGGGCTCCAAGCAATCCGGCAAGATCAAGAAACGAGGTAAAGGCTCGAAGAAGCGAGCGAGAAACGCGTGGTACGAGAACGACAGCTCGGACGAGTTCAGGACGGCAGCTAAGACGGAAGACATCGGCGTTGGCATTTCGAAGAGTCAACGCTCGTGCTCGAAGGGCAAGCAGAACCTCTTCGCGGAGTTGTCGACGTCGTCCGAGAGCGAGTACGAGCGAGACGACGTCGATTACGCGATCGCGAACGAGCAACGTTCGTCAAAATCGAGAAAGGGTCCGAAGAAATTGTTCGACGTCAACATCGACGAGGCAGATGATCAACGCGTGGTCAACGAATCCGAATTCGACAACGAGGATCAAATCGCAAGCGATTGGAATCAAGTGCAGGTACAGAAAGATGCTACGAAGAACGATCACGACGGCGCGAAATCAGAGTCGGAAATGTCAGATCATTCGTTGGTGATAGACGAGAGGAAGATGACCGACGAGACGAGGAACAGCGATGACGATGCGGATAATCAATACGAGAGAACGTTTGAGCTGGACGATTTGTATAGAGAAGATAGCTCGGATGCGGAGACAGAGATCGAAGAGAACGAAGAGCCGACCGTCGAAGAAGTGAAGAACAGAGCTGAAACGCAAGCGTTGGATGAAAATGCAACTCTGCAGACGAAACTTACTTCCACAAACACGAAAGACGATTGTACGGATAATGAACTGATTTCCTTGGAAGAAGCTTTAGATCTCCTCGATCGGCACGAGAATCTCGATCCGAAAGCTGAGAGTGCGAAAAACAATATCGTCAACGGTACTATGGACGACGCTTCTAACGATGGCGTTATTAATGAGGAGATGGAGAACAAACGTTTGAGTCCTATAGAGATGCGAGATGACAAGGAAGAAGCAGACGACGATGTTCCGGCTTTGCCCGAGAAACTGTCCAGCAACGAGAAACCGCAAAAAGAATCCGACCACAATCTTCCTCTTCACGTGTTCCTCAGCAGAAAGGTGCAGGAATCGAAAAAACGAAAGCAACAACAGTTAGACAAACTGCGAGAGGAGCAAGAGCGGATACTTCTGGAATTTCAGCCGACCAGAAGACAAAGGAAGTGCGCGATAGGCAAGCAAGGTCTGCTGGCGGAAATAAGCAGCTCGGATGAGGAGTCGTACGTGAGAGACAGCAGCAGGAAAGGTAGCGATCACGACAAGTCGCGTAAGAAGAGGGAGTCGAAGGAGAAGAGGAAGGAGAGGTATCTCGAGAAGAAGCACGAACAGATGATTGCCAAGGAACAGAAAGCGATCGAAGAGGAAATTCTGCGAGAGGTCGGCAAGAGAAAAGAGAGTCTCGCACACAGCGCGGATGATACTGCCTCGAATACCGATGCCATGGAGACAGCCGTTTCCGAACAGATTCAGAGAAAGAAACATCAGACGAAGGAAAAGCATAAAAAAAGTGGAGATGAACTTATTGACATGTGGTACATGGGTCAGTCTTCACTCGACGGCTCAGAGGACAATCACAAATCGGACCGCGCTTTCTCTACTACGGAGAGTAACACGGAGAACAACGGCCACCCGTCAACCTCACCAAAACGAAAGAGACCCTCGAAATCGCCCGCGAAGTCGAAGAAAGTTTCCAAATCCGAGAACGGAAAGATCCCGACGAAGGAAAAGCATGAAAAAAGTGGAGATGAAATTATGGACATATGGTACATGGGTCAATCTTCTCTCGACGGCTCGGAGGACAATCACAAATCAGACCGCGCTTTCTCTACTACGGAGAGTAACACGGAGAACAACGGCCATCCGTCAACTTCACCAAAACGAAAGAGACCCCCGAAATCGCCAGCGAAGTCGAAGAAAGTTTCCAAATCCGAGAACGAAAAGACCCCGACGAGTAAGAGGAGCAAGGAGCCAACCGCGGAGAAATCCAAGAAGACGTCCGCGGGCAACAAGGACACTAAGGAGCGCAGGTCATCCAGTGGGAAGCGCGACTCGGACGACGAGGAGCTAAAGACCACCAAGTCGTGGAACAAGGTCGAGGAAGGCGTCGGGGTTGCGATCGGCCGCCGGAAACGCACCGCTGCCCTTCAGCTATACTATTGGTCCAGTTCGAGCGACGAGGAGGAGGCGCCGGAGCCGACCCCGGCGCCCGAGGAGGAGGAGGACGATCGGCAGGAGCAGCACGGATGGATAGTGGGCGACTCCCACAAGCGGATGATAACGATGCTGGCGATGGAGAAGCAGCTGAAGGAGAAGCGACGTAGGAGCGAGGACGAATTCGAGCCCGGCAAGGCGAAGAGCAAGAAGCATCGGAACAGCACCTCTTGATACGTGTTTCACGATTAAATCCGATCAAATCCGCGCGACAGACGCGATAGACTACGTCATCCCTCTATTATAGAATAAATATGTAAAACTGTGAAGACGAGAAAGTGGAGACCATCTCAACGTTTCTCTTTAATGAGAATTTATTACGTTCTGTATCTTCCATGATTATTCGTGGCAGATCTGTCTGGATAAATAGAAGCAGTGTGGTGGACAAGTGCGATCTATGAAAAAGTATTTGTTGTGTTCGATCTTTGTTTCTTCGTTTCTTCATGTTTCTTAGCGAGTGTGTTGAGCGAGTGGAAGTGATTCAGGCGTGAAGAAGGAAAAAAAAGAAAATATAAAATGTACATAGTTGCTTGGCGTTAGAGATTAGAGATTAGAAGAGTTATCTTCCCCCGTTGCGATTCTAAGAAAAATATGCATGTATAAATAAAAAAATTCGAGCTCTTATAAATATCGGAAGATATAGACTGAACGTGAGAAATAGCCGAAAGTGAGAAAGCACTCTTAGACAATACTAGGACATTTGTAATGTTTAGTTGTACGTAGGGGAGTCTCCCACGAGAGAGAAAACGGGTGAGGTGAAGAAACGGGGGGAAACCAGTCACAGTCGCTTATTTAGGAAAAGGACAACGTAAAATCGGGTCCAATCGAGTTTAGCCAGCTTCTACCAGCTTTTTTCGTGATTCGTAAAACGTATATTTCTTCGTATTCTTGCATATTCTTACATGTTCGTACGTATTCTTACATATCGTAATGAATGAAGTAAGAAGAGAAAGAATTTCTCGCATAAAATGATGTCTCGAGACGAAAATACCACGTTCGAGGGGCTTAAGCGCTCGCTACGAACGAGTGGAAGAGGCGGAATCTTTCTTGACCTTTTGCACGTTATTTTTACGAATTTTTCTAGATCTCAAGCTTGCGTGCGCGGCCGGCCGTGAAGCCACGCGTGTCCACGGAGATACGGATATGCTTTATTAATGCATGAAACGCGAATATTAGTTTCTTTTCCTTTCATACTCGCCTCGTGCACATAGGACATAAGTATGTAGATTTTCATATATTATGAAAAAAAATGTTGTATATGTTATAAGCAAGTGACAGAAAAAAAAAACAAACGGTTATAGACTTTAAATGTAAATGTACTGCCATAATCATATATGTATATATATCATAATATATATATAAAATTGTATATGTATAATATGATATATAATGTTATATATATAATTATAATATATATTATATAAAATATGTATAATTATATATATACATATATAATACGAAAGCCTATGCGAAATAGTAATTAATATTATTTCTGTAAAGATTAAAAAGAAGAAATCTTTAGCACAAAACTAGGTGACGACCCAATGTAAATAGAGCATATTTTCAATGCGTCTGGAAAAGTATGTTTTGTAATATAAGGATTGCAAAGAAAAATAAAATTATTCGACAATTCCGTCTTTCTATTTAAGTAAGAAAGGAAAGATATATTTAAATGCATAAATTTCGATGTATTTTTATTTCGAGAGGATAAATTTGCATTGCGCTCTATAAATAATATAAATAATGTAGTATTTCTCTATCAAAAATATATTATTTTATGATTTTATTATCACATCTGATTTTTCATAGAGATTAATTTTTTATTTATTTACTTATTAAATCTTTCTCTTTAAATTACACAACTTTTCTACTCTAATTCAAATTTGGCACGTTTTTTTTTTAAATGTCCAAGCAGTGTCGTCACACGTAGAAATGTTTACCCTTTTTAAATTTAAATGGTGAGGTAACACTGCCGTTTATGGCTGTTTATTGGCGTTTGACGCTAGGGAATTGATGCGACGGCCAATCAGGGGCCGGGGCCTTCCGACTTTCCGGAAGTGACCGTCTACAGTCCAGGAATTTTTTCGCTGTATATTGGTATCACTCCGAGATTGGCTAGGGACGAGGGGCAATCTTGCGGCAATCATGCCTCATGCCGTTCGCGGGCAACGTTTCCGAGCAAGTGGATGAATCGAGATGCATGTAATGCCCGGGATCGTCGGCTTTTCGAGGACGTTTTACACCTTTGATTTCCTGACTTACGTCACACGTACCTCGTTTCACGCATGAACGTGAAATTTCATAAATATCCTCCGCCTCTCCTAAACGCCGTTATTCGTCAACGACGGGCGACGATTATACTCCGATAAAATGGAGCAAATCATATGTGGAAAATTCGGGTGAGATAGACGTGATTATTATTGAAATTAAGCGAACCGATGAAATGTTCTCTCTTTAAATTCGTACGTTACGCAAAATCATTCAATTTAATCGAATATAATTCATATTTCTTGCGACGGAGCAGCTGCTCGCTCCAATAGGTTAGCTCGTAATACTCCATCGTTAGAATTCACGTGTGAAAAGACACGTTTTTTAATCATCGTCATTCGTTTAAGTTATATTTATACTTTATTGCCTTCTTTATGCCTTCCTCCTAAACTTCTCTTTCTTTTGAATTTTTTTAAACCGCATAATCTTTGTTGCGCAAAATAATTTATAACTCCTTTTCCTCCTAATTGAGTCAACGTGTGTTTCTTTTCAGCCATGGCATTTTACTAGTCTCCAGAACCTCCAGGCATCCGATAACGATTGTCACCACACGGAAGCTGATGTCCGGAAAATTTAATAGACACTGCAGACCACTGCTGGCATCGCCGCAACTACGTTACTTCGCAAATCCGCACCGTGGATACGCGATGTTGATAACGAGGATATTAAGGGGAGCGTTAAAAATTCGATATCTTCTCTTAGGAGGTGCGGTCGGTGGTGGCGTTACCTTGCAGAGGGTAAATGTTACACAAAATAATTTGATTGAGCTGAATGTAATTCATATCTCTTGTAACGGAGTTTTGCATTTCCCAATTGGCACCATTCCCGCAGTTCTGTCTATTATACTTAATGAAATGTTAAAATATAATTGTACTCATTAAGTATTACAATTATTTTATCGCCCATACAGAAATACGAACAGTGGAAGGAGGGATTACCAGATCTGGAATGGCTAGAAAATCTGATGCCCAGTGAAAAACGATGGCAAGATTTCCGCGAGTCGCTCATGACGATTAAGACCAATGTGGCCGACAAAATCGAGATCGGTAAGCGGGACGAATATATAATCGTTCAAATCTGCGAAAATGTGAGGCAAAACGAAACGCGTTAACGATTTGTGATTTGAAAAAACTGACAAATGCAAACAGATCCACGTATAAAGGAGTTTGGGGTAGCTAAATATCAGGAGTATAGGAATCGGTTGTCTCAAAGATTGGATGACGCTATTAAGGCAGCAGAAAGTCAAAATAGCGACCAAGAGAATAGCTCGATACAGAGTGAGTTTATTGACGAATTTTTTTTCTATTTCTTGATATATATTCGTACATAATATAACTCCAAACAACCTATAATTATTTACCAAATGTCCTATTTTATCCGTTTATTCCTTTGTTACATATTTCTCCATTTGCCTGACATTTTCTTACCTGCTAATAATCCTAATCATCACGAGATATGAATTGATACCATTATACCTAGTTTCTTTTTCCTATTTCCTTTTTTCCTTTAATTGCTGTGATTTGTTCACATACAACATTTATCTAAATTTATTGCTTGTATGCAAAAATGAGTATGATAGAGCAATTTGTGTGTTAACAGTGATATATATATTTTTATCTATTATCTGTAAAATTTAATTGGAAAATTCATGTTCTCAAAAGGAAATTTATTTATATTCTTGTAAAATGCGAATTTTATGTAAATTTAATGGTATGTAATTCATTACCGCAGAGCACTATTTCACATGCATGTCGTTAATTTATCGTGGTCTGTTCTGTTCAGGTGCATTTGATACCATCTCAATGGTAGCAAAACAAACTTATTCAGGTGTGTAAAGACTTTGAAATTATTTCACCCATATTCTGTCCATTCAGCATTTTATAGACAAGTGGTTTCTTGAAAATTGAAAATTAATTAATGTGGCAAATTTTTGCTGGCAAATAAGCTGTACTTACATATTAAATATAGAATCTAATGACAATGGACGCACATTTTAAATACTGAATGGGACAGAGCCATTATTCGCTGCTTTTATTATATTGCATTAGCTTGCGTACAAAGCAACATCATTTTTTCCTTTTTTTTTTTTTTTTTAGTTTTATTTTGTCATACTCACATAAAATTGCTTATGCACGTAAAATAGTCTTATTAATTTATCACGTCAGTTGATACCAGCTTTCTTGCATTTGCAGAACAAATTAAAAATTGTTCGAATTAAAAATACGTGCTGTCTTATTTTAAGCAGAAACAAAAGAGCAGTTGTCCAAAAATGTGGTTGCCTTTGCACGTCCATTGGCTAGTGATAATACTGAGGAGGAACGTAAGAAAGCTCGTACGTACATGTCATTCATTTACGATTTCTTCACGATCGAAAATTATTCGGCATTTTAACAATGTCTTCTTGTTTTTCTCATTGAAGAATCTTCGCAACAGAGGATGGACGCCATGCAGGACGAGCTGATGCAGATGCAACTAAAGTATCAACGCGAAATAGAGAGACTGGAAAGAGAGAACAAAGAATTGCGCAAGCAGATACTTCTACGAGGGAGCCAGAAATTTAACAACAAAAAGATCAAGGTAACTTGCACACATATTGCGTTAACATATGTAACTTGTTTCAGTTGTATTTCACACTCTTTTTGTCCTTTACAGAAGTCATTAATTGATATGTACAGCGATGTCTTGGACGAGCTTAATGATTACGATAGTGCCTATTCCACTGCTGATCATTTACCTAGAGTAGTAGTCGTTGGTGATCAAAGCTCTGGTAAAACATCCGTGCTTGAAATGATTGCTCAAGCAAGGATATTTCCAAGGTACTTGTTTCTTTATTTTATGTTATTTTATATATATTATTTGATTATAAAGAATTTTGATACTGTTATTAATAATATTATTTACATTAATTTATTATATTCTTATTTAATATTAATGATATTATTATTATCTTGGCTGTACAGAGGTGGAGGTGAAATGATGACGAGAGCGCCAGTTAAAGTCACATTGAGCGAAGGTCCCTATCATGTAGCACAATTCAAAGATAGCTCCAGAGAATTCGATCTCACGAAAGAGTCGGAGTTGGCCGATCTCAGGCGGGAGGTAGAACTGCGTATGAAGAATAGCGTTAAGAATGGAAAGACAGTCAGTCCGGATGTCATTTCTATGACGGTGAAAGGACCGGGCCTTCAACGTATAGTTCTAGTCGATCTACCTGGTATTATTAGCGTATGTATATAATGCTTTTATATCATAAATTTACAAGAAAATTCCACTTACAGAATTTTGTTTTTTGAGACAGACAGTAACCGTTGATATGGCGGAAGACACTCGCGAGGCAATCAGACAAATGAGCCAGCAGTACATGAGTAATCCTAACGCAATCATTCTTTGCATACAAGACGGCTCCGTCGACGCGGAAAGAAGCAACGTGACCGATCTCGTAGCTCAAATGGATCCGTCAGGCAAAAGAACGATCTTCGTCTTGACAAAAGTACGAAATGTTATTTTCTTTTTGCTAAAAAAAAAAAATTAATGGATGCAGATATATCACTGCAATGTTGTTTTCTTACGACAGGTTGACATGGCGGAAGAGAATTTGACTAATCCCGAGAGGTTGCGCAAAATATTATCCGGTAAACTATTTCCGATGAAGGCGTTAGGCTACTTCGCTGTAGTCACTGGTCGTGGCAGACAGGATGACAGTATACAAACGATCAAGGATTACGAGGAGAAGTTCTTCAGAAATTCTAAACTCTTCAAGTAAGTCTAGACAAAAGTGTATTCGAGAGCGATGACATTAAATGCGATTGTTAATGAACTTCTGATTATTCAGAGATAGTCTAACAATGTCCGGTCAAGTGACCACCAAAAACTTGAGCTTGGCGGTAGCCGAATGCTTTTGGAAGATGGTCCGTGAAACGGTGGAACAACAAGCGGACGCATTCAAAGCCACGAGATTTAATTTGGAGACGGAATGGAAGAACAATTTTCCAAGGTAAATAATTAAAAGAAGCTATTTTGATTTCGTCAACTTATCTTATTACATATTTAGGTTGAGAGAACTGGACAGAGACGAGCTTTTCGAAAGGGCGCGGGGCGAAATTTTGGACGAGATAGTCAATTTGTCCCAGGTATCGCCGAGACACTGGGAGGAAGTGCTGATGGCTCGAAATTGGGACAAAGTCAGTATGCACGTTTTCGAGAATATTTATCTGCCTGCTGCTCAAAGTGGAAATCCAAGTACAGTATATATTGATAGATTGTTCTTTCTCCATTGAACAGACGGAAAGTTTCCTCTAAAGGTAACGTTCTTCTGTTACAGATACGTTCAATACCACTGTCGACATTAAGCTCAGGCATTGGGCAGAACAACAACTGCCTGCGCGTAGCGTTGAAAGTGGATGGGAATGTTTGCAACAGGAATTTCAGAATTTTATGTCACAAGCTCGACTTAGTTCGGATCACGACGATATTTTCGACAACCTCAAGAACGCCGTAGTAAATGAGGCAATGAGGCGTCATTCGTGGGAAGAGAAGGTGAATAAAATTTTTCGGCTTATTTCCATCTTTTCTATTCTCTCTCTTATAAAAAGTCATAATATTAATAAATTAGGGATATCAAAAGGCATATTTCTTTTCTCAGGCATCCGAAATGCTACGCGTTATCCAACTTAACATCTTGGAAGATAGAAGCGTCAACGACAAACGTGAATGGGACCAGGCAGTACGTTTCCTAGAAACCTCAGTTAAGGAAAAATTGCAGAGTACAGAACAGATTCTGCGCGATATGCTGGGGACCTAGTCGCAAGGAACGGTGGATGTATTGGCAGAACCAAACTGAAGAACAGCAGAAACGTACGGCGGTCAAGAATGAACTGGATAAAATTCTTTACGCCGACAAAGTACGCGCACACAGAGAGTTGCAGTTAAATGAAGCTTTATTGCATTTATTGTATGATTACAGTATTCTTGATTACAGAAACACGCACCTACTCTAACGCACGACGAGCTCACAGCTGTTAGGAAGAACTTACAAAGAAACGGATTAGAGATCGATAACGAATTTATTCGAGATACATGGCATCCTGTATATAGGAGATTTTTCCTACAACAGAGTTTAGCGAGAGCGTACGATTGCAGAAAAGGATATTATCTGTACCATACCGGGCACGAAAACGAAGTACGTGAAAGGAATAAAAGAAATTTATACAATGTATATTTACATGACCGCTCGAATCGGACATTTTTATAGACAGGATTCTTTCAGATGGAATGTAACGACGTAGTGCTATTCTGGCGAATTCAGCAAATGCTGAAAGTCACCGCGAACGCGCTTAGGCAACAAATTATGAATAGAGAAGCTCGTAGATTGGACAAAGAGATCAAGGAGGTCCTTGAGGATTACAGTCAAGATAACGAGATTAAAGCAAAGCTACTCACAGGCAGACGAGTCACATTAGCAGAGGAACTCAGTATGTATTGCAGAGAAACATCTCTATATCACTAACTATTCGCATAATTTATAAAAGTCTCTGAAATTAATTTAGAAATATGTTTCTAATATAGTAAATAATTATGTTATTACTATTAAATTATATAATTTAAATATAAAAGTAATAAATAAATATGTGATCAGTATTGAATACTTGAATATTTTATTGCTGCTAAATTGCGCCGCTAATTAGCATTTTTATTTTCAGAACGGGTCAGGCAGATCCAAGAGAAACTAGAAGAATTTATTCAAGCGCTAAATAAGGAAAAATGAGCGTATTAAACGGAATATCAAAGTTGAGCACCATATCGCACGTAAAGCGAACCTTTGACGCGATTCGCGATCGAATGGATGGTAGATGAGTATTTAGAGATCTCGTCTCGTAAAAAAGTGAATATACATTACAGATTCCTACAGTTTTATTCGGGAAATCGATTGCCGATTGAAGTACTGATTTCACGAATCGTCGAGTATAGGTCTGTTTTTTATTGCTGCACTGCTGAACTAGTGCACACTAGTGCAGTAAGTTAGAGTGAAACAAAATGTACTTGTCCCACTCTAATAGCGTAATCAACTGGGCCGGGTTTCAGCGACCCGAGAGCGATTAATGACGTCTCTTTGGCAAATCGACCAATGTTTTGCTCGATTTGCCGGAGTGACGTTAATAATCGCTCTCGGGTCGCTGAAACCCGGCCCAGTCGATTACGCTACAACTTATTGCACTAGTTCAGCAGTGCAGCAATAAAAAACAGACCAAATATTAGTGCGGGCGCATAATACCCGCATACTCTTTTCAGCTGAACTTCTGCACGGTTCATCTTTCCTCTTTTTCTTTTCATGTTGGAGAGAAAAAGATAAAAGATGAACCGTGCAAGAAGTTTAGCTGAAAAGAACAGGCCTTATGACTGCCCGTGGTCTTAGTAACTTTGTGTAACATATTATATAATAGAAGAAGTCGAAATCTCTCTGCGCTCTGATACGATTCAGATTTGTAAATACGCGATATGTAATCGACACATGGAAGAATCTTATCAATATGTACAAAGATTCTTAAAATATATTGAGTAATGACATCACAATTGTTTCCTGAGCAACCATATTTATACAAAAACGCAGTAGTAGAATATTATCATGTTACGAAATCATGTTATAAATTTATTGTATTATTACGCGATAAATAATAGTGATAAAATGTTATTGCGACATATTGCACAGAATGTAATTACAGAAAATATATAATACAGGATGCTATTCGAATAAGTTAGCGATGCGTTTATGTGTCTGATAATTCAAACGTTTAATAGCTTGATTTTAAAATTTTCTTTTTAGAATCCCAACAAACCAAAAGAAATATCTTTTAGTCTTATTATAATTTGTCTACGTCTAATTCGAAAAACATCCCTTTTCCAGAAATAATATATGGATACGATTTATAAGAATTTAATATTTCTGGCAATAACAAAAGTTTTTTTCAAAAATCCAGTAAGCATCTCACAACACCTCGACCAATTGAAATAAAAATTAAGACACCCCACTGATTAGTAATTTAGTGAATAATGTATATGTCATATAACTGTGCAAATAGATAGGTTCTTATACAAATCATGGTCCGATTCTTTTGTGTTAAATCGCGCATGCAAATCAGTAAATTACTAAAAATAATGAACAATGCATTTTTAGTAATTGTAACGCAGAAAATTTATAATAAATAAAGCTTTTTAAATTGCAATATTCAGAGTTTTAATCTTTTATCATTCCCTAGCTATTCCTATCACATTTATGACAATAACTAGATTACAGATATTTTGTTAATTATAAAAAGTTGAAATTTATACAGTTGCACACACAATTGTTAGATTTAAAATTTCTTTAATTTTTAAAATCATAATTCTTATGTTAATACTACGGTATATTTAATTTGTATAACGTCATTTCAAAATCGTCTTTTCTTCCGCTACTATTTCCACGATTCTCATGTTGAAATTGTTCAACTGCAAATCTAACATCTCGATTATATGCTGTAGTATTATGTTTCAATATTTAAATTTTAAACGTATATATAAATACAAAAATAAAGCCTAGTAAGTGTAGCCGAAGTAAACAATCGATTTGTCACATATATATTCTGCTGTCCTTCATATCAGTAGCTGAAAGTCACCGCCTCTTCGGCTATCCAGTACTCTAATAAACAGACGATGTTGCCAGACAAAGGAAAATATGAGCAAAGGTAGAACTGTAACCGTTGTCAGTTTCCCACGGTCCGTTACAGAGGATTATAAGGAGCTGCAGAGTGACTCTTCCAAAAAATGGATATTCTTTCGACAAATATTGATCCATACAGCTATGCGCTACCAGGTACTTTAATTATTTAGTTAGCTACATGAAAATAACGTAAAGCATTTAAAATGTTTTTATTCATTCTTTTTTAAGAATATAGAATCACAAAATGTTAGCACAATTCATTTGGGAAGACGAGATTTTCTTCCCGTTGTACATACATTTAATATACGTGTCTTTAGTAATTAACAATTTTCAAAATTAGATTGCTATTTCGCGACATTTTAATTAAACTTACAATATTCTCAAGTGCATAAACTGTGTTAGCATAAAGATTTGAAAATTATTTACGTATTATAAATATATCAAGAACCACAGCGTCTCGTGTAAATGATACCGTACGCAATTATTATATTAATTTTAATTACAATATATCGTTTTTGTCATGTACTTTTGTCATGTGCATTACGTTTCTATATATTACCAATTATTAACAATATTAACTTACATATTTTTTTAATTTATGTACCTGTCTAATTATTAGAACTTGCGAGTGTAACCTATACCCGTTTAAAGTTGAATGTGGATTTTGAACACAAAGTTCTTGAAGGGAAAGCAATTTTGACTATATTACAAAAATATGATGCACCTGAAAAAGGGACTGTTGTGAGTATAAGTAGTGAGATATTTCTTTCTACATTCAGCAAAAATTTTGATTTATTATTGATATGTATAGTAATGCCGAATAATTATAGTTTCTGGATAGCTGCAATCTTGAGATAAAAAAAGTCACAGATTGTAAAACTGGGTCACCGTTACGTTATGATATTGGACCTAATTGTTCTCGCGGAAGTTTACTTAAGATAGAGTTGCCAGGAAAATATCCTTCTTTATGTCCTTTATGGCAAAGTGAAATAGAGATTGAATACAGAACAAGTGAACATTCACGTGCACTAATTTGGCTAACACCTGAGCAAACTGCCGACGGCAAACATCATTTCCTATTGTCTAACCCCAAGGTAAACTTACAGTTAAATAGATAAATAAACAAATCAATTTATCTTGATCAACGTACGTTAAATATAGATTTCAAATCTTTTAGTATACATATGCAAGAGCCATGTTCCCATGCCAAGACACACCATGTGTCAAAACTCCGTATTCCGCTCAGGTAAGAATTTATACATAGATGGTATTTATATTCTTTACTTGTTTATACATATAAACACAGTAACATGATTATTATTAATACAATTCATAAAGTAATAAAAAGTTTGGAAAGAAATTGTAATGTGTAAATAAAATTAATTTCAATGCATGTTTGTACATATATATATATATATATATATATATATATATATATGTATCCATATTTATAATAATTTATTTATATCTATATACATATATGTTTACATGTTCTTTTATACTGTTTTGGTAAAAATTAAATTAAACGGTCTATTTAATTTTTTTAAGTATATTTCATGTGTCTTAAATTCTTATTTCTAGATTTCAGTACCAAGGAATTTTAGAGTTATAATGTCCGCAACTTTGGAAGAAGTATCTGAAACTGAAGACCAAGCCACATATAAATTCGATCAAAAGAATCCAGTATCGGCTTACGGGGTAGCTATTGTTGTGGGATCACTAGAGAAGGCGAAGCTTGGTCCAAGTAGCAATTTGTTTGCTGAATCCAAATTTATCGATGAAAGCCGCACGACGTTTGAGAATTTTGAAAGGTTGAAGATTACCTTTAAGTTGTGTGGACCTTTATTGGGTAAAACATCAACTAAATTACATATACTTATCAACTTAATAAAACACACACACACACGCAATAAGTTTTATTTTTGTAGATTATAAATCTTCTTTTTTTTTATTTATCACTTATTATTTATTATTTATGTATTTATTTATTGTTTATTATTTATTGTTTATTTATTATTTATTTATTATTCTTTTGTTATTATACTTAAAATTCTAGATGAACAAAATATATGCGTGCTTCCACCAACTATCTCACCAAAATATTTCACAGTACAAGGTCTAAACATAATATTTGTATCGCCATCTTTACTTCGCGGAGATATCTCTTTAGTCATCAGTTCACTTGCTCAGCAAATGTCACACTTGTGGACAAGGCATTTTGTTTTAAATTATGATCACATGTGGTTGAATAAGAGTATCGGTATGTTTAGTTGCAAAGAATTTATAAACAGCATGCCGATTGATGGGGAAACGAAGAAATTTTTACAAATGAAAATGGACCGCAAACTGGTAAAAAGGGTAAAGTATTAACTTTTATTATAGATAAAACAAATAAAGTAATAAATAATGTCGAATATAATGCCAGATAACAATATTTTGTAATATACACACAATTAATACTCACACACACACACACACACACACACACACACACACATTTGGTATTCCTATTATATATTATTACCGAAAATGTATTATAGGTTGAAGGATATAAGGATATCGGTATATTACAAAGTTTAATACCCAGATTGGGAAATATTTCGCCTAATTATCTCATGGAATGTGTACCTTATGAAGTGGGATATATGCTCTTGCAAAAGTTACAGCATAAAATAGGAGGATCGATTATATTCAGGAACTATCTTAATAGATATTTTTGGAAATTTCTAAACAAAAATATGAACACACGAATTTGGATGAAACACTTGATTGATAACGAATTTTATCCTGAATTTTATCCGAAAGAAAATGTGACGAAATTTTTATTCAAATAAATTATGGTTCTATCAGTATTTATATTTTCAGCATTACAAATAATAATTTTTGTGTTGTTTTAGATAACTTCTTTTGATTGGAGCATATACTTTTTTTGCACAGAACCACTTATTCCAGACATTTCAAAAACCGCGTTGGAAACAGCATGTTCCAATTTAGCGGAAGAATGGATAAGCTGGGATGATAATGATGAAAATATATCTCGTAAATTCGTAGAAGTAAATCCTAATTCTGATATTAAGAAAATAGAATTTTTAAAATCCCTATATGATTCGTCTGTCGACCTGACCGTGATCAAGATGAAAATAATGTCAAATTATTATGAGTCCCATGACCACAATTATGAAATACGGTAAATATGAGTATTCGCATTTAGACTGATTCATTTTTGCATAATGTAACACGCACCTATTTCTCAGGTTCCGTTGGATACGTTTATGTATCAAAAATCGATGGGAACCTATAATTAAGACTGCCTTGGATTTCGCCACTCACTTTTCTACGCCAAAGTATGCGTGTTCTATATTTAAAGATTTATACGACTGGAAAAATAAACGTCTAATAACGATCGCAACATATAGACGCAACGAGAAAAAGTTCTTTCATGAAACACAGGAAAAAATAAAATCAATTCTGCATCTAAATTGATACACATTACCAGCCAAATCATCTTTCCTTTTTATAAAGTAAGTCAATATTAACTGACATACACAGTAATTTATTTATTGTAGAGAAAAAGAGTATAACAAATGTTGTACAATTTATCGAAAGAATGTATAAAAATTGATTTTTGTATCATACATATTTTGCGGGATAACTTGATTAAAATTTAAAAAGTTGTTTATTTTGTCTGTGAATTACAGGTCTAAAGATTGAAAACGAGTTGGTGCGCAACAGGATATGATGACAATTCTTATTCGCTAAAAATGTTTGAATTTGTGAAAAAAATTAATTATATAGAATATAAATAATTTGTTAATAATCGATAAATAAATTTATCTCTGCATGAACATGTCGTTAATTTTGTTTCTCGTAATAAAATGATGTAACAGGTTGCTTCATCTAAAACATCAGAAATCCTTATAGGTGTAACCAAAACAAACAATCCCTCGTTTTGTCACACACACATTTTAAATTTCTGTATCTGTCTAATTATTAGTATTTGTGTGTGTAACTTATACCCATTTAGAATTGAATGTGGACTTTAGTCGAAAAGTTTTAGAAAAAAAGCGATTTTGACTGTAGAAAGAAAAACAGCTGACGCAGTAGCGAGTAGATATAGTTATTTTCATATTATAAAATTAAATTACAATTTTGATTTATTAATTATTATTGATATGTAATACCGAGCAATTAGGTTTCTAGATAACAACGATTTGGATATAATAAACGTCACAGATTTTGTTACTCGGTCACCGTTACATTATGCTATTGGACTTAATTATCCTTGGGGAAATTCATTTAGGATATAATGTTACCACGAAATCGTCTTTTACAATATAAAATAGAGATTGAATACAAAACAAGTGAAAGTTCACTTGCTCTACTTTGACTAACACCTGAGTAAACTGTCGATGGTAGACATTCTTTCCTATTGTTTAGCATCAAGGTAAACTTATAATTAAATAAACAAATAAACAAAGCAATTTATCTAGATTAACGTACGTTAAATACAGACTTCAAATCTTTTAGTGTTTAAAAGTCAAAATATATATTATCTATATCGTGTGGTACAACTAAAACTCGTCGATATTCGCTGCCCGGTAACGTTCAGTCGTGAGTCGCGATCACGTGCCTCGAAGAGCGTCACGCGCGATTATTCGTTGAGTAGGCACCGCGCCTCGCAACAGTAGCACGTGCTCGGTGCGCGAGCATTAGCAACCCTATAATGAAAAATTAAAGCTTGAAAATAGAGTCACGCTCCGCGTGATTGACCGAACAAGCGCGTACTCCGGTTTTCCACGGCGCGACCGCCG
Source organism: Temnothorax rugatulus (assembly GCA_035220575.1). NCBI lineage: Eukaryota > Metazoa > Arthropoda > Insecta > Hymenoptera > Formicidae > Temnothorax > Temnothorax rugatulus. Next base: position 1,926,114 of record JASTWL010002062.1, read on the forward strand.
AACGGAGAGTCCCGGAGCGGGCAGAAGACTTTGAATCGTCGGCTCGTTGTTCGTACGGGAGCTGACGATAAAATCTCGTGTCGTGCGTTCTAAAATTGAAAATTGTTTGCGTGCGGTAACACCGAGTGTTCTGTGATTTTGTGAGCTGACGCCCGTATCATTTTTGCGATCGTCCTCGGCCTCGCGATCAAGATCTCCGTCGGCCGCGAGCAAGATCTCCGACTTTAAGATCTCCGATTTTTACATCTGATTCGCAGAACGGCCTTGTCAGAAGAACGAAAATCTCCGTGTGTACGCGAATTGCTCTGGGCGTCGCGTCGCCTTGCTCCACCTTGTGCACGAAATAAACGTTTTTTGTTAATAACGGCACGAACTCTCAAGTTTTTCTCCCGTTCACGATTCTTTAGCGAATCTGAGGATTCGTGCAACCGACTGTCTTCGCGCTCATCTCTGAGTGTATCCCGGCATTTCAATCGGGATCGGCTCCCGAACATTTGAGTATACATATGCAAGAACCATGTTTCCATGCCAAGACACACCATCTGTCAAATCTACGTATTCGGCTGAGGTAAAAATTTATACATAAACAGTATTTTATATGGATTCTTTACTTGTTTATACATATAAACACATGCGATTGTTAATTATTCATTTATATCATATGTAATAAAAAATTGGGAAAAACTAGTGATGCATGTAACAATAAAAAATTGTAAAGTATGTTTGTAAATGTATTTTTACATATGTATCTATCTTACATTGATATATCTATAAACGTTTTTATAAACTGTTTTGGTGAAAATTAAATTAAAACGTTTTTAATTTTGTATGTATATTTCATACGTCTTTTTATTTCTAGAGTTCAGTATCAAACTATCAAGCAATTTTGCAATTTATAATGTCCAAAATTGTTTGGCATTGAACCCTAGAAATAAAAATAATGTCCGCAACGTTGGGAAATGTATCTGAAACTCAAGCCCAAGCCATATATGAATTCGTTCAAACGAGACCAATACCGCGGCTTATGGGGTAGTTATTGCTGCGGGATCACTAGAGAAGGCAGAGCTTGGTTCAAGAAGCAATTTGTTTGCTGAATCCAAACTTATCGATGAAAGCCGCACAGCGTTTGAGAATTTTTGAAAGCATGTTGCAGATTGCCGGCGACTTGTGTGGAGTTTGTTTTTTGCGTACGTAATATATCAATTAAATTACAACTTACTTATTAACTTAATAACACACACATAATAAATTTTGTTTTTTTTAGATTATAAATTTTCTTTTTCTTATTTGTCATATTCTTTTGTTATTATATATAAAATCCTAGATAAACAAAATATATGCGTGCTTCTATGCCAACTATCTCACTCGGCGATACGAATATCGACACGTTTCGACATTCTACTGTGAAATACTTTGGTCAGTAGAATGTTTAAACGTGATATCCGTATCGCCGATTTTACTTGGCGGAGATATATCTCTCATCAGGTCAAGTTATTCGCTCGGCAAATCTCACACGTGTGGGCACTTAGTTACAGGTCGAGACTCTTACACAACCATATATGATGATTTGTGGTTGTGTAAGAGTCTCGACCTGTAACTATATAAATATTCATAAGTTTTATTATAATAAGGAATATATTCCATGTTGCTGTTAGGGTGAAATTGAACAATGGTAACATGGAATGTATTCCTCATGAAACAGGATGTCTGCTCTTGGGACAATTAGAACATAAATATTATATGTGTTTACCTACATGTATACATAACTATAATACTGAATGCATATATAATGTTATATTAACATTAAACATAAGTAGTGTATAAATATATATATATTAGTGTGTATATATATATACATATATATATACTATATATATATATATATATATATATATAGTATATATATATATATATATATATATATATATATATATATATATATATATATATATATATATGTATACTTACGTATACATGTAGGTAAACACAGTGACACGAAATTGATTATTATTAATATAATTCATAAAGTAATAAAAAGTTTGAGAAGAAATTGTAATGTGTTAATAAAATAAATTTAAATGTATGTTTGTAAATGTACAGATGTATCTATATTTATACCAATATACGTCTATACGTTCTTTTAAGCTGTTTTAGTAAAAATTGAATTAAACGGTCTATTTAATTTATTTATGTATATTTCTTATATCTTCTTATTTCAAAATTTCAGTACAGAGCAATTTTAAAGTTATAATGTCTGCAACTTTGCAACATGCATCCGAAGATCAAGGCCAAACTACATATGAATTCGTTCAAATGAGACCAATACCGGCTTGCGGAATAGTTATTGCTGTGGTATCATTAGAGAAGGCGGAGCTTGGTCCAAGAAGCAATTTGTTTGCTGAATCCGAATATATCGATGAAGGGCGTACGACATTTGCGAATTTTGAAAGCATGTTGCAGATTGCCGACGACTTGGGTGGATCTTTTTTGAGTAAAACATCAACTAAATTACATATATTTATCAACTTAATAACATACACAATAAATTTCATTTTTATAGATATAAACCTTCTCTTTCTTGTTTATTATTTTTTTGTTATTATATTTAAAATCTCTAGGTCAGAATCTTCTAGGTCCTAGGTAAACAGAATATATGCGTACTTCCACCAACTATCTCACTAATTCACAATATTTCACAGTAGAATGTCCAAACGTGATATTTGTATCGCCGTTATTACTTGGCGGAGACACCTCTATGGTCAGCTCACTCGCTCGGCAAATCTCACACACGTGGATGGAGTATTTAGTTGCAAATGTAAATTATGATCATATATGTGGTTGAATAAGAGTCTCGGTATATTTATTCACAAAAAAATTATAAAGCGAATGCCGATTGATGGGAAAACAAAGGAATTCTTACGAATGAAAATAAACCGCAAACTGGTAAAAAGGGTACAGTATTAATTTTAATCAGATAAAACAAATGGAATAACAAATAATGTCGGACATGATGCCAGATGGCAATATTTTGCATTATACACACAATTGTCACGTACTCACGCGCGCGCGCACGCACACACACGTGTATTCCTACTATACTATTTCTAAAACTGTATTATAGATTAAAAGGAACAAGGCCACCGGCAAGTTACAAAGTTTAATACCCAGATTGGGAGATATTTTGCCTAATTGCGCCATGGAATATGTCCCTCATGACGTAGGATGTATGCTCTTGGAACAACTGGAGCAAGAATTAGGAGGACCATTAGTATTCGCGAATCATTTCTTAAATCTTGTTTTTCCTATTTTGCAGACCAAAGTGTAGATACTATGTCTTGGATCGAACATTTGTATAGTCACTTTTATATGAAAAAGGGGGTAACATACTTTTTCTACAAATAAACTACGCGCAATTTTATTTGTATTAATAATTGTTAGCATTAGATATAATGAATTTTATGTTGATTTCAGGTATTGGATTCGTTTAACTGGAACATATGGCAATAACAAAAGTTCTTTTTAAAAAATCCAGTAAGCATCTCACAACCTCGACCAATTGAAATAAAAATTAAGACACGTACTCCAGTGATTAGTAATTTAGTGAATGGTATATGTCATATAACTGTGCAAATAGATAGGTACAAATCATGGTTTCTTTTGTGTTAAATCGCGCATGCAAATCAGTAAATTACTAAAAATAATGAACAATGCATTTTTAGTAATTGTAACGCAAAAAATTTACAATAAATTAAGCTTTTTAAACTGCAATATTCAGAGTTTTGAACTTTTACCCTAGCTATTCCTATCACATTTATTACAATAATTAGATTACAGATATTTTGCTAATTATAAAAAGTTAAAATTTATGCAGTTGCACACACACATGCACACACACAATTGTTAGATTTAAAATTTCTTTAATTTTTAAAATCATAATTCTTATATTAATACAACGGTATATTTAATTTGTATAACGCCATTTCAAAATCGTCTTTTCTTCCCCTATTATTTCTACGATTCTCATGTCGAAACTGTTCAACTGCAAATCTAACATCTCGATTATATGCTGTAGTATTATGTTTCAATATTTAAATTTTAAACGAATATATAAATACAAAAATAAAGCCTATAGTAAGTGTAGCCGAAGTAAACAATCGATTTGTCACATATATTCTGCAGTCCTTCATATCAGTAGCTGAAAGTCACGGCCTCTTCGGCTATCCGGTACTCTAATGTCTAATAAACAGACGATGTTGCCAGACCAAGGAAAATATGAGCAAAGGTAGAACTGTAACCGTTGTCAGTTTACCACGGTCCGTTACAGAGGATTATAAGGAGCTGCAGAGTGACTCTTCCAAAAAATGGATATTTTTTCGACAAATAATGATCCATACAGCTATGCGCTACCAGGTACTTTAATTATTTAGTTAGCTACATGAAAATAACGTAAAGCATTTAAAATGTTTTTATTCATTTTTTTTTAAGAATATAGAATCACAAAATGTTAGCACAATTCATTTGGGAAGACGAGATTCTCTTCCCGTTGTACATCCATTTAATATACGTGTCTTTAGTAATTAACAATTTTCAAAATTAGATTGCTATTTTGCGACATTAATTAACTTACAATATTCTCAAGTGCATAAACTATGTTAGCATAAAGACTTAAAAATTATTTACATATTATAAATATATCCAGAACCACAGTGTCTCGCGTAAATGATACCGTACGCAATTATTATATTAATTTTAATTACAATATATCGTTTTTGTCATGTACTTTTGTCATGTGCATTACGTTTCTATATTACCAATTATTAACAATATTAACTTACATATTTTTTTAATTTATGTACCTGTCTAATTGACTAATTATTAGAACTTGCGCGTGTAACCCATACCTATTTTAGAGTTGAATGTGGATTTTAAACACAAAGTTCTTGAAGGGAAAGCGATTTTGACTATAATAAAAAAATATGCATCTGAAAAAGGGACTATTGTTAGTATAAGTATAGTGAGATATTTCTTTCTACATTCAGCAAAAATTTTGATTTATTATTGATATGTATAGTAATGCCGAATAATTATAGTTTCTGGATAGCTGTAATCTCGAGATAAAAAAAAGTCACAGATTCTAAAACTGGGTCACTGTTATGTTATAATATTGGATCTAATTGTTCTCGCGAAAGTTTACTTAAGATAGAGTTGCTAGGAATGTATCGTGTATCATATAAAATAGAGATTGAATACAGAACAAGTGAACATCATTCACGTGCACTAATTTGGCCAACACCTGAGCAAACTGCCGATGGCAAACATATGTTTGCCATGGATAAGGCCAGCATAGGCATACATATGTATTTTAATTTTCAAAATTATAATTTTTATGGCTTCTGCCCAAAGGATGCGGAAATGCTTGTCGCGCGGCAAGAAGCGACGTAGTAGCCAATAAACTTTTGGTTCTTACGGAAAAGCGATACGTTGATTGGCTACCGCGTCGCTTTTTGCCGCGCGACAAGCGTTTCCCGCGTCCTGTGGGCAAAATCCATTGGCCGCGTTCAACAGACACAACTGTTGAGTTCGTCTTATCAACACTCTGCGTTGATTGGTTAGTTCTAAAAGTAAGAGCCAATCACGTCCGACAGCTACTCAGCGGCTTGGTCTGCTGAACGCGCCCATAAGAGGCCTGTTCGTTTTCGCTGCACTTCTGAACTAGTGCAATAATTAAGTAAGAATGAAACAATATATACTATTATTGTATTATATAAATTCTTTTTTATTATTTACATTACGGGATAGACAAAATCATAATCACTATGCATGCACATACAGAATAATAAGATAATTTTTATTACATTTTATATAACAATTTTAAAAAGTATCGAATGCGTTCCAAAAATCATTGAAACAAAGCGTTCTGAATGGCTCTGCGCACAAATATCAAGATATTTCTAATGAAGGATTCACACCGTCGTCCGACACACAATGGGAGCTTTCCAGCAAGCGGCACAAGTCGACACAAGATATATCTTTGTTACTCATTACCAAAAAAGAAAGATAGAATAATGCTTGTGTCGACTTGTGTCGCTTGCTGGAAAGCTCCCAATATGTTCGATATCCAGTAGGAAAGTTTTCTAAAATTTCTAGTTAATGACTCTTTTGTTCCTAGACAATAGAATTCTCTTATTGGATGTCGGATCGTCGTACACGTCGGACGCCGGACGCGGTATTTCATTTGTCGCACGACAAATTTTTCAAGCGTGTTGATTGGTTACAAGCAGTTACAAGATGGAAAAGTTCTCAAGTCTTTGTCTCGTAGCCAATCAATACGCTTGAATATTTTGTCGTTCGATAATGCAATAGTACCTTAATTCGGAAATGCTCGTTTTCAAGCGTTGCACACGCGCGGAAGAATCTTACCGGAGCGTAGTCCGCCGATCGCAGGAAGTTGTGGATTAAGGGGATGGCCCAGGGATCTCCCCTCGTAGCAGTGATTCCTGCTCCGTTTATTGTTGCATATGCATGCAACTTGATCTTGGCAAGTCATTCTTTGCGATTAAGTTCGTTGAATTTCATGTGTATTTTATTATCTGAGAAAAGGGAATTTCCCACTTTAAGCATCAATTATTTGACACAGGTTATATCCCCGACATCTGAGGGGGATTTTTACCGCGGGATCGAGAGAAGGGGCGCGGAGCCAGAGAGGGGTCTTTATGTCGACGTTTTGAGGCCTCCCGTATGTAAATGGACATCCCGGCGGAATCCCCGTTGGCGAAGAAAAGGCGCACGCTGACGGAGGAGGGCGAACAGCGGCCGCTGGAGTGCGAACAGAAATTCCAGCGGCCGCTGGAATGTATACGGGAATTCAAGCTGCCGCAGCAGTTCCCCAGCACGATGAAACAGGCTCTGAAGAACGGTATAGATGTCAAGCCTCTCTCGTCGAATGTGAATGTGTTAGCATCCGGTCCCAAGTCGGATGTCCGAGTTCCCTACAATCTGCAGAAGCTGAGAATCCTGTCTCCAAGAGGGAGAGATCTGGGAGAGTTCAACGTGAAGCTGAAACCTGCCGAGCCGCAAGGGACCACGATTACTATCGCCAAGCTCAAGCCTGTTAAAAAGTTACTGACGCTAGCTCCGGTCTCGAATCCAATGTTTCCACAGAGGATACTTCCACGGAGCATCGGAAACATTCCAAAGAAAAATTGGACAGAGCTATCTTGTGGCAGGAGCATTATTTCTTGCATTGATAATAGAAGTGTGTTGCATCAGCAGCAATCTAAGATCCAACCAATGAACATAATACTTTTGAATGATCAAGGTACGGAAGATAAGGTGATAAAACAGACACTTAATAGTAATATTAATACCAATACCAAATTAATACCAGTTAATACCACGGCGCCTTCTACGAATGGAACAAGTTCTAAACGTTCTGTGTGTCAAACTGTTGATAGCAGTAATCATAAGTATATAGTAATACACCGTGGAACAAGTGATACAGGCGTTCGTAATTGTACAAGAATTCAAGAAATTGCTGCTGAGAATACCAAGGTTTTTTCAGCTGTAAAAACACAATCGCATAAAGAACTTGTCAAATCGCCGTGTCTCGTAAAGAGTAAGAAACTCACAAGAAATTCTAGCAATAAAGATGACGCATCACTATCTGAAAAAAGTTTTAAATCAGGTAAGAAGAAACGTATATATACTGCTATAAACACGGAAAATGGTTGGAAAATGGTTAGGCCTTCGAGGAGTGCAAGATTTGCACAGAAATACAATCAGATTGATAAGAATGTAAATCACGATGGCTTACGTGACAACAGTAGAGAAAATTTCAACAGCGGTGAAGCCTCGCACCATAAAAGTAATTTACTTCAAGCTAAGTCTGATGTAGTTCCTAAGAGTCAAGTGTCCGAGGTAAATACACAAAATGTTATGACAGTTATACCTAATAATAAAACTCTTTCCTCTAATCAGAATGAAGTTTTGGCGCAGGCAAGTACAAAAAATGTCACGAACGTCATAGATCTCGATACAGTTGGACACGAGACACAGTGTGACAACACGCAAAGCGAAGGTTCGAAGGCAGAATCTCGAAATGATCATCTGGTTGTCGACGATCACGCGAGGGATATTCCAGAACCGCAACAAATTACAGACGCTGTACAACCAAATGTACAGGATGAGAATTCGCCTCAGGAAGACTTGTCGGATCGATTAAGTATTATAAAAAAAGCGATGGATAGCGTGAAGGACAATGAGCTGCGCGAGCTGGCGTTGAAGGCCCTGGCCGACTGCGGCATCGGAATCGAGAGATACGTCCCGATACGTCCGCCGGAGGATCACAAAGCCGTGCACGACACGCAAGTGCAGACCACGGTGTTCGGCCTGCTCGATCCTAATTCCTTTATATTAATAAACAAAGATTTGGAAGACGTTCACAGGGTAAATCAGATTACTCTTCACGATATGCCCGACAATGAAAATCGATTAGCGGATGACCCGCACTCTAATAATAATTTCGTATCCAAAGATCCTGATGTAAGTGAGCAAGAGAGACCGTTCGACGTAGATAGTTTTATGGAAGAATTTTGGAAAGAGGATACAGATGCCCTTAAAATGAAGGAGACCTTATCGATGACGAGAATAAGATGTAACAGCCTTCTGGAGAATCTGCAAAGAGACTTTGAATGTGTTAAAGAATACGATCAAAATGGCATGCTGAACATACATAATGCTGTCGTCAGCGATAACGTCTATCTCGTTCGGAGACAATTAATAGTACTTCAGCACTGTAAACAAAGCGTCGATATATCAACTGAGGATGGAGTGGTAATTTAATTTCTTTCCTTTATCTAATCTCTCGCATTTAATTTTATCTAATTTTAAAAACACAGATACATAATACGTTTTGCATGCTCCGCAGACGAGTTTGGAATTGGCGATCAAGTATGACGCGTGCAACGAGATGGTGAAGCTCTTACTCGATGCCGGAGCACAACCGGTGATATCAAGATCCTTACACGAATCGGCAGTGATTATAGCTAGCAAACAATCGTCATCGATGTTGCCGATGCTCGTTAGCCGGGTCTCAAATTCGGATTTACTCGATCAAATTGATTCGGACGGTAAGATTATTATATATATATATATATATATATATATATATATATATATATATATATATATATATGCAAGTGAAATTTTGTAGAACTGGTCACCGTCATTAACGTCATCTGTTGTCTCTCAAGGTCTCGCGGCGATACATTATTGCAGTATACACGGTAATTTGGAAGGGGTCAGGGCGCTCATATCAGCCGGTGCGACTATAGATCTGAAGGATATGAAATCGGGACGGACGGCATTGTTTCACGCAATAGACAATGGTCATACGTCGGTGATGCAAGTATTGTTAAAATCCGGTGCTGTCGCGAACATCACGAATTACGCGGGGCAAACTGCTCTGTCCATACTTAGCGATCCCAAAAGTTCAGCTTTCAAAATGTCATTGAGAAAAGACGTGACGTGATCGTTTTCTACTTTTACTATTTTTACGAAATGACGTGCCCTCGATGAAATGTAACACCTTATCAGAGTAAAACTATTTTACGTAATATGACACGAAAATTATTTATTTGTTGGAAATGGTTTTAATACTTATTTAAACTAGTCAAAATAACGTAACGTAATACATCTATTACTCTAAGATGACTTCAATCAAATTCCGATCAACTGTATCGGTGATTCAACTGATAAATTGTTTAAGACAAAATTGTTAATATTAATAAAACGGTATAGATAATATTTTACAAATTAGTCGTCGATTAAGTAATAGAAGTTGAATGAAAATTGCCGTTAAATATTTTTTAGTATTAATACATTGTTTACATAGCAAAAAATTCTTTTTTTTTTGGTAAAAAAATTATAAAATAAAGACAAAATTAGGAATATATCTAATTTTAACAATGCTGCAAAATTAGATTTCAATATTTATTTTTATATATGTATGACATAAGTGCTTGTTTTATTTATTTACGTGTAAATACTAGGATAGCAATCATTGATCGGACATATGGGATTTTCCATGAGTCAACATAATTAAAAGGACAAAATAAAAGCTTTTACAATCAATTCAACATGTCTACCATTGTTCTCAATACACGAAGTTAATTTATATCCAGTCAGAAAAATGATTAATGATCTCAGGGATAATGATATTACATGCACATAATGATGCTAGATTTATGGGATATTCTGCATAATAGTACTCTTTTTTTTTTTAAGACTATATTTAAAATATTTGTATATAATTGTGCCAAAAGTTACATTACATATATTGTATTATATACAATTTATGTATTTGCCTTAACTTTAGACATATGTCCATAAACGTATGTAAAAACGGAAGATGAATAGATTTCATAAGCTAGAAAACATGTATTAGAAGAAGTATGCCCAGTGTTCGTGACGATCATTGAATAGCAATTTATTAATTTTTATGCGCAACATTACATACATATTCACATTGGAAATGCGTTTTATAAAATATTACCTCTTATAAGACGCTGCAGGAATGGCATAATATTTTTCTTAATGTAAATCAGTATTTTTGTATCGTATTATAAAAACTATTATGTTATAATAATAATACTTGAAAATATTACTATTAACATAATTAAATAATATAATTGATGCAGATATTGTAATTGTAATTACTGTTTAATTTAACGCTATTTATATAGCAGAGTTAAATTAATGTATAATTATTATTCATATATATGTACATGTATATAATAATTATATATATATACATATATATATATATATATATATATATATATATATATATATAATGAGTATGAATGTATATATTTATTATATAATTATAATTACAAAACAGAAATTGATGTATTTAAGGGAATCACTTTTGTAATAATCCGTGTTATAGTTTATATAATTTTTCAAAATTTAGTAACTGTGAGTGATGTTACATAAATTATTTGATTCCAAGGAATAAGTATGAGACTTTAATCACTTTAATGGATCAGTCTAATTGTAAGATCAAATAAGGGTTAAAAGAGGAAATAAGATTATGACTTATTTCCTCATTGATCTTGGAACCAAACAAGTTGCTCAAAATGTTTTTTTCAGAAAACACTAATTTCTATAAAAGATATGTGTGTTACTCAAAACAAATTGTCTTGTATATCTTTATTATAATAATAGTGTACATTATATTTTTATTTCTGTATCTTTATTTATATGTTATATCCTTTCTTTTTTTAAATATTATATCTAGCAATATTACGCCGCGAGACAGAAAGGCGGCGCTTTTTAAAAATGCATGCAAGTCAAATAACGAGAAGATCGAAAACGAGAATCAGAGAATTGCTTGGTCCATTTGCTCTCCCTGAAAATGAAATTCATGGGCAAATTTCAATTGTCGCAAGTTTAAATTCGCAAACTCGCAAATCCAAGAATGGGAAGAACCATCGAAAGTTACTAGACACGCAAACCCCGGTTACTAGGCACGTAAAGAGCGGCAAGAGATCGGAAAGTCACTAGAAGTTTCTGGGGAAGACCAATTTGATTGATCAAGAGTTCGTTGCCCGAATGAATTTCTTGGTCCCGTATCTTTTGAAGAAAAAAAAGACAAAGATTGTCAAGATGATAATCCGCTTATTTTAATGTAAACTTTATAAAATCTCTGCGTATTTACGTAACGCATGAACGTATAATGTCATATTTCTAGACGTACATTTAGATTACACGTAATCTAGATTTCTCCGACGTCGGTTAGATGTCGAATCGACATCAGCGTTCCGGCTGGGCGAGTATGTACGTAAAAAATTAGCACTGGCCAACCGTTCAAAAGTAATTGTTGAGGTAAAACTCTTTAATCATATATGTTATTTGTATTTGGCGCTAGATGCGTTCTCATGTCTCCACGTGTTTAGTTCTTTTTTAGTTTCATAGTTTCCGCTACTGCTCACGCGCGCCACCGCACTCTTGTCTCGTCGTCCCGCGCTTTTTTGCCTGTACGCCACCAGAGAGAAACCTGAGAGAGGCCATCCCGGCATTTTTCGACCGCCGTAGAGTTAGCAGACAAATTGAATATTTTTGAATTATTCTTTTTCATATAATTTAGGAATCATTTAGGGGAAGTTTGGGAAAATTGTTTAAACATTTGGGAAAGAATAGATTTTTTGTTATTAACAAAATTTATCGAGCGTCAAGTTAGCAGATAGCGCCTATGTTTAATGTTTATTATAAATGGAATCGATTGGAAATCATTTGGGAATGACGTCTTTATTGTAATTTTTATTTGGGAAAAGTTGCTTTTTTGTAATTTAAATAATTGTATTAAAAAGAAAAATAAAAATTGTTCTTTTTCGCTGCACTTCTGCACTAGTACAACAAGTACAACAAGTAAACTTATTGCACTAGTTCAGAAGTGTAGCAAAAAAGAACAGACCATTATCGGCAGTAGTGTGAAAATTACGACATGACAACATACTCCGAAAAGAAAATTTGTGTACGATCGCTCCTTTAATAACGATACCAGATGTAACGCCAGTCATGACAGGCCTAACAGAAAGTAGTTCTTCGGGTTTGTATCCTTCATTTTTTACTCTCTTTTGCAAATATTACGTGTAATCAAGTTGTTATAACTTATAAGATCTCTGTTTTACAATTTACATTTTACAAGATTACGCAACTGCACATTGAAAATAATATCTATTTATTTTCATTTTAATGGCATATGCGTAAAGTTAAAATAACTAAAATTATTTACAGGTTTATTAACAGACAGCATATGCACAGCATATGAAAATAAAATGGTCAAATCAACGATCATCGACACAATGCTGTCTGTTAATAAACCTGTAAATAATTTTAGTTATTTTAACTTTACGCATATGCCATTAAAATGAAAATAAATAGATATTATTTTCAACGTGCAGTTGCGTAATCTTGTAAAATGTAAATTGTAAAACAGAGATCTTATAAGTTACAACAACTTGATTACACGTAATATTTGCAAAAAGAGTAAAAAATGAAGGATACAAACCCGAAGAACTGCTTTCTGTTAGGCCTGTCATGACTGGCGTTACATCTGGTATTGTTATTAAAGAAGGAGCGATCGTACACAAATTTTCTTTTCGGAGTATGTTGTCATCTCGTAATTTTCACACTACTGCCGATAATGGTCTGTTCTTTTTCGCTACACTTCTGAACTAGTGCAATAAGTTCACTTGTTGTACTAGTGTAGAAGTGCAGCGAAAAAGAACAATTTTTCTTTTTCTTTTTAATACAATTATTTAAATTACAAAAAAAGCAACTTTTCCCAAATAAAAATTACAATGAAGACGTCATCCCCAAATGATTTCCAATCGATTCCATTTATAATAAACATTAAACATAGGCGCTATCTGCTAACTTGACGCTCGATAAATTTTGTTAATAACAAAAAATCTATTCTTTCCCAAATGTTTAAACAATTTTCCCAAACTTCCCCAAATGATTCCCAAATTATATGAAAAAGAATAATTCAAAAATATTCAATTTGTCTGCTAACTCGACGGCGGTTATAAGATCTGATTATGAATACCGGCCTTAAGGCCGGTATTCATAATCAGATCTTATTTCAAGACTGTCTTAAGTAATATCTTAAGATGCTAATACGGCTCTGTGATTGGTTAATGACATCTTAAGATTGTACTTAAGATGGTCTTAAATATAAGAACCGACTATGAGGGTGGGGTCCCATGGAGCGGATTACGCGGAAGCGGAACGAGCGGATCACCAATCACAGGACCGTTTCGACGGAATCTTTGAAAGAGTTCTATCAGAATGATCCCGTGATTGGTGATCCGCTCGTTCCGCTTCCGCGTAATCCGCTCCATGGGACCCCACCCTGAATACCGGCCTTAGGGTGCCATTACATGGAGCGCGGAAACGCGGAAGCGCGGAAGACAAAATTTACTAGATTTCCGTCGATCCGTTCCGTTCATTTGGTTGCTTTATATTACATGGAGCACAATTTGCGCGGAAAAGCGGAATAGGGAATTATAAAATAAGAATGTTTAGCGGTATTTATTGATTAAAATGCTTGTATTCAATAAATAAACTGAAAAGATAAGCATACTAATACAAATTGCAAAGAATTAAGTCAACACACATTTAATAAAGGAATATAAATGTCTATAGTTATTACCATATTGTTCCGCTTTTCCGCGCAAATTGTGCTCCATGTAATATAAGGAGAAATAAACTTGCGGAACGAGCGCGTCAAATCGCGCGTCAAGTCATTATTAATTTACAAATACTATAATATACTTAATACTCAATACTCAAATACTTACTGGACCGTTCATTATAAACGTTTTACACTTCTTTATATACTTGTTTAGCACTCCTTGGCGCACACACACGAAACACGCATAAATTCCGCTGTTCCGCTCAAATGGGATAGAAAGAAGCGACGGAAACGCGGAATATAGTTACTTTCTTTCCGCGTTTCCGCGTTTCCGCGCTTTATGTAATGGCACCCTTAGGCTGCGGTCACATGGACTGATATTTTCCGCGTAACGCGTTTCGCGTAACCAATAAATTACGACGTTTGACATTTCTGTTGAAACATTCTAAAAGAATCAACGATATGATTGGTTACGCGATACGCGTTACGCGGAAAATATCAGTCCATGTGACCGCAGCCTTAGGCTGGAGTCCCATGGCATGTATTTTCCGCGTAACGCGTAACCGCGTAACCAATTAGAAGCGTTTCACATTTTCAGTTATGCATATTCGCGCTTTTGATTGGTTACGCGGTTACGCGTTACGCGGAAAATACATGCCATGGGACTCCAGCCTTATGACTTCTGCACACAGGACGCGGAAACGCTTGCCGCGTGGCAAGAAGTGACGCGATAGCCAATAAACTTTTGGTTCTTACGGAAAAACAACGCGTTGATTGGCTACCGCGTCGCTTCTTGCCGCGCAGCAAGCGTTTCCGCGTCCTGTGTGCAGGAGCCATTAGAGGAAGCCTTTTTCAAAATATACGCGCACGAATACAACAACTAACTTAATGTAGGTTAGTGATGCGCTTCAAACACTTTTTTAGAACGCGTCACTAACCTACATAGGTTAGTTGACGCGCTTTAAACACTTAAATACTTTTAAAGCGCGTCACTAATCTATACGCCGAAGGCGTGTCCAAAAATCAGTGAGGAGGCCCTCCCCCGCCTATTTGTGTACTGTTTATGTGTGTACAGTACATGTGTATAAATAGTACACAAATAGGCGGGGAGGGGCTCCGCCGATGTTCCACGATTATTGCTAAAAGCCCTAAGCCCTAAGAAATTGACCAATCACAGTCAATTATTCTCCTCAAATTCAACTGTGATTGAACAATTTTTTAAGGCTTAGGGCTTAACACCATAAACGGGTACTTGATTATTTAAGACCGTCTTAAGTTCGATCTTAAGATGTCATGAACCAATCACAGAGCCGTATTAGCGTCTTAAAGGTGCCATTTCACGTTGCGCTCGACGCTCATTTTCAGCGAGCAAAAATCTTCAAATATATATATATATATATATATATATATATATATATATATATATATATATATAAATTTATTTATATAATATAAATAAGTAAAAAATATTATTTCTAGGGTCACGTGGTTTCGCTTTGACGCTAGCGTCAAGAAATAAAGCTGAATTTATTCAAAATCCAGCGTTGACGCTGAATCGTCGTTGATCGTCTCAGTACAATCAAAAATAGGCTTCGATATACGTAAAATATTAATTATTTTCAAGTAATATCTTCAAGTAATAATATTTTACGAATATATATGTATAAATAAAAATTTTATTTCTGAAGATTTTTGCTCACTGAAAATGAGCGTCGAGCAGATCGAGCGTCAACGTGAAAAGGCACCTTAATTAGTTCTCCGTGCGTCGGTGGTCGGATCGGCGGGCCGAAGCCGCCGAAGTGCCCCGGATCGAAGGAGGCGCCATCATCAGCGAGCCCGGTTATGAGGTTATTGTCGTCAGCATCGCGGACGTGAGAACCCGGACCTGGACATCGGATCGTCACCGTCGCCGTCGCCGCTGCTGCGGGCTGCGATGGAGCGCGCGTGATCCTCCCGGCGACGATGCCGCGTAATGTCGGCGGCTTTTCCCGTTCCCCACGGCCGGTTACCAGCTACAGCGCGCGTCGTCACGCCAGTGCCCGCCAGGCACGGTCCAGCGGAACGTCGGCCGCGCCGTTCTCGCCGTCGCCGCCGCCGCCGTTCCGCCGCGTATGATTCATAAGGACCGAGCCCGGGACTGCCTTCAGGTAATCGACGCGTCTCTGTCTCTCTGAATCTCTGAAACGTGGAAACGGAGCTCCGGAATCGCGAGCGGTCTCGACTCCACCTGGTTCCGAGGGTCATTAGGGTCTAGACGGAGCTCCGGACGAGGCGCAAAGGAGAAAGGAGATATTGCGGAGCAAACGCGCGGCGAGAGCTTGCGTTATAAAAAAATATATATGTATGCGATGACGTTTCTGACAGTACACTGCATTACGGAACGGTTTCTGACGGGACGCGACAGTTTCTGATTATTTAAGCACGTGTACGTGGAACATAACGCATTGCGATATTATTGTTTTGCGTGACTGCAAAATTTGATGAATATTTTGTTATGGAAATTGCCATGTTTTAAATAATGACTTTAGACAGTTTGACATCCCGTACGTGTCTCTCCAAGTCGAAAGTTGATGCTGTAGTAATAAGAGATTTTATTGTTAACTGTACGATCTATGATATAGAAAGATGATCTTATTAATCAGAAGAGAGCAAATTTGGCAATCTTGTAGAAGGAAGGATATAATTAAGCACGTGGGACATATTTTGCATTGTGGTATTTTCGTTTCACGTGACTGCAAAATTTGATGAATATTTTGTTGTGGGAATTGTCATGTTTTAAATAATGACTTTAGACAGTTCAGTGTCTTGTACGTGTCTCTCCAAATCGAGAGTTGACACTCTACTAATTATTATTAATTATCTTCATAATAAGAAATTTTATTGTTAACTATATAATATAGAGAGATAATCTCCCTTAACTAGAAGAAAGCAAATTTTGCAATTTTGTAGAACGAAGGATAGGTATAGTTTTATGTTTTCCTACTTCTTCTTTCATCAACACATTCATTATTGTATACATTTATTATATGTATCTTTGATAAAATGTAGACTGCACGCGATGTAGGCATTTCTATAGTAACGCTCAATGTATAATATTTTTGTTAAAGGGACAGAAGCCAAATTTTATATATTCGGAGATGCTAGAGGTTGGTCTGCGAGTCGTCCGTGGCCAGGACTGGAAGTGGGACGATCAGGATGGCGGCGAGGGTCACGCTGGGACGATAGTAGAGATTGGCAGGCCTCCCTCCACTGGCAACTCGACCTCCAGTCCGAATCCCACCGACCGAACGCCGGACAAGACGGTCATCGTTCAGTGGGATCACGGCGCTAGGAGTAATTATAGGATCGGCTATCAGGGTGCTTACGATCTCCTGGTGTTCGATAACGCGGCCGCTGGCGTCAAGCACTCCAACATCATCTGCGACGGTTGCAAGAGGCACGGGATAATCGGCATCAGGTGGAAGTGTACGGAGTGTTTCGACTACGATCTCTGCACGCAGTGTTATATGGCCGACGTGCACGAGTTGACTCACACCTTCGAGAGATATCAAACAGCGAATTCCGTCGGGTGAGCGTTCGCGTAATTATAATAATTAAATTTGTGTCAACTCATCCTGATGTATAATCGCGGTTTCTAATTGAGCGCAGAGTTCGTCTGGGACCGAGAGAAGGGTGCACGAAGATACCTCTGAAGGGGATCTTCATAGGAGCAAAAGTCATTCGCGGACCGGATTGGGAATGGGGAAATCAGGATGGCGGACGTGGTATTCACATTCTGTTTAAATCATTTATACGAATTATATAACCGTGTAATAAGTCGCCGATCTCTAATTTCCCGTCGGATATCTCAGGGAAAACCGGCAGAGTCATGGACATACGCGGATGGGACAACGAGAGCAGTCGATCCGTCGCAACCGTTACATGGTCGACGGGTAGCACTAACGTGTATCGATTAGGCTTCAAAGGCTGCGTGGATCTGTGTTACGTGGAGGAGGCCAATGCTGGTACCTATTACAAGGAACACCTTCCATTACTCGGCCAACCGGTCTTGACCGTACCGGATAACGGAAACAGCACGTCGCCGACGAAGAGCGGTGTCGCCAGCATCACGTCTAGTCCACACCCTTTAACGTTTAACGTTGGTGACAAGGTGAAAGTGCTAATGGAAGTCGATACGTTAAAAGAGATGCAGGACGGTCACGGTGGATGGAATCCGCGTATGGCTGAGTACATAGGAAAGGTACTTCACAAATGTGATACGATTGTTCATAAATTGTTTCCTTAAACAGTAATTAATGTCAATTAAAGTTCAACTTGAGGATTTTAAAATTTTCTTGAATCTCAGTTTTGTCTCTAGAACGAGACAGAAAAAATGTTAAATTTTAATTGAGATTCTGGGAGTATATTTTATTCTATTAGGTTCTTATATATTGGGAAATCAATACATTTGATGTATTCAATTAGAATTAATATAAAGAAATATTATGGAATTTAATTTTTCTATTTAAAATCTAGATTGGCACGGTGCACCGGATTACGGACAAGGGAGACATCCGCGTGCAGTACGAAGGCTGCCATAATAGGTGGACTTTCCACCCGGGTGCTCTGACGAAAGTTACCGCTAAAGACGCGTTCTCTCTTGGTGATATAGTCCGCGTAAAAAGCGACCTCGCCGCCGTCAGGCAATATCAACGTGGCCATGGTGAATGGATAGATGTCATGAAAAATGTTAGTCAGCAATTGACATGCTGGTTTTTGTTATTTAATACGACTATATATGCGAAAGTAATAGACACGTGTGAGATATCGAATTTTATGCTTGTCGCAGGCTCTGGGGAAAACCGGGAAGGTAATTAAAATCTATTCCGATGGCGACTTGCGCGTGGCGTTGGACATACACGGTCATACATGGACATTTAATCCTCTGAGTGTCGTCCCGGTATCTTCTGGCACGAACGCCACGACGGCCGCGCATGATATTGCGAACAGGAGTAGAGATCGTTCGAGTACGTTTATTTTTATTATATATGAATTTGTTAGCGCTAAAATTAAGAAAGATATCACATATAAATGTCAAATTGATATCGGAAGAAGAGTGATTTTATTTGTGTGAGTTTATTTGTTACTGCGTGTAAAACGAAACCGTCTGTTTGATCTGTTCTCGTGACGTAGTGGACGGTACTGATAGCGAAGTGGAAAAGCTGTTGAGGGACGCGGCGAGAGGCGAAGCCGGTGTGGACGCGGTACGAGAATTCCTCAAGAAGTATCCTGGCAGGGTGGACGCGTGTGCTCCCGGTGGTGGCAGGAAAACGTGCCTGCAGGTGGCCGCGCACCAAGGTCAGCGCGAGCTCTGCACCCTCCTTCTGGACGCCGGTGCCTCTTTGCGTGCGGTCGACGAGGACGGAGATACGCCCTTGCATTACGCGGCATTCGGGTACGTTGGAAATCGTTGCCGGAGCTTCCACAGCAGCGTCAATTACATCGGTATTCTCTCTCTATTGATTAAACAGCAATCAGCCGGAGATAATGGACCTACTGTTATCACGAGGCGCGGCTATCAATGCCGTCAACAACGGCAGATGTAGCGCTCTGCATGTGGCGGTTAACAAGCAGCATGTGCAATGCGTGAGGGTGCTGCTGCGATATCACTGCGACGTTAATCTCCAGGACTCGTACGGCGATACAGCATTACACGACGCGATCGGGAAGGACGCGTTGGACGTGATCGATGCGTTATGCGCCTGCGAGAGGATTGACTTCACGCTGCGGAATAAACGGGGCTTCAACATTCTCCATCATGCCGCTCTCAAAGGCAACGCTCAGTATGTGTACAAGATACTAACGACTCAATGCAGTCACGTCTGCGTAGCAATAGCTTGGCTTAAAATTCGTCTGATTTACCCCGTAAATCCGTGATTTCACAGCGCAACGGAGAGACTGGTTGCACGCGCGCGTCAATTGGTGGACGTGAAAAAGGAGGACGGATTTGCAGCGTTGCATCTAGCGGCGTTGAACGGACACAAGGAAGTCGCGGCCATCCTTCTCTCGCAGAACGGCGGCCGCGCTAAGGTTGATCTGCGCAATAATCGACGGCAAACGCCGTTGCACTTAGCGACTTCGCAAGGACACTGGTCGCTCGTCGAGCTGCTGGTGCACCACAACGCGGACATCGGCAGCACGGACGAGGACGGTGACACCGTGCTGCATATTGCGATAGCCAAGAGCCCGAATCAACAGACTGCCGTGCCTACACCCGAAAGTAGTCGGGATTCACCACTTATATATGCTGTATGTCTAAGTTCTTGCACTTTACATGAATACGTGAATCAATTTTGTATATATAGAGTTTTTTCTAACGAACAATGTCTTCTTTCGGACAGATCTGGCAGAACCTGGCGAGCCAAGGCGCAAAGACTGAATTAGCATTAGCTTGTTTCCTGGTAAGCGTGGACAGAAGTTGCAAACTTCTCGAGCAGGTCAGAAACAACAAGGACAAGACGCCGCTCGACCTTCTGGAGGGCAATCCCCAGGCCGCTCTGCTCGCCGATCTGTTACGATCTTTCAAATACCAAAGTCACAGCACGGAATTAGAGTAAGACGACAGGATACGTATTTTAAACGGTTTTTTTTTTTTTTACTAAAACGCGACGTCATAATAATCTTATATTTTAAAAACTAGTCTTGCAACATTTTCAGAATTACTTAGTAGATTTTGACGACTTAGAGTTTATCAACGAACGTATGTAAAATGTAATTTGATTCGTTTTGCAGGATAGAGAATCCACCGACCGGTTACGTAGAGCCACCTACGTATCGGATAAATAATATATCGCAGTCGGAAGGATTGCGTGGCGCGAAGAAGAATATAGCCGGTTCCGGCGATGCTGCGGAGTGTCAGGATTGCTCGGGGATTATAGCGGACGCAAAGCAGGAGAACCGAATTGATCCCAGCAGTAGCGTTACGCTCGTTGGTTGTGCACGTTGCGGCCATACCGTCGTCAAAACGCAAACAATTCAAGGTGCGCGATTATACTGATCTTCCGCTCAAATGATCGAAATTGATTTAAGGAATCCAAGCATTTGTTGTACTAGCGAAGTAGCGAAATATTGTATATGTATAACAAATTACAGCTATAAGAAATTAGATATCGAATATCTTCGTACATTTTTCTAGACGGTCAGCTGGCGACAGGTGAGGTCTCCATAGCTAATCCGGAGGACGTACCGTCGGAGGGCAAACGGAAGGAGGAGATCGGCGACAGGGAGAAGGAGAAGGACAAAGACCTCGAGCGACTACGTTATTTGGAGACCAGAGTCGCAGATCTCGAGGAAGCGAACATGTGCAGCATCTGCATGGAACGTCGTCGTAACGTCGCCTTCCTCTGCGGACACGGCGCGTGCGAGCACTGCGCTGCACCGCTGAAGACCTGTCACATGTGCCGCAAGACGATCACCAAGAAGATTAATTTATATTAGAAGATTTGATCGATAATCAACACGCTTATATTGGGACGTTGATTTCCCACGCGGCGGGCGCGTGCATAGCGTGTCTCGGGAGGTAATAGATATAATAATAATAGCAAAACGGCTCTGTTGTGTTCCGTTTTAAACAATTTAGACTCTACACAGCTCGGGACACATGTTTGGAGGAATTTTTTTACTCGGTATGTTGCACATTCCTCCCGAGATACTCTGTTTACTTGCCCAACGGGGAACTCTGCCAACTCTGCGGTGTCAGCGTAGGAAAATGTTCACCGATTGATCGTAGCACTACGTGCGTTACGTTGTACGCTGAAGAAATTAAACTGCCAAAATGTATATTTCTTTTCCGCGACGAATTTGTACGAAAGAGATGAAGCTCTCCATTATATCGCACCATCGTCGTGCCATAGCGAGACAGGTTTGTCCGAACACGAGATAATTCGGTATTACGTTACCTTGTTTTTTTCTCGGCAATTAGTTAAGTAATCGATTGTTAAAAATTAATATTCGTACGGGGCCATCTTGTGTTCCGACAAACACGCGCGACGTACGATTGTATACAATCGCGTACGCTTTTCCTTCCTCACGAATCGGCGTTTTCGCCTGTGCTTTATCCCGTCCATTTTTTATCCGTTTTGAAGAGAGCGCGGATAACGAGCACGAAAGAACGAGCTTCTCATCTCAACGTAGGAAACGCGATCGTGCTTATGCGACAACAATCATAGGGGCTCGTAAGAACGTTCGTACATATCGCCACATTATTGCGGGGAAAAAAAAGAATACTGTATTTCCACGCGTTCGAAAACTTCCAAACTGTGCGAACTTCTGCTGCTTCGCACGCGCAGTAGAAAAGAAGGGGACACATTTAGGTAATTTAATTCTTAACCGTCTCGATTTTTACATTTGTTAATCAAGAAATTTTTTTATAAATTTTGAGAGGTTTCTTGTTGGCTGGTTTTATCAGTCTGTCACTTTTTTATGTTATTAATAGTATAAATTGGGATTGTACTATTGCCCATTTGCTATATTACGATGGAATGTTTTCGATGTTCTAGGTTGCACGAGCATTTCAATCAAACTGGCGAAAGTATCTCTCCATTGATACTTGATATTCAAATTACATGAATCTGACGCGGCGTTTAAATGTATCCCCTTTTCCCATCGCATTTGCATCGTTCGATGAACGTTCTGCGTAATGATTAAAGACAAGCTAAAGGGAAACACTCAGTCTCATAGCCAAATTTTCTAGATAGAATAATTGTACTAGTTTTGTATAAAGTCATTTGTTTGTGATCGAATGCGACAGCAGTGGAACCAATTAATTTTAAGCGCGCTTCCCATTACGAACGCATCTTTAGACGAAAGGAAAGTTCGCTTTATAATAAAGAAGCCGACATTTGCCGAGATACAAGCTTATTATTAACACGAGAATCGATTTTTTGGGGATCCTCAAATTACCGGAGAAAGAAACTCTGCGGATGTGATTTCTGAGATTTTTTTTTCCATTCAGTATTAGATATCTTGCCTTTCTACTCAGCACAACGAAAAAAATTTGTACTCGAGGCGCATAGGGAGTTCTATTTGATACGAGTAAGTCGTAAGACGTATAAATACCCCGGAGCGTATCGAAGGATGCGTAATCAATCGATTTTTTTACGTCGGCTAGCGTAATTTCTACACTAGTGGCTGGAGAAGTCGAGTGATTTTTAAAGGATCATTGCGGGCGAGAACGGTCCTTTCAGGGTAACGCATCGCGAATTTTACGTTCACGATGAGAAACGTACAATTTGCGATAATGCCAATCTGATTTCAAGATGATATTAGCTTTTTCCTTCTTTTCCCTTTCTTTTTTTTATAATAGCTGTATTGTCGTTTAAATATTTTCGGCGTATACTGCGAAAGATGTTATTATGGTAAAAGCTACAGCGTAATTATTAAGCGTCGATAGATTTCTACAATTGTAATTTAAGACGTAATTTAAATAAACAATTTTACGGTAGATAAATTTTAATCTAATTCAATGCGCCCTTTATATACGTTTTCCTCCTTTAAACTTGGTTGAGTAACGAGAAAGATTTGTTTTTTGCATTAATCGTGTTGTCATAAAAATGATGAACAACGTTATACAAGTAAGACAAGCGATAACGAAAACGACAAATGCGTATGACACGTACCAGACACCTCACGCACACAAACGAGAATCGCAAAATAAACTTGACCTTAGCTTAGCAAGCAATCTTATTTATTTTGGTACTCGATAAAGGTTCCGATAGTCGTATATTACAATATTGAGCCAGTTTTGCAAAAATTGTAATAGCGGTATACTAATGATATATAATAATAGTAATAATGGTAATAATATTTTCTTCTCCTAAAGTAAACCTAAACGCAATGTATTCTATTAGTAGTATGTGACACTGTATTATCTGTAGTACCTAATTAACTTAAACTTAAATCGTGGGGCCGTAGCACGCCATGCAATACGATCACGCAACTTTTCATCCTAGAACCGCGCCTTACATGCCTTTTTTCGAGCGTGCGGATCTTATTCTCTTCCGCGTCTCGTCTCTTCTCGAAGAATAATATATAATGTGATCCTGAGAAAGGGTAATCAAGTGACGAGATATGATTCATCAAGCATTAAGAGGTACAGCATATTTCATCATGTGTCACATGCTCCGCAAGAACTGATATGAACATGCTATTTCCAACTCGATTAAACAGGCTTTACGCCTCACTTAGACACATGATTCCCCCTATTCTCGGATTATTCTATAAATTACACATACAACGTAAAAAATAATTTTTCATTCCCCTCGTGTGTTCTTCACTTTTCTTTTGCTATTTTTATTTTCGTTAGTTGATAAACGCGATTAAGAGCTGAGATGATGTATATTCACGATCGAAGGTAAACTGTACGAATCTGGAGCATTGACTTAAAACGAATATTAATTGCATAGGCATTAAGGAACGAACACAAACGCAGGGAAGATACTAAATAAAACGATTATTTTTGCGTTTCATCCAATTTTCAATCTACCAGGCAGAGCTTGAAAGGACAATTGGATGTGAAACGCGGTCAAGCTTTCGTGTTGTTCACTTTACTCTTATTTAAATCTTATTCTTGCATCGTTAATTTACATTTCCTACGCGCGATCAAGTACGAGTAAAGTGTACAATACGCAGATCGACCAACATTGCCAGAAATCACCGAAAGTTTTTTAAATAGAAAATACCCCAACGTACATCATCCGCGTATGCATCAGTGCGATTTTAATCTGAGGAAGATATTGGAAAGTGCACTTGCTACTTATAAAGAAAAAAAAATGGGAGTGATTTAGATCAATCGGTCCGCAGGGGACGCCAAGTACAAATTTGTACAGATTTCGTCGTTACGCGCGAGTTACCGTGGCACTTCTTTCTCTCTTCTTCTTACTTTAAAAGCGCCATCATTTCTCTCGCACTGCGATCCATCGCGACGCGCGTGATCAAGGTTCCGTTCGCATCTACGTATAAGATTTCGAGTGTCCGATAGCGAGAGAATAGTCAAGAGAGCGTAGTAAACGCGCACGGACGAAACTACGACAATCCTGCCTGTCTTTTCTTCCATTTCTTGAACGCGTGTGGCGTGTTTATCGGCGAGTTTTACTTCTAGCAGGAAGTTCCTTAATAGGATTCCTTAATAGGAGCCTTAATAAGAGCTTTTGCTCTCTATTTTTCTCTCTTTCTTTCACTCACTCTCTTTCTCTCTCTCCCTTTCAGAACGATTCATCGACTTCCCGCGCGATGTCGATGTACAGATACATAAAACCGTCACACTGATTCATTCGCCGAGCGTAATTATTGTCAACTACGATCAAGTCCTGAGTCCGGCCAAACACTGCGAGATCACCGTTTTATCAACGTTCGAAAACGATAGCCGTAAGATACCCAGTATTTCGTTACGCTAAATACACATAATAGTAATGATATATATGTATATATATGTAATATACATTTTTTTATTATAGCGGTAACACTATATATTGCCTAATATATAGCCGTAGCGCCACGCACGATTATTTTCATAGACACTCAAATGCCCCGACGCGCTTCGCATGCCGTCTGCGTCACGGGAAACGTTCATGTGATCATCGTGATGCGTTGTCATTGTGCCTTGATGATAGTAATAAGCAAACGCGATTGAGTTGGAACGATGTGTCCGTGGATGAAGATGAATTGCAAGTGGTTTTTTTTTTGGGACGACTGTATATTAATGCGTGACGCATGCGATGTATGTTGTTGCATCGCAGAACGGAATTTAAAGAAAGATGGCAAAAAAAGAGAGATCCTAAGACCAGAACTCTAAAGGCAAAACAAGATATTTGTAAAAAAAAGTAATGTTACATTAATTAAGGGACAATTCTGAGCGTTAGAAGGAAAGGACGAATGATTAGAGTTCATCTTTCAATCCATCAGCCAGCGAATCTTCGCGAATTACGTCTATTTGCATAAGGTAATGCGAATCGGAGAAAGCGAGACACTTGCATAATACGGAGAGAAACTCAGCGGATCCGCGGTAATGATCGTGTACGGGGTATCAACAAAAATAAGTGTCAAATCAAAACATTTAGAACGTTTTGCAGCGTTTGGTTGCGCGGAACGAGAGTTGTACGGAACGGATGTAACTGCTGTGATAGGACACGTTCGATCCTGCATTCTCTTCCATCGGAATAAATCAGTGCGATAGGTAGAAACGCAAACGACAATCATACCCTATGTGTACGAATATAGAGGATACTACTGTGCCGTGAATTGACTGTTAGTAACGTGGTATTTAAGCTACGACCGGTTCGGGGCTGCACGGCTGAAGCTCCGGCTCGTTCTGCGGCTCCGCGCTGTTAGCGGTGGTGGTGGTGCCCGAGGTCGCAGTCGACGTGTTCGGCTCGTGGTTCGGGTCGGCGGGAGTCATCGCTGCCCACTGCGTGGTGTACGGCGCCGCTCGCGCCTGTCGCCTGGCTTTTCTCTTAGCGCGACGTTGCTCCATGACTAAACGCAACCGACGCATCTTGCCCTTCGTCGCCTCGTTCTCCTTCGACAATTCCTCTGCATTGGAAACACCACGCGACGTATTAGTATTAATGGAGAATAACGGTATCAAGATATCTCTTAAAAAGTTATAGATCTTTTACAAAAATAACGGCGTACGTTATATAATTGCAAGGTATTAAATATATATAATAAAATTATGTTACGCATTGCGCATTAAATATATTACGAAACCTTTTCTCAGGTGTTATTATTTGAAAGTGTTATTCGATATAAATTCATAAGTGCACACCGCTGGAGTAGCCTGGTGTGGAATCGTGACAGCCGACCGACGTGGTGGATCCACTCGCGGCGGCTGTGGTGCCCGCGGAGGATGCGGACATCGAGGAGGATTGCTGGCGAGTATGCGAATGCCTGTGATGATGATGCCTGTAGTGACCTGCGGATGCGGCCGGTGTCGCACAGAGCAAGTCATTCAGGATGTGAATGATGGTGCTAATGTCCCGCTTCGGCCGACCGTGTCTGTCCTGGAGGGCTGGGTTCAGCGTGCCGCTGAACGTGCCCGAATACACGCCCTTGCCATGATGATGCATACTCTCTATTATCGCGCCTTGCCTGCGTCTCGCGTTCTCCTAAATTTAAAGAGACACGTCAGATTCTATGCCGTATCCATAATGTATCCATGCCCTTAATTGCTTACCTACATGTGTAGGATGACTTAACGAAATACTTTTCTGATGAAGTGTTTCGAAAAATATAAAAAAGATAACGCTTTAGAAATATACTATTTTCGTTTGACGGCAGACCATAAAAATTGGTTTCCTACCTTCCCCCTTTTCTATTATATTTTTAAAATTAATTTTAAATTTATAAATTGTTTAAATATCTGACATATACAAAATTTTTTTTAAATAAAAAAATCTGAATTCAAATTTTCTCTATTATGAGATGAGGCTCTTCAAGCTTACGAACAAGTATGATAAAATTATTATTGGTGTTAAGTTTATCTACATAAAATTATATAGTATCAAAACAAAATAGAAATTTTAGACACTGATGTAATGTTAAACTTAGAATAATTTTTTAAAAAGTGCAATATGACATTAGTATTATATTAATATTAATATTAATTGAGAATATGCACTTCACTTTTTGTATAGAACAGTAATGTTTAAATATCATTAACATTAATAATATAAAGTAACGCTGAATACATAGTACATAAATATGATAATTTTAAGGACCTGAGAGTATATGAGTAAAAGAATTCATTTTTGTAAATTCCTATCCACGGTCGAGGAATAAATTCAATATCAGCGAAGAATTCCATCTTACTGAGACAGACAGTCCAATTTGTAAAAAAAATCAGATCGTGACAGCTATTCAGTTCACGGCTAGACCGGATGTACGATCACGGCACACCTCTTAGGACCTTAATCGACGTGCAATCACGAATATGAATCACGAATAATGATACACAGGGGGGAACTGGCTTCGGTAACAATGTATACCTCTGCGAGGTCGACCCGCGAGGTGAGTACCTCAGAGGAGAGCTGCTTCAGCTTCTGGGTGAGGTTCCGAGACGCCTCGGCGAGCGCCCGGGTGTCGAGGGTGGCGGGCTTGGGCGGCGACTGCTCCAGCATCAGCGATGAGGCGCACGTCGGGCTCTGCGGATTCGATTCCTCGTGCTGACTCCTCGTGGCGTCCACGCCACTACTGGTGGTAACGGTCGACGGAGGCTGGCCGTGAGGGTGATGGCCGCTGCAGAGCTTCTTCCTGGGTAGCGCCGCGTCGTAGGACATCGGCTCCAAGGCAGGCTGCTCCTGAATCGGGGACGAACCCGAACTGAAGGAGGAGGAGGAGGAAGAAGAAGAGGAAAGGTTGGGCAAGCTAGGTTTGTTTCTCGAATGGTGATGATGGTGATGGTGGTGGTGGTGATGATGGTGGCCATGGTGATGACCGTGATGATGGCCGTGATGATGATGATGATAGAGCGGACAGGGCTGACACGCGCTGGAAGAATTGCCATTCGTAGGTGAGACGCCGTGTGAATTGCCACGCGTAGACTGGCCCGAGTTGCCGCTGGACGACGACGACGATGACGACGAATGCGTCGGGCTAATTGGCGCCGCCGAGACGGACGTG
Source organism: Temnothorax rugatulus (assembly GCA_035220575.1). NCBI lineage: Eukaryota > Metazoa > Arthropoda > Insecta > Hymenoptera > Formicidae > Temnothorax > Temnothorax rugatulus. The sequence continues at coordinate 1,954,969 of JASTWL010002062.1, forward strand.
GAGGATGTTGTGACCCGGCTGGAGCATACCGGGCTGGTGGTCGTGGTAGTGATACTGGCGGTGGGTAGGCTGCTGCTGCTGCTGCTGTAGCTGGCAGCTGCGTGTAGGGCGCTGGCGAGGCTGCTAATTAGATGCGACGTTCTGCCAGCCGGTGCCCCGGCGGCGTTCTGCGGCTTGACGATATTTCCCGGTGATCTGGCCGTTAGGCATCTTCTGGCCTGTAACGACGAGTGACCGCCAGACAAATTGGACATGCTTGTGGCATTACCACTATTAGGCAAGCCAGCGACGTTGTTGCTGCTGCTGCTGCTGCTGCTGTTGCTGTGGTGATTGTGGCCGTTACTGCTGGCGGAGGTCGCTTGAGTGGCGGTCGGCGATGCCGGGGTTACGGTAGACAACTGCAGCTGGATCAACATCATGTGGTCGCCCAGTCGCATCGTCAGATTAAGCGGCGCCTTGCCGGACAAGAAGTCATTCACCTGTGAATCATTGAGACTCTCCAAGGCCTGCATTACGCTCTGCTCCGGTCGTTGCGCCTGAAACAATGGTGGTAGGATCGTTATTTCAGAAACGATAACGGTTCGACTGCGTATTTGACGTCGCTATCGAGAGACGTATGATTAACGCGAGAACCGCTTGCGTCTTAGAGATAATAAACAATGCGACGCAATGCGCGATACGAGTAACAGCAGTGACATACTAATTATAGCGCACTCTTTATTAATATACTAATTATATATACGAGTTAGATATTACGGAATAACAGTATATTGTACAAATTATTACAGCTCTGTAAAATAATATGTTATCCTGTCATATCATTAATCTTTCAAATTTACTTTAAACGTAGCATACGAAAGATGTTATATTATCTACGTTTGAATTTAAATTGAATATATTGTAATAATTACTACAACACTATAAAATGATATAAGATTTATTATAGCATTGTAAGACGGAGAAAGAGAAACACGAAGTACGATATCGTTTCAAGAGACTCATCCAAAGGACAGTGTTTATTATTTATCGCGCAGTTTCGTGTTTCGGTCGTAACCGACTCGTCCATGATAATAATAATAAAGATGTTGATTACATTATCTGTTATTAGTAATATTAACTTGGAACTGTTACGTTCAATGTCGACACAATTTTCTATTTTGCACTTATCGGTATAAAGAGAAATACCTGATTAAGCAAAAATTATGATACGAAATTGTGTTATGGTGATAAGCCTTACGCAAGATAAACGATTAATGTTTACTTAATTATTTCTTGCGTCATCTTACTTAGAAATTTACTTTTCTCATTGCTTTATTCATATCCGTAATTAACTTAGTAATTCCTCTTCGGTTTAACTTATTGTTAGTAGTCTTTTTTCATTTCCAGACGTTCCAACGTTCGCGAAACAACGTCTGATGCATTTCCAGAACGCGATGTCCCGCATTTTTCCTTCCTTTCTTTTTTTTTTTTTTTTAATTTTGCGGCGGAATGCCGATCGCGTCGGCGTTTTTTCTCGAGCGCTACCGATGCAAGATGAGACCGCGCGAATCGATAAGGCCGCGGCGCGAGATAGAAAGCGCGAGAAGACCTGCAGAAGAGAGGAAACCTCGCGGAACCGAGGCTCAGACCCTCGACGAGCACAGTTAGGCATCCCTCACGCACACCTAACGGACTTCCTTTCGCCGGACGCGGTCATCGTCGGATTCGGTAATTCGATTCGCGGACTCGTTCTAAGGAGAGTCCCGACTTTGCGGGAATCGCGCGTCCAATCGTGTCGCGAAGTCTATGTCGTTTCTTTTAAGCGATTTCTCTCGCAGCTTCAGCAAAGGACCAGTCAATAAAAAAAGAACTAACATCATATAGAATAAAGTTTGTTGATTTTTTTTATCACGCAAATTCAACTCTTTATCAGCATAGATTTTGTCGAAGACCATTTTTTATGTATTTTCAATTTTCGGTTAAATTCATGTCTGGGAATAATTAAATGTTACATTAAAATTCTATTTAATAAAGTCTACTTGAAGGATTTATCTGTTTGCGCATATCAAATTTGTGGAAAGCTGTATAGATTTTTAATCGATTCGAAAGAGCTGCATTGCCATGTTTTTTTTTTATTATTCCATAAATTATCCCGTCGTTTCTGGATTAACGCAATCTCAAGACCAGTTTCTCCCAAAGAGAATATAGAATTATAAATCCTAGGAAGCTTCGAAAAGAGCAAGTTAAAAAAGACTTAATTAATGTGATATTAATAGAATTAAATGTCTTTTCTCCACTTCTTTTTATCATTTACGTTCGACGCAGCAGTGGCTGGGATTCAAGAGGAATTTCAGCAGAAGGGGAAAGCCCGCTAATCGATCACGATCACGGCTCGATGGGCAAAAATGCAACGTAAAAGTGCCGCATGCAAGAATTCAACCTTCACGCGTGCCTGCGTATCGCGTTCTCAACGATCCGCAGTTTTAAATGCGATCGAGTTGTCCGGTTCAAGCATCTCGACAAATAAAATGCTCGCTATCGCTTCCACGAGCCTGAGAACTATCTCGGGCTGGTCTCTACTATCGGGAATCCACCTCACCTCACGTCGATATCTCCGTGGGTCGCGCGATCGGTGGACAAGCGGCGCGGAAGAGAGTCGCAGATGTTAAATTTACTCGACGTATGCCGTCGTGTGCGACGCTATAAATTATTAATCTAGCCGACGCTAAATATAAGAAATCGACCCCGCGCGCCGCTTGCACGCGCGATCGTCGCACCCGATGTTGCAAGCGGCTGCAGCGAAAACGGCCGCGCTGCTCGGAAGAGCCATCAAGCCGATGCGCTCGCTCCACGTGTCGCATTAAATAAATTCTATTCACGGCTAAAGGACGAGATACCGGTATCGGTCGTTTGCAGTGCCAAAGCAAAACAGGATATATAGCGTTATATACATGCAAGGCGTTCCAATCGACACGCCTTTAAACATAAACCGTAGACGCCTTCTGCATTTAAAAAAGTTTTTCTTTCCGGAAACCAAAATGTTGCATTAAAACCTCTCTCGATATAGAAGCATTACGTAGAAATTTTTTAATTGACTTTATACAATAAATATAAATAAATGTAGATATAACAAATACTACGTAAACAAGGATATATAAATATATAATTTATATATAATAATATACACATAAATACATAATTTTGCATCAAACTTTCTCGGTAAAAATGTCTTATTTGAATAAACGACATATCTCAAAGAGCTTGAAAAAATATTGTGCATATATTTATAAATTATATGTCCTTGTGAATTAGGCTGCGCGAGTCGTCTTCGCCTTCGCCGCGAAATCGGACGCTCTTTCGCTCGTTCGTGAACGGAGCGTGTCCCAAGCGCCCGATCTCGTCGCTCGGTGAAATGCTCTTGCAAAACGATTAACCAATCGGGCCCACTCCCGGCACCCAATCTCGTCTGGAGTCTCCCACAGCGAACTTCCTCGGTGCGGCAACACCATCGATCGGACGCGGGACCTCGCGGCGAATCGCGATGGACCGTTTAAGGATTGCGAAGCGGCTCTGCGAATCGCTCTTTAAAAACTCCCCGAGAACGCGAAAATGGTCGTTTACGTCGCACAGCTGACCTTCTCAATTGTAAAATAAATTTTTCCGAGCTCCTGGAAAAGTGTTAGACTGTTAAACTAGTTGCGTTCTCGAGAAATCGAGAGCGTACGCGCGAGAACTTGCGCGAAGAGATCCCTACGCCACTACGGAACTTCTCGAAAGCTGATACTAACTAAACTAAACGAGTGAAAGCGATAATAAAAGCGATACGGGTCAAGAGTAGATTGAACGCTGACGTGGTCGATCGCGTAACTGACGATGAACTTGTTCGCTTTCCGCTAGCTGAATTAAATGAAATTGGATGTAAAGAGCCAAGGAGAAATATAGCTATATTATATATCCATGAAAATCAAATCTCTCGATGATAACATGACTCTCGCTTGGATATATCAATTTACCGAATTTCAGACTTTTCTCTTTGTTGCAATAAAAAAAAAAAACGTATATAAAATGCGATAACTGAATTTTATATCGGACACTTTCGCGGATGTTTTTTCACGCGGAAATAATCTCGCTATCCTGAGGCAAATAAAAATGGCTCTCGATTCGATCCTCCGGCTTACGCGTCCCTTAATTCATTTCCCTTGAAATTCCAGAAATGAAAGGAAAACTCTCGGTCGGCACGAGAGCAAATGCGATGATAATCCGTCTATAACTCCATGCAATTATCTCAACGGTTAGTAGCGGCCGTCGGCGTCGGCCGCTGTATTTCCGACGGAAATAGCAGCCGACGCACCGATTGGCCTGCCGTCATCTTCGGCCGCGAAATCAATTTACCGTAAAGTGGGTGTGTATCGTATACGCCTTAACGTGATAATCTTGTTTGCCGTTTAAGCCAAAACGCCGGAAATCCAAAGACTGAATAAAGTAGTTAAGTCGAGCGATACGTACGACGAGGACGGAAGAGGCATAGGAGGTTTTAGAAAGGATGGCGCTTAGAAGGCTATCGTCTTTAATACTAGAACTACCGACGATTAATTTCTATTATTCATTTCCTGCTATTTATTCTACTATATCTTTGAAAAGAGGAAATTGTTGAATTTAATCAGTTTTGTTTTGCAAGAAAAATCGCGGAAAATCTCAGAAAATGCAATTATGAGTAATTAAAAAGAAATTACATTTTGACTGCTTTGGTAATTCTCCAGTGTTCTAATTGGACACTTGAAGCATTTCAAAAGAAATTTTTAGCGTTTTCGAAAGATATCGAACGATCGGTGGTGGCGATATATTTAAAAATGACTCACGGCAGATAATCTGTTTTGAAGAAAGTTTAGAGAAACTCTTGTCTTATCTTGGAAAACAACTATACTTCTACCAATAATTAATGACAGAATCTAATCTTCGGATTCGTGTTTAGCGCCCCTTAAATATTTCTTAAAATAAAATACAGTTAAAAGTCACACGTTACTTCCCACGTGTTTTCTCTCTCGTACGATCTTGCTGTCGTAAATTTTTATTCGTACGGAAAAGCGTCTTAAAATATCAGGAACTTCACGCGCATTGTAAAATAAAAAATGACCAACAAGAAATGTAGCGCGAATGAATTAACGAGACTAACGATATGCAATAATGTGCAATGTGCAGGTGGAGATACGAAAGATTAAATCTCTAATCGGCGGGTCCGCCGTGAGAACTTTCACCGGAATATCGGTGGACGGATTCGACAGGAGTAATTCAGAGGGTCGAGGCGGAAACCTCGACGAACGGCTGGGAAATGCCACGAGGGCGCTACGCGTAAAGAAAAAAGGGGGAAAAGAAGAACGGGTCGAGTCGCGGACTGGACTGGGAGCACGAAAATTAATCGAACTCCGGCGAAGATGGATTCTGCCATTTTGCCAACGTCTAACGGTGATTTCGCGAGCCAAGCGAGAGAGCTGGTCGCCGGACGAAGTCCGAGTCCGAAAAGCCGACCGGGCTCTCTTTCTCTCTTTCTCTTTTTCTCTCTCGCGGATCGTCGGGCGAGCGCTCGGACGAGGAAAAAAGGAAGGCGCAGAGATAAATCGCGCTACGAAACGCTGCTCTTCGATCGCGAGGCGCTCGCTCTCGCAGCCGAGCTGTGTGAACCCGGCCCGTAGGTCTCGCCTCGCTCCCCTGCCCCGTAAAACCACCCACGAGTGATATCTACAGGGTGGACCGAAGAGCAGCTACAAGCCACTCGCAAACGCTCGCGAGTTCCATCGAACCTTCCTTCGAATAAAAAACGTCGGGATCGAATCTTAACACTATCTTGAAGAGGCCCAGATTCATTTCCTGACGCTGCAAAATATTTTTACAAATATTTGCAACAAAAAGTTTGTAATTTAGCTAAATGGACGCGATTACTGGAAAAAAAAAACATGTATATGTCAGCTGAAAACGTACCGAAAATAATTCCATCTGCCAAAAAATGTTCAACGGTGTATCAAGCCGGGAATCTAATTCCCGGGCGAATATTCACGAGTACAACCGTCGCGTATAGCGTACAGGAAATAATTACGGAACGCACCGAGACGTGTCCTTTTTTCCGCGACGCCCTGTAGGCCTGATCGCGGCTAGAGAGAGAGAACGGGGAGAGGGCTAAAGGCGAGGGCGCGCAGGAGAGAGAGAGAGAGAAAGGGAGACGCGCACGCAACGCACACAGGCGTACGGCCGGCATGGCACGTAGGGACCGGAGCCAACGCAGAGGCCGACTTTAAAATTGACTGCGGGTGACCGAGAGAGCCGAGCCGAGCCGAGCCGAGCGGGCCGGACCCCCTTGACAGCTATGCGAACAAGTCTCGGTCGCGCGATAAGAACCCGGGGAAACGTGCGCACGCGCGCGCGCGCTGTTGCTAGCCCGGGTCAGAGTCAATTTCAGACACGGGAGGAAAGAGAGAAAGCCTCGTTCGGGCTCCCCTCCCCTGATGCCTTCAACCCCTTAACCCCCGGAAAGGCTTAGAAACGCCCGAAACTGAGAGATCGTTCGCGAAGCGAGAGACGAAATCCGAGGCTCGGCCGGAGAATCAAGACTGTCGGGAAATTTGCAACGCGCTTGTCGCCTCTGATTATGCCAAATTACCTCTGTGGCATTATTCCGTCTTACATTCTAGTCTACGTCTATTTTTTCGTTCCGTCCACCTTGCGCTCTGATTATCTTGTTTTTATTAGGTAAGCGTTCGTAGCCAACGGCAGCTTCGCTGGCGTTTTACCTTTCGCGTGTATCATCTTTTTCGTTCGTGTTCTTTGTTATTTTCCGACTTATCGTAAACCAATCTTGTGTGCACGCAATAATATTATTCTTAATGTTCTCAGAAGCGAACGGATGATTTCGAGCAATCGACGGTCGAATCAGCGGCATCGCCCGATGAAGCAAAGGATTACACACGGCTTTTCCTCAGACCTCGCGAATGGCTGAGGAAGTTTCGAGCGTTACGTTTAGTTTCGTTTCGCGTTTTGTTCGACTCGACAATATCCTCCGCGGTTCTTAAGCGGAAACGCACAAACGAGAGGGGGAGAGCCGTTTCCGTGACGTTGCTACACCTTGTTTCCTAAAAGGCTGGTGTTTCGCGCGCGGAACAGCAGCACCTGTGTGTCGCGTCGCGGCCGGTTAGGGCCGAGCTGCAGTTACGTTACGTTACGCTACTTCGAGTCCAAACCTTACGAAACATTTTACATCGCCCGAAGTCATATGGCCGGGGCGTCATGTGTGTTTACGCGCTCCGATTTCTGTAACAGATCGTTCCGCGGCCAGATGTCCCGCGCGACGAGCGTGTTCTAAGGTCGAAATTTGTGTCGCACTATACGGAAAAAGGTTCCGGTATTAATCGCACGGAATTAAATTAAATTAATTTACATTAATTATACATCATGGCGAATCTAATTACGTCACCGTAACTGATGATATACAATTACACGTGTAAAGTACCAAATAATTTTATATAAGCTTCGCACACGCGAATAATGTAATATTGTAATACATATTTTTAATATTAACATAACAATTGCGATTCGCGTGGATTGGCTACAATAACGCTAAATTTCCGCTGAACAACATTGAAATGAAAACGAGATACTTAAACGTTCATTTCGTTTAAAGTTTAAGGACTGGAAGGGCCGAGGGGACAAGGTGCGCGTCGATCGCGATGAATCGCGAGCGGGCCGGATCCGCGGAGGATATAAAGGTGTCGGGGACGATATGACCGAGAAACCAAGTGACCCGGCGAATACACACGCGAACGCCGGCGAGTTAACGGCGTTTGTCCGCGCCTCCGTGTACGCTCTCCTCCGTTGCCCGAGTCACCGGCGGCGTCCTCCGCGCCGGGCGGCGCGGCGGAACGGAGCGAGGAACCGTTCCAGGGAGCCGGTGTGCCGGGGCGCGCGAGAATCCGGGTTGCGATCGCGGACGCGACGGAAAAACCAGACGGCGGCGTATACCGCGTCGATCGGTCGCGCGAGCGATCCACCAGCTGGAAACTCCGCTTGTCGGAGTTTCGCCGAGACGGCAGATGGAAGCTCGGGAACCTGAACCCCGAGCCCGTTTCGGGCTTATCTATCGGATAAATCTCTAATTCGCGACAGAGCTCGAGGAAACGAAGAAGGGTTTTATAGCATATCTCTATTCCGGCATATATATTGTATATCTTTCCGTTCTGTAAACAGATCTTATGTAATTCCCAGCGATCGTACAAAATGTTTCTCCTTAATACCAAGAAGGAAAGGGGGAAGGGGGGGTAGACTGAATTTACTGGACTTTCCACCGCGAGCCGGCGCGGCGGTCCGTCTTCACGGCGGTAAAAATCGCGCCGATAAACTACTCATTACCCGCGCCGGAGTGCGCGTCGTGGGTCGACTTGATTAATACCCACACGTGCCGTGCGAGTGCAGGACACGAGAGTGTTCAACTCACCAACAATCCGGTTTCCACGCTCGGCAGCAGCGTCAGCCGACTGTCGTTCTGTAGGCCGTTTTCCGCGAGTGTTCCTTCGCGCAGCTGCCTGAAACAAGAATATCAACGAGGATGGTTTAGCATCGTTTATCGCCACGATTGCCGTGATAGTGAAATATAAAAGCGATCGGACAGCACTCTGGGCATTTAAACAAATACGCTATTTGTCGCAGAATCATCGTGGAGACTGGAGCTTTAGAAAACTGACGTAGTTCTCTGAGAATCATTAACATTATATTTTAGTTATCAAACGCAGATCGGATCTTTAACCGTATGCTAGATATTTAATAAAGCATTAGGAAAAAAGATATAATTGTTTTAGTAGGAATTATTATTTTCTCTTTAGAAGAGTTTTTTGTAGAAATATTAACTCGACACATACAAAGTATAAAGCTGTCTATTTATTGATAAAATTGCCACATTCATTATAATAGCTATCGAACAGAGATCTTTAACCATATGATGGATATTTAACAATGCATTAGGAAAAGGATATATCTTTAGTAGAGATTATTATTTTATCTTTAGAAGAGTTGTTTGTGTAGAAATAATAGCTCCCGATTCTCCCTCCCCCCTCGACACATACAAAGCTATCTATTTATTGAAAAAAGTGCCACATTTACTGTAACAGCATTATTCATAGTCAATCGTTAGTGATCGAGAAACGCTTTGCTTTTACGCAAGTCTAAAAGGTTCTGTAGACTTTATCTGAGTAATTGGTTCATTACATCTGAGAAACTGGTTTCATTATATTGGGTTGCGATATAACGAGATCAGGATTCGTTCCGTAAAATTGTTACGGTTCTTTCGCGAAAAGAGTTTCCGGTCACATCTGCGACCTGTTCCCAGAAGAAGAGAGGCCCGAATCTCGCGTTATACCGATAGGAAGATCGGCAATGGTTGGAAATATTCCCGTTCGAGCGAGCGTTAAACCGCGAGCTGTCGCAGTTTGGCATTTCGAAAAGCGACGTGACGGAAGAAAGCGATACGACCATGGGGGGGGAGGCCTCCGCGAAGTGGAGGAGAGAAGGGGAGTCGTGCACAGTCGATGAAAAATACTTATATGCAACAGTCGGACAGAATTGGGTCGCGATCGCCTCGCCGCGTCTCGGCATAAACACATCCCGGTCTATATATCGGCTTCCCTCGGCTTTCTAAATAAATCGCCGACGTTGGAGTCCGTCACGATTCCGTCCGTTTTGAAGCCTCTCGAGGCACCCGGCCGGGTCGAGAAAAACACGCGATTTATACCGGTTTAAGAGTTCGCGAGACCCTGGGCTTTTGTGCACACTCCGCGCCGCCGCGTGCGAGTTGCATCAACTCTAAAAACGGTATAAGGTATATAACGCGCAGGCAGGAAATGCCGAGGCGATGATGATTTGAAGAAAAGAATGGGAAGGAAGAAGAGAAGTCCGTTTCTCCGGACTTTGCGTCGTATATATTTTATGCGACAATCAAAGTCCACCGCGACCCGGTTCACACGCACGCACGCCACGGCGCTATCGCGAGGCCTGCTGCTGATGCAACCGCTACCGCCAAGCGGAAATCGACCGAAATAAACACGCGCGCATGTAAAACGCACGCGCGCGCGCGATAAAAAGTCGAGCAACGAGCGGAAGTACGGAGCCCGCGAGCGCGCTATCATTTTTTTTTTATTTCCTATAACATGGAGGGGCAGGAGGGAGACGGCGAGAAATCGGCTATTACGGAATGCAAAACGCATAAAATGGGACAATGTTATAAAATCAGTATGACTCTTATCTCTAACATTAACATTGTCCTCTGTACCGTCAGATTGAAACGGAACTTTCTCATTCCGGTCCTGCGCATCCGATATTACGTAATTATTTAATTTTAACGCTGTGAGATATAATTAAGGTAAGAATAATTGTCTGTTATATGTATCACGTCTTAACGTAAATAGGCCAACCATAAATAACCTTTTTTTTTTTGTTTATTTCACACCTACGCCACACCTTTTTCTTTCGTGTTTTTTTTTATCCTGATAAAAAGAAAGTTCTTACCGAACTAAAAATATCTCATCATTATCGACTCGTTGAAGCGACTCGCTCAGCTCCAACTCATTTTGACTCGTTTTCGGCGTATCTGGGTATTCCCACCGAGCGTGGGATCGGCGATAACGCATGATAGCTTCCGGTATCGGCCGATAGCGCGCGGAATTATTAGCACGGCCGTGCACGCGCGCACGCAATAAGATAATAACCGCGAGTCGCGATACAAATCCACGACCTCGGCTGGCATTGACGGTGGCCGCGATAACGCGATCGCAATCGTGCCTGGATTCGCGTACGTAAAAAAAAAGAAAGGAAGAAAAAATGTCCCGATAAGAAAACGCCGAGCTCGAAGATTAGGCCGCACGACTCCCGGTAACGTCGCCGGATATCGCGACGGTTTCCATTGGCGACCGTCGCTCGTTGGACCTCGATCGAAGGAACGAGACCTTGCCGCCGTATAAATACGGCGGCGTTACTCCGATTTAACGCGCTCGATCCTAATCGGGCCGAGCGCTTTTTAAATCGATCCTCACGAGAGAGCCCGTATGTAATTAATAATAATAACTTTATTATAACTTAATAAAGTACATATCACAAGTTTATACGTTGCTACAAGGCTCAGAGAAAATAAAGATAAAAGAAATTGAATTGTAAAAATTAGATTAATTAGATTAACTTTAATTAGGGATATTCGATAGACAAGATGTCCCATTTACGTCTTTCTGCATAATAATTGTTAAACTAAAAATTATCGATTATTAAAAGAGTATACATTCTAAATTGAATTCCTTCCATTTAAATTCCATTTCGAGGAAACGTCCCAATTAATCCTGAGAGTCTCGCCTTCGCGATCTCGAGACCACCTTCGTGGAACCCGACCGTCCCGATTTTGTTTTACCGATTTTGCCCGAAAGAAAAAGTCGTCGCTCTACTTTTCGCGCGTAAGAAAGCCGGCGTGCGATCCCAGAAATGGAACCGGGGCCGAAGGAGACGTCTCGTCTCTAACGTCATCGACGAAGGCGCGTGCAGTAGAACACGGCGTTCCGCATCGGATATACTTAAACCGAAGCGGGGGACGAAAGGCGACCGATGCGATGCCCGTGCCAGAACGTCGTCCCGTGCGTGCATGCGTCGCGGCACCCGGGTTATTGCACCCTCGGTGCCATTCCTCGGGTGCCAAAAGCCCCGCCGTTATCTCGGGCCTTGACGAATGTGGCCCGAATCCACAAGCTCGTACCCCACGGTCCCCGGTCGACCGGCGCGGCCGGGGAAAAAAGCGTTCGAACGTACCTCGGCCTCGTGTTTCGTCTCCCCTCTTCGTCCACCGCCTCCTTATCGCGCAGCCCCCGCGATCCGGAGCAATCCCTCGCTCGTTTATTTACCGGTGATATATAAGGCGGTGACTTGAACGAGACGAGGCGAGCCGAGAAGCTAAAGCTAACGGCTGCCGATGAATGCCAGGCTAATTAACGCGAGGTCAAATCATACTTCGTCGAAATATCATCTCTACGCCTATATATTTGCAGGCCTGAATCGAGGCATTCCATCGCGAATTCAACGCCAATATCGCATCTCGATGCTTATTTTAAGTCGCGTCAGAGTCGCATCTTTTCTCAACAGACAAAGGCCTTCTCTGAGATTTCTTTCTAAATAAAATCCAGTGTTAAATGGCGAATTTTACCGCAAATCCGAGCGTCATTAAAAGTGGGATATTATTGTACGTTCGACGAACGATATCGAGCGTTCTCGTTACGCTTCTGCGTTCCGCAACCGACATGGGAAGATTTTACGCTGCGCACGGGGTAACGCCTCGCTCTACCCACCCTCGATCGCACTTGAGCAACATGCCCGACCACGTTGAGAATCTTTAGACCCAGCGCTGTCGTTTTCCCTCGACGCAGCGAGCGGCCACGACGATTCCCATTGCGAAACGCCCGCGCCGCGGCGATACCGGCACGTAGAATCGATGTACCGATCGGCAAACAAGAGCCGTGGAGGGGATGGGAAGGGAAAAAGGCGAAACTCCACGGCCTTGGCGAATATGCATCTTGCATCGATCACGAGATCGTTCGGGAGATATCGACTCGGGTGTATCCGCGAAATGGGTGTTGCTCGATACCGGCGGTTGCTCCAACTCCCACTGTTTCCCGATAAATTGAATGAATCTGACACTGTAATAAAAAATGATCCTCTTGCGATAGCTTCGCGTTAATTTATTTATATTTACTAGCGTCAATCATTTCTGCGTTAGGAAAATAAAAAGATCACTAAAACTTGTCCGAATATCTGAAAAATAATCAAAAATAAGAAACAAGATATTTAACTCTCAATCGGCTTTGTCTAAAAAAAAAGCAAGTTCGTCAGGATAACGCTTGTAAAATTTTTTTCAAATAAACCTCTCGCATGCCTATTTCTGCGGCCAGCATGAAATTACATTGGAGATCGCTTGATTTCATCGACATTTCGACGAGATATGAAAAGACTGAATGACATGCGTCATTCACTCATCACGCGACTGCTTCAGAGTTAACAAAAAAAAAAATCCGAAATAAAAGGATCAATAATCGGATTGGTGTCGAAAGTGATGCTCGATAATTTCGGAATATCAGCACTTAAAACTTATTATTGGCCGTCCGTTCGCTTCTTCTTTTGTATGCTAGAGTTGTGGCGATATTGCAGTCCGTCAACGATTTTGCAAATGTTAAGCGCGCGTCGCTCGCACACTCGAAATCGGAAACGATGTGTGTCCATTATTAATGTTTAAAGCGATTGCGAAAATGACGAGCGTCGAATAATTCCCACGTCGGCATTTATGCGAACGGCGCGGCGTGGCTCGTGCCGCGCGAATAAATTTCGCGGCAGATTGTCACGAAGGAAGATTAACAAGGCCTGATCCACGCATTAATTGTGCAATTGATTGCGTGATGATTTAGGGACAGCGCGATCATTTAATCGAACTGATCTCGAGATAATTACGTGAGAAAAACTGATAATTATACCTATATAGCGCTAAAATGGTAAAAAAAATCCAGTTGAATGTAACTACACTTCAAATATTATATTATATTAAGTTTAAATATTATATTTAATATATTATAATACATCTATGCATTAAAATTAAATTATATTATTATATAATTATGAATTCAATTATCTTTAATGCAATATTATTTAATTATATTAAACATTATATTTTTAGATCTCCGTTTAAATGTATATCATGTCTATACTCCGTCCAACGAGAGATCATGGTTGATCAAACATAAATAACGATAGGGCACAGAGCCGCAACAAGGTGTTCGCGTTTAAATTATTTTTATTTTTAACATATATTTTCCAACACTATTAAAAATAAAAATAATTTAACGCGAACACCTTGTCACGCCCTATCGTTATTTACGTTTGATCAACCATGATCTCTCGTTGGACAGAGTTATAGTAATGAACATTCTTAATTATATCATAACTATTTATGTTTATCTGTTCTTAGTATTCTACGGTTGTGCGAACTGATGCTCTCTTCAGGTAAACTTTCTTATCGCGGTTATCGCTAACGCCGTACATACACATGGCCGCTGGATTTTACAAAAATGATATCTTACGTGCGCCTAGCTCGAAAACGGAGTTTCGCTTAGCCGACAGTTTGTCAACACGCGTTATCTCGCCGTAATTCCTGAACTCGCTCGTCAACCGAGCCCGAAGTGTTTCCTCCTCGAGACTCGGCTCGACGCGTTTCGTCCGCGACGCACGTGCGACAGAACGGCGAGTCGACAGAACGGCGAGCGAGACCGGTATAATTTCGCTGAGTACCGATTTCGATGGCACGTGAAAATTTCCCCCTTTCCCCCTCCCCGGTATCCCACGAACTTCGCGCCCGGCGAGCGGAAGCCGAGGAACGCGAGCGAGCGCGGTGCTCGTTACGCGGAGAGCGCGCGGTCGAGCGAGCTTAACGGGTTTTCGTTCAAGATCCCGATCCCCCGATCCGATCCGATGCGTGTCGCTGACCTTTACGCTCGGCGATAAAAAGGCAGCCGCCTTGCGCCGCGATAACGTTGCCCGTGCCCGTCATCGCGATATTTAGAATCGAAACTCGGGGGGACGAGCGAGGGAGGTCCGATACGAGCGTGCCGGTGAACGTAGCGCGAATGTCTCGCGCAACATCGGGCGTCCGCCTCGTCGTCTCGCCTTTATTCGTAGCGGTATACTCCCGGCTTTTTGTATTAAATTAAACTAACGGACACACACACACATACTTTTGACGTAGTCGCGAAAACGTGGAGCGGGAGAAATGACACGGCGTTTCGTTTGGGAGTGCTTAGGACGTTCGATGACAGAATTCAGATATTTTTCAAGATATGGCGGTTCTAAATCGCAATAACGAGGTAATACGACAGCGGGAGAAAGTGCGGTACCGTTGTCCGCAGATTACAATGAGTGAGTAAATAATTCACCGCAGGCGTAAGCGCCTGCTCTATTTAGTCCCACGTAACGCAAATGATTAAAAGGATTTCGTAAAGACGTTTCTCAAAGAGAAAGAGTAGAACAATTCGGATCTTTCAGGCACTTCCTTTAAACATCTTTTATACGTACAACATCGATGCGGTTTTGAAAATAAAAGACGTAGCGAGATATCGTGACGGCGTTCTAAAATGTGTAATTAACGACTGTCGAATTCTGAAGCTCATCTAATTAATAAACGTGACGCGGCGCAAAGCTTACCGGCGACGGAAATGTCGCATGGATAAGCTTGCGACACGTATTTTCCCAAATTGTGGCAATTTTTTGTTCTTTCAGGGATTACAGGACTCTGACAGAAGTAAAAATTAGTTTGGGGAGTTGTAAAAAGTTGTAAATTAATAGGAGCATGAACATTCTGTTACGTATGTCCATTAACTACATTTATAACGATATCTCAGTATAAAACAATTATAAGATTTTATGGTGCGCATTAACATCATTATGTCCATTTCAATTCTGTTATAGAATTCATACCTTTATTAGTTTACAACTTTTTATTACTGATCCCCAAATTTTTCCTACTTTTTACTCTTGGAGCGCCAGGATCCTGCAACTCCTTAATGAGACCGAATCCAGTTCTCTCGCTGCGACGCACATCAGCCGCGTGCGAATGGAGTTTATAAATGCGCGCCGCCGAGACGCGAAAAGCGATCTTACTCGCGAAATGCGACACGTGAGATTTTCATGCGCGGTAAAAAACGTATCTCTCTGCGAGACAAGGAGCGCCTCGGGAAAATCTATTCTTGGTAACGTCAGGAAAGTCAATAACCCGTGGCTTTCGGCAAGTGCCGCGTACGTCTAGATATTTGCGCTCTGTACGCGATCACGCGTTTATATTAGCGTCAAACAAATGAACGTGCAATTTCCTCCTTATTGAATCGATAAAGAGAAAGAGCGAGAGCGAGAGAGGAAGAGAGATACAGAGTGCTTAAAATATTTGGCGAAGTGAACCCTTCTCGAAGTGAGACGAGCGTAAATAAGCGCGTGGAAGGCGCGATATAGGGCCGGAGAACCCTCCTGTTATAGCGCGGGTTTATACTATAAATATTATCGTTCTGCTTCTCTGTCGCTATCGTTCCGCTGCCTCGGAGAGAGGTCAGGCGCGGAATATATTCGTGCGAACGGAACAAACACGTTTGTAATCGCGAGACGCTTTGTCCCGTTTGCTCAACGCTTTATGCCGCGCTCATTTCGCCAGTATATCGGAGTGTAATGTTACAGATAAATCTCGGCTTCCTTATGATACACGGATGCTTTAAGCAGAACGTATTCGATTTCAACGAACTCGATCTTTCCTTGGCGACAATTTGATCGCGATATGCCGTTAATTCAGTTTTCAGCATTAAATATCTCAACATAGCATCAAAAAGTTAAATTTCAAATTAAAAATTCTATCAAAATAACACCCATTGTAATTGAACGAAGGGATCTGAGTTTGTTTAACGTGATATTGATATTTAACATATTATTTAAGTTAAATAATCGACATGTTTTTTAACGGTTTTAGCACGTTCTTTCTTTGTACTCGCTGTATTCGAAATAAAGCAATTACTCAAGCGTTTATTTTGGATTTGTCTCGCGTATATTCCAGGTCAATTTACACAACCTTCATTAGCGGGGGTAATTTCAGGCGCTTAGCCTTAAATAATTCACATAAGTCCATTTTGGATAAATTAGACTTGCGTTTAAATACATTTTAAGTTCGCTCGCTTTAAGTAAATTATGTACCAGAGCTTACCCCCAAGTTTACGACAGTAAAAGTAATTTTCCGCTTCCTGTAACGGAATATTTTTAATCTTTCTTAACTTTCCTTATATAAAAATACGCGCAGTTTCATTCCGGTGCGAGGCTGCTCTTATTTAATAACATTTTTTCACACTTGCCGCACTTAAACTAATCCGATTATTTAGCCCGCGCTTTGCAGAGAGAAGCAGAAAATAGACGTAGAAAGTGCAGATTAAAAATAGACGCCTTATTAAGGTTTATAAATAACTCCACGATGTTTTAATGCGGTCGTACTCCTGCACGGCAGTATAATAATAATCGATCGCCGAAAGTACTTGTGCAACTTTACGTTTCACGATATGAATACTTAGCGGTAATTTCGTAGAACGATCTTGAGAATAATAAAACGATCATTCAAATAATAACGATAAGAAAAGCTATATAACAAATGTGCTCGTTCTGAAATCGTGTCATTGTTTTTCTTCAAATCAAAAGTGCTTATAACACCTCTCTGTATTCATAATTTCAGCATCGAAATTCCTCGAGGGAATTCCGATGCTCCTTTACAGAAAAAAAAGGAATTAAGCATTAGGCCGCGCCTCTCGACGATCGATAAGGCTATGCAGCAGCAGCTCGCGTGCAACGTCGCAAACAGATAGATGATTTCTTCAAGGATAGATTAACACGTGCAGCGATTGGATATGATGCGAGGGAAATCATTATTTCTCAAACGCGCGGACTTAAATGCGAATCAAAAGAAACGTTTACTCCCATCTTCTCCTCGGAAAAATCTTCAAGATTTAGTTGAATTTAAAAGAAATGTCGGAGCGCGGCACGAAAAACGTCTTCCACTGTTTTCTTTGAGAACCTAATAAATATCTGTACGAGTAGGAATATCCAATGAGTACACTGAGGGAAAAATATTGTAGAATCAACAAAACAATTTTGTTGATTTTTCAATTTATTGATCCAATTATTTATTTTATTGAATTAAGTACACGTCTATTATTTGAACAAAATGAAATAATTGAATTCTGAAAATGGTATCATACAAAATCATTTTTTTAAGTTAATGATCAATTTAGTTAACTCAATAAAATAATTTTGTTGAACCAAGAACATTAACGTTTTTAAAAATAGTAAATTTATTCAAAGAAATATTTAGTTAATGTTATATTATGTATAATTGATAGTATAAAATATTATACTAAGTAAGTACTATTTAGTACTATCTAGTATTTTGTAGAAATATTTTGTACAAATATTTTGTTAAGCCAATCAAATCATCTGCTTGGCAACAATCTTCCGGTTTTATTAAATCAACAAAATTCTTTTTGAAAAAAATAATTATTTCTCTCAGTGTAGGTACAAATAATTTATAATAATTTATGACGCCTTAGTCTTCTACGTATTTCTTTTTCAATATGTTACATAAATTGAAATATTATGAGCGCGCGTGCACTTGTGCCGAGATTTGCATTATCGTAAACGTCCTCGAAAATCTTGAAATACTTTTTCGTATTGACATGCGCTTTAATTCGTGTTGCTATAAATATTTCCGCGCAATCGATAGAAGGACACGCTTCTATCTAAAAATAAAGGTAACCCGTGCTTTGCCGAGAAGGTTTGTGCGAAGAAAATGCTTCTGGACCACGTCGTGCGGATGTAGGACGCCCGATACCACCTTGAAATCGCACAACGATACCGCTCCTCGCTTCCCACACTGAGAAAAAAATACTGTTGCTTCAATTAAATGTGGAATTCCGGGGTGCCAAAAACATAAATAGTTGATTCAATTGTATAAATAGTTGATTCAACTATAGTGTAGTCGTTTTAATAATTCAAATATCGTTTTAATAATTCAAATATTGAATCAACTATTTATACAATTGAATCAACTATTTATGTTTTTGGCACCCCGGAATTCCACATTTAATTGAAGCAACAGTATTTTTTTCTCAGTGCACAAGGACCGAATTAACTCCCTCGTTGCGCTTCGCTCTGCGGATTCGGGCGGCGCGGCGCGCGCGAGACAATCCGCGAAAGAGACGGCAGCACAGCTGCGAAATATTTTCATTTTCTTTTATCACCGCGACCAGGGACATCAAGAGAGCGCGAGAGGCGGGGAGGATCGACCTTCTCCGCGTTCCTCATGCGCGAAATATCGCGCACCGGTCTCGCCGCCGCCGCCGCCGCCGCCCGCGCCGTCGTCGGCGTCGGCGTCGTCGCACTGGTCGCACATGGCGTGTAAACAATGCTAACCCACGCCTATGTGTGGGCTACGTAAATTAAGTTCTTGCGCTGGAACATGTGCGGACAATGCAAAATCGATTTTGACAACGCTCGCGATAGCCGGGCCTCTTTCCCACCCGTGTTTTCGACGCGAGGCTCTCACGCCCAGAGAGGCGCGAGCTACGCTGAAATTATTTTTCAACGTTAAATATTTGTCGGAGATAAATGTTCGCAACTTGGATTTCGGGCCGTTTTACATTTCTCGGATGTTTTACACGCCGGAGATCGCACGGAGAGAGAGGATATTCGTGATATTCTATCGATACTCGGGTAGGTCGCAGGTGCTGGACGCTTCGCAGAGACAGCCTCGCGACGAACGGCCTACGGATTCTCTCCGGATTCTTCGCGAACACCAGGTAATTAATTATGCAAGCGAAAAACTAATACAAGCGCTTATGCATGACAAAGAAATTCGACCGCCATCGCGGTAAAAAATGCCTAATGACTCACGGGGACAATATTTATCCTTCGACAAATATACGACTACTCTCTTTGCTAAGTCACGTAATAAGTTTCGTGCTCATTCGTTGGCAAGTACTTTATCAATAGGTGCGATGTACCCGTTTGTAAACAGCTATTTACAGATACAGGGGAGCGGCTATTTTGGGTATCACACACGTGGGTCTCGATTGTCTTGGCTATTAGCCGGGTGCTCGTCAGGTACAGAGACCATCCGTTCTGAGAGCTCTAAAGCGCTCAACTAATCGACAGAGTATTCATGTAAAATGATTCAACAAAGACAGAAATAAGGAGGAAAGAAATATGAATAGAAAAATAGCAACCCCAACTTTCAATTGTAAATATGGAGTGTTTGGAGATTCCTGCCACTTTTTCGTGCCAAAATGTCTGGTTTTAATCAATTGTTTTTTTTTACCTTATAAAAACAGATAGAACTCGATTCTGTGCACAATTAATACTAAAATACTAAAAAATACAAGAAAATACAGGCAGCAAGCTGTACACAGAGCGGAGAGCGATTATTTGTATTTTTCTTCTCTTTCATATCATAAAGGTAAAAACTCTCTTCGAACTCAGCATCCACTAGAATGTAATAAAAATTTATGTCCACGGTGAAAGGGATAAAGCCGCATTAAGAAATTGCATTCCTCCCTTTTCTCGCAACGATTATTCTCTCGCTTCTCTAGCTTCGTTATTATATTATCTCGTTTTATTTTGTCCACAATTGGACTCAGAGACGCAGCTTCTTGCGTAATGACAAAATATCGCGTCGGGGCTTACGCAGGCCTCCCTAGTCCGCGCGAAAAGACGCTCGTGTAAGCGCAACGCGTAGACACAATACGTATAGGAAAAAAAAAAAACCACGTAGACGTAATTTCATAGTCTTATGGCATAATCATGCCAAGCGTCGTCGTGCTCGGCTCGCATGATTACCGCGCGAGTGCATGCGCAACTCCACGATACCTTGGTCAGCTGAATTATCACGAGTAGTAACACAAATAATACAACATGCGTGTGAAGCAATGAAGAAAAAAATTTGGTAAAAAAAATCGAAGCACACGGTCCCATTAAAAACGTATAAAAAAAGAAAAATAATTAATAAGCAATCGGAATGTGGGATGCAATTTTTAGTCGGTCACCCCATATAAAATTCCATTCGTGCCACGTATGTTTGAATTTCCAAATGTAATAAATTTTCTATTTATTTCTTTGAAACGAGAATTTGTTATGTAATTCAATTAACCGTGCTATTTTCTATTTACAAAATCACAACTGAATAATTAGTATTTTATTAAATATAACATATTCTATACAATTCAACGAATGCGCCAGTATCGACCTTTCATTGACCAAAGTATTCACAATGAATATCCTTTGCGCTTCGAGTCGTAGCGAATTATCAATTCCTAATATCAACGATAAGCAAAGATAACGTCCCGAGAGGCAGATAATTTGCAATTTAAAAGCGGCTTGATTATATAGTCCGACGTGCCGCGGCCGTTTCCCCGAGCCTGTTTCGTCTCGCGTGGCGCGATTTTCGTGCGGTGCGCGCTGCCACACGAAGGAAGTAACGTGGCTTTTTAAATCCACACCGCAAACCGCCGAGGGGAGGCAATTTCGCTCCATCGATTATCCTGTTTTCTCGAATTGGCGACCGGCCACAACTGATTCACCCGCCCGGCGCGTTCACTCGCCTCGCGCGACTTTCCACGGATTGTCCCGGGGCCCCGCGAGCAGCACGACCGATAAACATGTTTTCGCTCGCCGCGATCGCGAAAAATAACAGCGAACGAACTTAGAGGCTCATTTCTCCGACACGTCAGTCGCTCTCCGTTCGAATTTCGCAGAAGTCGGCGATAAAAGCGGCACGTTTTAACGCCTTTCCCGGAATTTCCTCTCGCGGCGTCGCAAAATTATTCATTCTAACGTAATAATAGCATGACGTAGCACTTGAGTGAGGATCCTTGAGAATTTTGGAAGAGAAAGGCCTCTTCTTTTCACTCAAAATTGATTCTAATTTTTCTAATCGTAAGTAAAATTGTGTTAATATTAATTCTATTTTGCTTTAATAATTTAATTAACTATCAAATAATAATTTATTGTGTAGCGCACCAATTATACCGCGCCTGGCTCTTATTGCCAAATTTATTAATGTTATTTGATTTTATTCAAGAGAGCCTCTATATATTTTTACTTATTGTTAATTGACCATATCGTAATTGTTATTAAACAATACACGGCAGGTCTCCAAGAAGAAACTATCTTTCTCTCTTACGACACCCAGAGGCCAAAGAATTCACTCTTTAATATGGATACAGTGCCTCGCGAAACAAAAAAAAAAAAGAAAAAAGTCGTCGCTAATTGTTGTCCTTCTGCCATAAACGGCAAGAGCGAGCGCTTAAAGTCCGCTCCTTCTACGCGCACACGCGATGACTAACAGAAATCCCACAATGACACATTCGCACTTGACGGTGACGCAGAGCGCCGTATCGCGTGGATCGCGCTGTGAATTTTACAGAAGTTCTCGTTTTACAAAAAAAAAAGAGAGAGAAAAAAACAGATTATTATTATCCGTCAAGTGCGAGAAATCAAGCGTAAGATCGGCCTGCAGTGTCTCAATCCGCGTCCTTCTACCGACACAGCTCGAAACAATTCGTGGAGATCTCGCTTGTCTCTCGCCGAGGTAGAGGTGCAAAAGATGGCCGTAGATACCGCGGCGGTTAATTGATATGCGAGATCACGAGGTAAGGAGGACAGTTCGCAGGGCAAAGACAAAACGGTAACGTAACTGACTATCGCAAGACACACACTTGCGTCACGTTATTTCGTGACGCAACGTGCCGCACGAGGCACTGAATGTCACACAATCGCGTTTGACAATGTCGCGTTTTACCGAAGGCTACTTACCGCGGCAGTCGCGGATTATCGTGGCAGGTGTCGGCGTTAAAACTATTAACGTCGCCCCTGAAAGTGAATTCGCGTGGCGAAATAGATCTGGAAAAACAGCGAGATGAAGGATTCTGCGAGACGCGAGGCTGATCGACCGAACTGCACTCGCCGATCCGCGGCTAGCATTACCGGCACGCGTTTCAAAGGAGATAAAAGGCTGGAAAACACGGTTCTTCGAGACTTTAAAACGAGCAACGTACAAACATTGCTTTATAGCTTTATATAAATATGCTTCCGAGATCTCCCCCGGGTTTCCTTTATTCGTCTGTTTAGACATTTCTCTTTGTACGCGCGACGCGGAAACATGTTTATAGTTTGAGGAGACAGATGAACTATCGCACGACCGCGTGTACGTTGAGCTTGGCTGTGAATTACAAATCTCGAAGAGGCTGGAGTTGAGGATTAACAGAAATTCAAATTCGCTCATTTTTCCAAGTGTTACCTACGCGTCGGTTCACGTTCTACGGTGTATTTCTTCATCTCACCTCTCGGCGATCTCTTTTTATCGTCATTGAACGAGAGGGAAAAACGGGAAATTTATGAAACAAGCAATGTCTCTATAAATAATTCTCGCATTCGTTCGCGCTATTTTCATTTGGTTAATGGAAATATCACAGGATGTATCGAATAGCATTACCCCGTTGATATTTCCGTTCTTTCCAGTAACCTTCTAATTTTACCAATCTTGCATAATGATGATGCAACGCAAAAGGCTGCAAAATAAGGGGCACTAGGAAGTACATAAACATCACTTTTCCTCAAGCTTGCGAGTTTAGATTAGTTAAGAGGGTAAAAATATTAAGGGGCAGGAAATATTATGCCTCTCTCGCATTTCCGTTTGACTGATAATCAACTCGCACTTTGCCTAATAATAAAGATCAATAAAGTATAATAATATATCTCCGCGAATCATTCGCGTCGCCAAAATCGCTCTGTTAATTCCTATTCGATGCCGCATCAGGTGTTCTCCACTCGGTTTAACGAGTACGTGAATCTTCTAGTGTCCATTTCTACCAATGTAGATTAACTTTAATCGCGGTTTAACTTGCTTTTCATCTTTTTCTAGTTCTTAAAATTAGAGAAAGATAAAAGGCGAGTTAAACCAAGATCACATTTAATCTGCGTTGGTAGAAACGGTCACAAGTCCCAAAAGGTCTTTCTTTAACAGCGTACATTCGTGTTTATCGAAAGTATTTTCTCGACGGCAGAGACGTGTCATACTCCCGCTATGATACTGCCCAACTGACACACGTACAGCTGTCCGTATCGCGAGGACACGCACGCACGCACGCACGCACGCACACGTGCGTCGCGTTGTTCGAAGGAGGAAAAAGATCCGGCGTGCTACCTGCGCCTGAAACTGCCCCGGCAGGCACAAAGAAACGAGCGGCGGCGAATAGTAGTGGCTCTCGGGAGAGCCGGGCCAAGGAACACTGCGGCGAAGAGAAGCGAAGAGAGAGAGAGAGAGAGAGAGAGAGAGAGAGAGAGAGAGAGAGAGAGAGAGGAGACGAAAGAGAGAAAGAGAGGGATCAACGACGGACGACGAGAGATCTCGAGGGAATTACGCGTGGCGGACCTGATCGAGGCACCGTAAGAAAACGAGGCAGAAGAAAAAATATCGAGGACCGAAAGTAAGCAAGCGAGAAAGAAAGAAAGAAGCGGATATCGACAATATGTTGCGCAGGGAATTGTATATATGTATAATACATGTGATAAAATAAATTACATATAAAATACAATAAAATCATACATTAATATTATGTAATTCTTTTCTTTGTGTTTTTCTTTCCCCTTTTCTCTCTTCATCACTTTGCGTGATCCTTCAACACAATATTTCTTAACGTTTAAATTTAAATTTAAATGATCGACTTATAACGGCTGGAACATCGATTGTGAATAAATTTATAACGCGTTTATACCGTTAACATGATTAATGTTAACAAAAAATTGCGTTGAGTCGGAAAAAAATACTACACGCGTGGATTAAAAAAAATTCTTAAATATAACAAAAATTCATCTAAAAACCGAAACCTATATAAGAGAATTTGCATTGTCGGTGGGAATTTCGCGAAGCAATTAAAGAACAGGAGAAAAAAAACTGACTGGAAAAGCTTCTTTCTTTTTATCATCCTCGACTGCCTATTTTGCAAACGTGCTTTTTACAACTTTTATAAAAATACCGTCGCTTTATCTATCTTATTACTTTACGTCGATATCCTCGCGTTTGCTGTTATCATTACGTGATTGTATTTTCTCCTCTACGATTTCTGTTTAGTCACACTCATTCTGGCGGATCTTACCCCGAATAATAAAATAGATTCCTTTCTCCATCTTGCCTTCTCTCGCCGCCTCTTTCGTGTGTTTGGATCTCTTTCTTTCTCCCCCCCCCCCCCTCTCTCTCTCTCTCTCTCTCTCTCTCTCTTTCTCGCTGCCTACCGCCGCAGATGGCTGTCACTGTTCCACTTTACGGGAGCGCGATTTCCCGAGATATCCTCTACCTACTATACTACTACACACCACCTCCGCCACCTCCTCCCGTCTCTCCCCCACCGTTTCTTTCTCGACTGCTCACCGCGGTATGCCAACCTTCCACTCCACCATATTTCTCTCGTGTACTCGCACGAAGCAGCGGCGGCAGGAGGTGGTGTAGTGGAGGTGGATGGATCCGCGCTGCGGCCCCCACGGACGCCTACGAGAGCATACGTATACAGGCGGTTTCAGGAGGATAGGTCGATACTTCGGGGCAGCAACGCTGCCGCGGGTTTATCGGTACTCGAAGCAAAACCGGGGGAGGACGGACCTCTCCCTTGGTCGGAATTTTCGCGGAATCTTATTTAAGTCAGCAAAACGTCATCACTCTTCCGGAGATTTTAAATAACATCGCAATTTCGAAGTGGTGTATGAAATGTGTTGACAGAATGTACGTGGAAGATGTACATGGTACGAAGAGAAATTTTAACTATATAAAGTATGGCTTGCATTTTATGTCTGTTTCATTTTCGTACGCTTATCTCCTTTTATCGACTAGATTATCGTGGCAAATGTATTGGTATGCTACGCATACCAATAATACGCGTGAATACTTAATAAATATATACGCGGCGATTTACGCGCGTTGAATATAATAAAATATCTGAAGTAACAAAAGATCAAGAAGAATGAGATATCTGCGTTGGGAAACTTGAGAAACTCCGCGACTGATAAGATAAACAGAATGGCGACGTTGTGCTATTGCGAAAAATTTTTCGAGGAGCTCGCGTGTCCAATTTCGAATAATCTTCTACAATCGCGGCATCACGATTTAATAATAAGGGCCAAGAGGCATCTCAAATTTAACGCTTCAGCATCCGAGCTTATGGCGTTCCGAGCGATAATAATGAACGAATAAATTCGCAATTTTTACAAAAACAGTAAACTAAGAAAATGATAAGATCGTCTTTTTCGTGTCTCGTCCGATTGTAAATTCCTCGAAGCAAAATGTCACTTTGTCGGAATATAATAATATCTAAAAATACCTAAGAATTAAGATAATAAAATTGTTCTTTCTTTTTAACCTGATACGACGAATCGAAACACACCGCGCGAGCGGTTTTACATACAGATAATCCTAAAAGAGTGACCTAAAATAATACGACGCTTTGTTTCCTTTATCTCTTTCCGAAGCAATTCGACTGCCGCGTCTGGGACACCCGGTATACCGTGCACACCGGGTGTATATGCACTTCGTCCCCCCCCCTCCCTCCCTCGCTCTTTCTCTCTCTTTTCTTCCTCTTCCTCCTCCTCTTCTCAGCGTCCAAAAGTGCACAGGCACGAAGGACGAGTCTGCACACGTTCGTTCTCTACCCGGGTCTCTATTCTGCCTTCCCTCCCTCCCTCTCATCCCCCTCTCGCTCTTTCTCCCTCGTGCCACTCTTTCGCTTCTTTCTTTACGGAGCCGGAGCATGGGGCGAGGTCCGATTCGAACGCACGTCGCGCTCGTGGGAAAAATAGAAGCGACAAGCGAGACACACGGCACCGCGTCGTCCCCGGGCCTTCTGGGCGTCGCGACGGATCTCTCCTTCGCCTCCACCTTCGGTGACGTTACTCCTCCGGATAATCGCCGGGGAGGGCGACCGCGCTCACGAAAAACGAACGTCGGCGACGTGTGACGTGTGACGTCGCCGGATATCACGAACGTTTCAGCTGACCGACGATAATTCCTCGTGATTCATCCCGCGTTCCTTTGCGCCCGGCCTGTGGTGCGTCCTCTCTGCCTCGGTTCATCGAGTACGCGTTTCTCGTCTCGTCTCGTTTCGTTTCCACGCGCGGAGAACGTGACGAAGTCGGCCGCGGTCAAGAGACGCGGGCGTTATTTCGCCCGATTGCGAGAGGAAAAAAAAAGGAGAAAAAAAGAAACGGGATAAGAGGCAAGACATGTCGCGATCTGTCTTTAAGAAAAAAAAAAAAAAAACAGTATGTAAAGCATTATGCAAACGGCGATGAAACAAGTGTACGCGTATTGTATTGCGTCGTCCTATAAACAATGCGGTACAAAAGGGAGCTTGATTTATTCTTCAGCTCCGAACCGAAAGACCCTTATCGCCAGGGAACTGAAAATTTAACATTGAAATGGGGAAAAAGTTGTAAATAATAATGGGGAGTACATTTTGAAATCGGGAAGTATATTTCGAATGAAAATTAAACTGTAAAAGTTTAATGTAAAAGTTTTTGTTTCAGCATATATCTTTAAAAGACCGTGTTATTTATTTATGGGATGGGATCCGATGCATAAATCGTGTGACTTTTACCTCCACGTGTAACTTTGCATACTTTTTTCCGTATACTGTTGAATCTTGTGCCACGTTTCCCAGTATTTTTCCTGCGCGAGCTTCTCCTTCGGTCGGAGCGCGATCGTTGCCGACAATTGTCTCGATTTAGGAGCGGGGAGCGTAAAAAGACGCAGTTAAAGCCTCAGGTGCGATCCGAGATCTCCGATCTATTCTCCATCGCGACTTTCTCTTCGAGTACCTTCTCGGACGAACTTCTGTCCTTTTTTTTCCCTCGTTGAAAGCCCAAAAGCTTCATCGCGAGATACAATAAACAGCGCGGTGAAGCAAGCCATGTGAAAAGGGCTGCAATCTTCAATTACACGCTTTTGTTAGTTGAATGTTAAATCAATCAATAAATCAATCTTTATTAACTTATTAGCCAAGAAATGTGAAATCTTGATTTACAAAAAATAACTTACTCATACCGTACGCTTTTGTCGGTCACGATTATTACATCCGTGGCCTCCGTCACCTGTTCTTCTCTCCGCTCCGTTTTAAAACGCGAGGGCGATCTGAAGGATCCGCGATTTCGGATCCCCAGAGCTGTGTTCTTCGTCGCGAGGTTTGGCCCCCTTGTCCCCCGTCTCTACCTCAACTCGAAAGAGAAACTCCCGAAGGAAATCGCCGAAAAATCGCGTCGGCAGAATCCCCGACGAAAGGGGAGAAGGGGAAGGGGGAGGGGAGGGGAGGGGAGGGGGGAGGGGAAAAGAAGAAAACCTTCACTCACCTCTCGCGATGCAGCAGGCAGATGCGCTCCTTGGCGACCTTCAGCTTCTTGGAGATGATCTTCTTGAGATTCTCCACGGTGTCGTTGCGGTCCACCACGAGCTCGAACTGGCCGCCGGTGGTCGGCGTGATGCACACGGTGATCTCGTCCCGGTCGGCGGCCGCGGCCACGCAGCCACACCCCGGCTGCGGGGCCGGCGGCAGCTGCGGCTGCGGCGGCGGCGGCGTCAGCGGCTGCGGCGACGACGACGACGTCGTCGTCATCGTCGGGCAGGAGGTAGTAACGGCAGCAACGGCGGCGCGGGGTTCCGGGGACGCGGCCCTTATCGAGCTCCGGTTATCGCGGCACTCGACGGCGGCGTCGCCCGTGGTAGGGGCGGCGGGGGCGGCACTCGCGTCGTCATCGTCGATCGTCCGCATCTTCGAGGCGGCGGCGGCGGCG
The DNA here is from genome assembly GCA_035220575.1 of Temnothorax rugatulus. Lineage (NCBI taxonomy): Eukaryota > Metazoa > Arthropoda > Insecta > Hymenoptera > Formicidae > Temnothorax > Temnothorax rugatulus. The sequence continues at coordinate 1,983,400 of JASTWL010002062.1, forward strand.
GCGTCGTCCGCGCTCTCGCTTCCCATCGCCGCTACGTCCGACGTTCGCGGCGGGCCCGCGGTGTCGTCCATCCTGCCACGGTGGGGCCGAGGGGGGAGGGGACCGCTGCTAAACCCGTCGATCGAGCGGCACTGCACGCGCGCGACGGTAACGAGGAAAAAGAACTTTCGACCCGCGCGCGCACACACACGAGGACGAGGAACGTCGGGCCGCTCCGCGCTCGCGACAGTCGCGACTACACTCTTTCCGCCGCTACGCGCTCGCGTGTACGTCTGCCGTCTCCCCCTCCTCCTCCTCTTCTTTCTCCTTCTTCCGCTCCTTCTCTCTCCTCGCCCCGGTCGCCCGCCGTCGACTGCTTCTTCTTCTTCTTCACCTTCCTCCCCCTCGCCCCGCTCGAGGGACCTCGCGCTCTCCTACGTGCTCGTCGTTGTTACCGCTGTCTATATGCATGCACCTGCACCTGTACTCCTCCGGCCTCCCGGCGCGTCCCGCCGCCACCGCCACTGCTCTTCGCCGTCTTCCTCCCTTCTCGCCGCGCCCCCCGCGCACAGCAGAGCGTCGGACCGTCGGACCAGCGAAGGCAGCCGGCACCCCGAGGAGAGCGGCCGCGCGCACGCGGCGAAGAGGAGGTGGCGGACTCAGGCGGACAACAAGCGACGATGGGAGGGGCGGGGAGTCGCGCCGCGCGACGGCGAGAGACGGGCTGGAATGAGGAGGGGGGGAGCTACGCTACGCGAGAGAGAGAGAGAGGAAAGCGGAATTCGTGGCGTCCGGCACGAGTGGTGTGCACGAGGAGATTCCGGCACGGTGGCCGCCGCCGACGACGACGACGACGACGACTACGGCGACGAACGCGATCGATAGCGACGCGCGATAAAATATATTTTCCTCGGAGGCCTCGCTTAGCCTCGACAGAGAACACTGGTCACCGCTTCGTTCCTCCTCCGCCTCCCGCTCCTCCTTCTCGACGGCACTGTGCGACACACACGTATGTACGTACATACAACGCGTGAACGCAACGAGTCTCCTCCCCCCTCACCCTCTCTTTCTCTCTCTCTCTGCCTCACAAGCGGCTGACTTGGCGTTCCTTTCTTTCTTTCTTCCTTTCTCTCCGTCTAGCGTTTCTCTCCTACCTCGAGACCGTCCGTCTGCCTCTTTCTTGTATGTACGTGTGTGCGTGTCTCGCTGGCTTTCTCACGCGCTCGCGCACTCCACGTATATTTCACGACACGCACGTATACGCACGACACCCACCCTCGAGCGCTCGAATCCTGCGACTAGCAACCGAACGAAAACCGGAGGTCCCCGGAGCTTCTGCTAGATTCCCAGACCCCGGCGGTCGACTCGGCCCGCTCGGCCGTACCCGTTCCACGAACGAATGCGCGGCCGAAGTGACGCGAGGCGAGCCGAGTCGAGCCGAGCGGCCGGTCGCCGCGGCCGAGCCGAGCCGACGCGAGCCGAGTCGCGCCGAGCGGCGATCGCCGCGATTCATCCGAATTAATTTTGTCCGGCCACTTTGATCGAACTCTATTAACTTATAAATTGACTCGTAAATTAACTTATGCTCGTCATATTTCGTCAACGCGGATAGAATAATTAATTTTTTATTGCTTGATATGTGATAAAAAAGATTGGATCACAGAGATAGCGAATTTATGTATCGCAGTTAAAAATTTTGCTTTAATGCCGATTTTGCGTGGTTCAGCTAATCGCCGCGATTAATTTAATTTAATTTAATTTCTTTTCGCTATTGTTAATTTATCTTAAAGCCGTTAGTTGCTGTTAAGCATTAATTTATTAATTACAGTAAGAACAGCGTCTTGAATGTTTTTTCTAAAACGATTGTGCGAGTTTATTTTCCGTTTGCAAAAATTAATTTAAAAGTTTTTAATGATATTTTGCAGCACGCATTTTTCTTAGAAGACGTCCTTTTAAATTTGCGATTATTCGATGGACGAATTGATGTATTTCTCATTTTCGTCGAAATTTTTCTGGAAATTAAAATAAAACATTGAGGAAAAAAGAGAATGGGAAGAAGAAATCGTGATATTACGACCTAAATATTTGTTCTATGTTACAAGTAAAAAACAAAGAAAGTCGCGAATTTTACGTTGCATGATAATAGAAATCAGAAAAATTCCGAGAAAACAGACCTATAAATAATATATTTAAAAAAAATTTAGTGGAAGAAAAAAGTGTTGCATTATTTCCTAAAAGATACATCCATAAAAAATAGAAAAAAATATTCTAAATCAATCGACGATTTTTTGTATCTATAAAAATTTCCTATACTGTTCTCGACATCCTTCTGATATAAATGGCATCCAAAAAAAAACCTAAAAAATATTTTAATCAATCTTTAATACAATTTTATCTCTATATAAACATCTAAATAAAGATTTATGGAAATTGATGAAAATTAGATTCCAAATTACTAACTTCTAAATTTCTCGGCTTTAAGCGTTCTGGAAAATTCTTGTAAAAGTACAATAAAGGATTTAATCAAGTAATATCGTTAATTACTTACACAAGCCCGATTAGAAAAATCTCTTTATTTTTTACAACATATCTTTGCACTTATTAGCTTCATAGAAATTTGCGCTAAGAAAACATTTTGATTCTAGAGTTTCTATTTGACTTCGAACTCATTAACGTATTTTAATAAATCCGAGTCCATCGTATACATTTTCTTAATAATTATAGCAAACAATTTATTGTAATAGAGAAAGTATTTCGGAATATGACAAAGTTGTTTGTAAAGAATAGAATACCTCAACTTTATTCGAACATGTATATACGTTATAAAGCAGAAAAAAAAAGAATTTCTTCTAAATATCAATAGGAATAATGTATCATTTATAATAACTTCGTCAAACAGAGAAAAAGATCTGCAATTGCGACGCAATTGTGGAAGAAAGAGAATCACAATTATAGCCCCTCAAAGCATTCCTACGTATGCCTTGCTGATTTTAATTTGCTCCGGATTTACAATAAGTCTTTCTTCATTATATTTATCATTCTCTTATTGCTCAGCAATCTTATTATAAATTTTCTGGCTTGAATCATATATATGTCTAACCAAGTGACATATGCGATCCACACATAACGATATTAATAATTACATTCTTATAAAACGTACTTTACAATAAATCCTGTCATGTACACATGTATATACACTTTCCTCGATATAATACAACTGTTAGTAAGCCCTCGCGATTTTAATTCGATCTTATACATATCATTTACATTGTTTAGTTTGGCAAGTATTCGCTAAATAGAAAATCAAGTGATCATTAGTGATTAATCAAATTTACACTGGGAAACTCTAGGCACTATAAAATTGCGTATATTTACAGTTATATCTCAAAGGGTCCGAGGATCCAAAAAAATTTCAAGTCATTTATGATGACATCACATATGTTTCAAGCTCAAGGTACAATCGAGAATATATTGCTAAGAATATATTATACTGTAGAAAAATATCGATCGAAAAATATATCGTTGTGCATGGCAGGTTTGACTACGTACCTGCGTGAAAGAATCAGTGATAGCGCCGAAAATAACCGCGATCACGCCATTTGTCTTTACTTCACGTGCCTAATTGTATAGTATATACATCCTGTACAATACATATACATTCTGTGTGTAAGGCATCCTGTGAATTATGTATATTTAATACTCAATAACACCGGTCTTTGTCGTGATAATTTTGCACTTCATCTATTATTAAAACTATTGAATAATTCAATAATAGATGAAATTTCGTCTATCAAATCGCGCTGGAATTGTCTAATAAAACAAAAAAAGGGCTGAATTAGGCTAAATTAGATGCCCCTCGCACGCAGGCGCGTTTCCGCGTATACAAGGGACACAAGAATTCACGATCCGAATTCTATCGTGTCTTGTTCGATCGGCTTGAACTCGTAGCCTCCTCGGCCATCCATATGTAAGTAGTACTAGAAACAGTAAATAGAAAGTTAAGCAATGATAAAGTAACATAAAACACATGATAAATGTAAATACATCTGTGGCAAAAAGTTAATCAACGGAAAAGAAACAGATCGATGGCGATACCTCGTGATGCTTCCAAAGAGAGCGACGATGCGAGACCGTGAACAGCGTAATGTTCTCTTGTCTGCAATATCTATACATGGAATCCTCGACGTCGACGCTGACGGCACTCGTGCACTCGTCCAGGATCGCAAATTGCGGTTTATGATAAAACAGCCGAGCCATCTGAAATAATAAAAACGATTGAGAAATACTTCACTAGCCATGACACTAGTCATGATACAATATTGATATAAGATCTGTTCTTCTCTTTAGTTGAACTTCTTGCACCGTTTATCTTTTTTCTTTTTTTCCCCCACATTGGAAAGAAAAAGGGGAAAGATGAACGGTGCAAGAAGTTCAGCTAAAAAGAACAGATCTACAGCAAAAAATATAGTAAATGATGTGGCTGCATTGTTTAAAGTACTTTAAAGCATCGATAGGATAATTCGATAATTTTATAATACTAGGGTACAATTACAAACAAGGTATTAAGTTATTTTACATGATAAATGTCAATTTCGAAAGGCGCAAGAAAAGAATAAAAAAAGTGACTCACTGCTATACGTTGTTTCTCGCCACCCGATAAGACGTCCATCCAGTCAGCTACCGCGTCCCAACCGTGTTTTTCACTGTTCAGACCTTCCCTTTCCAACAAATGGGTCAACTGCACCAGTTCCAGGAACTTCTTCAGATCGTCGTCGCTAGTGTTACCGCGTCTCTTCATCTCTTCCTTCGTGTGGGGATATATTATCTGGTCCCTCAATGTGCCCAGCGTCATGTAAGGACGTTGCGGAATGTAGAAGAGCTTACCGCGTGGTGGTTTCGTAATGGTGCCAGACCAAGTCGGCCACAACTAAACATTACAATTCGTAGACTCAACATATATAGACCTGTCAAGATCACTGACGCGCTATTCGCGTAGATAACAGAACTTTCAACTTATCATTCTCTATATCAGAAGTAACTTAATATCTAGATAAGATATTAAGAAGAATCTCGGGCAGATTACGATACGATTCAATCGACATTGATAAAATCGATTCACAAAGACATTGTGAGACGAGCGATAAGTGAGCTGGTATAAATAAGAGCACGTACTTCGCCAAGAATCCTAAACATGGAGCTCTTGCCGCAACCGTTCGGACCACAAACCAGCACATTCATCCCCGATTTCACTTCGAAGGACAGCGCCTTGACGAGCATGTCTCCGTTCGGCGTCACCAGAGGAACGTTATCGAAACGTATGATGTTGTCGCGCGGCACGATTTTGCCGTTACCAGGATAACCGATCGCGTTTTCCTTGTAATCCGAGACCATCGTTCTCTCGTACTTTCCGGCGTTCAGGTCGTCGAGGACCTTCTTGATCTCGGTGACCCGAGCCGTGAATCCCGCCAGACGCGTCAATTCCCTGCCGGCTAGCACCAATCGGCCGATCGCCTCGGCCAGCTTCACCAACATCCGGCCGTACGTGTAGTACGATTTGAACCTGTGATCGGGCGTGCCGGAGAGCACGGGGTGGTTCTTTTGGAAGAAAGGTATGCTCACCGCGTAGAAGCCGACCACGGTCGCGAAATCTAACAGGAAATATTTCGATTAGCATTAACAATAGCGATTAGCATTAAAAAGCATAAGCTGGTATAGATAAAGCGCATTAACACGACAGTTATCGTCTTACATTTTCCAACGAAATTATCTACGACGCCCATCAGGATTTTAAATTCTAAGAATTGACGGAGATGAGTTACCTATAATAAAAGAAAAACACAATACAGATATGAATAACATGTTTGACAAGCGTGAATAACAAACATTTGGAAACACTCACGAGTTTGTAGAAGCTAGCCAACAGCGTCAGTTTCTCCCTGTTGTTTCCTCCATAAAAGGCTATCTCTTCCGAGTTGACAATCAATCTTGAATTGATATGACGATACTCTCCTTCCAGTCGTTGCTCTTTGACTGTCATCGCTCCGATCGGCTTGCGAAGATGAGTCAAAAAGGTACCAGCTACTACCAGATACGAGAGGATCAAGAGCGGCGTCTAGAAAAAGATAATATTATCTGTAGCGGATAAAATGCTTATTCTGCAGTAATATCTTCTGCTTAATTATCATTAAATAAGGTAAACGTTTATGCACCTGTCCGCCAAGAGTAGTTGTCAATCTATACACGTAAATACCGATGTCCAATAGAGGCTTCGCTATATTGCTATAAAGATCTGTACAACTTTCGCAGAATTTATCGACGTCTGTAGTCAGTAGCTGATCCGGATTCGCGATTCGTGTATCCAGGTTACTCATTTTGTAGTAGGTAAAGCCCCTGCGAAAGAAAGAAATGCCTCTTTTGTTAAATATTCAAGGTTGTTCATCAACATTTCTTATCGCGTACCCCTTGAACAAACATCATTTCAATCCCTAATTTATTTTAGTCATACATTATTTAAACGGAAGTGCTGTCGATATCAGCGACAGACCAAATACCTTTCAAAGTTATGCAAATAGAATAGAAATATGCATCGATAACGGTTTCATTAATTGCGAAATTACTGTTTCATATAATAAAGAACTACTTAGGCTGACAAAAATAAAACGGAATAGAGTCCAAGTTAACAAAGAAATATATATCAGTTACTTACTTAAGATAATGATCCAGCAAATAACGCGTGATATTTGTACGCAATCTCAACTTCATTTCGCTTATACCGTACTTCAGTATGTTGTTCACGATCGCTATCTAAATAAATACAATCACACGGAACATTAGCACATTATTAACTGTTTTTCAATGAAGCTGAGCTAAAATTATGCTTAAGGCAAGAATTTCATTACCATAAGCAACCTTTGGTCGATAGAATACTCTGCTTACCATCGGCACTATGGCGAACAAATTCATCAAATGCCGCTTGAACAATGGCCCATCCATATTGACAATCGACCTGGTGGCATACAAGGTTTCGCGTCAGCAAGATAAAGCTTGTTTAACGTCACTAATCAGAAATGCTGCACATACGTTTCTATCACAGTGCCCTTCTTGATCAGCCACAAGTCACACAGGGTCCTGCCGACCAGGGCGGTCGCCACCAGGAGTACAAAGCCAAACTCCGGCGACAATACACTGGGGATACCGATCTTAAGCAGCTGATAGAGCCTGCGGAAGAAAACGGCGTTGACCTGCGCCTTGGGGCTTTTCGGTTTCTCCTGCAGACAAGTACACAGTCAATACAATCTCAGTCTATCTCTATGTCAGGATGCTGTCCTACGCTCTTACCTCCTTGATGACATATTGAATATCGTTGCCGGTGGGCCACTGGTTCCTGCAAGAAGCATGCCGTTGCTCAGAGACAGTTCTCGCGAAACGACGATTGACGCGCAATATTTACCTGGTCCGCTGCGTCCGTCGCCTGCTGCGGTTCCTCAGGATCCAGATGAGCGTGCCGACCGCGGCCGCGCCGGCCAGCGTGCGTCTGGTGGCGAATTTGCTGAGGGCCGGTGCCATCTCGGTGGTGGTGTCGGGCTCGCGTGGTGCGGGCGTGCGTTACCGTCCTGGCGCGACGGCTGAACTATCGCGCGTGGCCTTTGGAGCATAGAGCCAGGGGACACGGACGGAGCGGATGATGAGTCGACCGTGTCGTGCCGAGGTGGTGGTGGACGACGACGACGCCGAGTGGGAGACGTGGCGGAGAGAAGGAGAAAGAGAGAGGCGAGCCCGAGCCGCCGTGGCTCCGTTGACTCAACCAGCACGGGCATTCGGCGTGCGTGCACTTTCTGCGATCGCGTAATAGCGGAGTGTCGCATTGCACGTAACAGCGGGGATGAAATATATACACTCAGTCTTTCTCCTCCTCTTCGCCGCTGTCGCTGCCGCTGCCGCTGCCGCTGCCGCGGATGCAAAGCCTGTCTCAAGTCTCGCCGTTCTTTCTCCTTCTCCTTCTTCGTCTGCGTCGGCGGCGAGAGTGCAAAATACAAGTATATGCACTCGGAGAGACGCTCGAGATTGCAACGTCCGATTGCCGAATGCTCGAGCGATATGCATGCCGCTGAAAATGCTGCCGTTGCGCAGCGACGCGTCCGACTACTCCGACTACTCCGAGGTTCTCGAAATGGAATTTTACGGACGACTCTCTGCGCCGCGGTTTCTCGTGTATCGTCTTGGAAAATCAGTTGACTGTATGATATGGGAAAAATTGCTCCTCGCGTGCGCTTCCTCATCATGCTCCTGATATCGCGATGTTGCACGCGTATAGATTTTTTATAATTTTTTTATTCTCAAACTTTGTCAGGCCGTGGAATTGATTGAAGCGATTAAAGGCTGAAATTATATAAACGCGATTAAAGAAGTAAACAAAAAAAAAACAAAAAACAGGAAATAATTAAGTAAGCATGAATACTAAAACAGAATACTAAAATAGGAAAACATACATATATACGTACATAATATTACTTTTTTGTTATGTGACTACTTTTGACTGTAGTAATTATTAGCTTTGTAAAATAAATCTTGGCAGCTAAATATCACCCTCGGCTCTTATTGTCTGAATTAATTTGAATTTTTATTTTATATACTGAGCCTCTACATATTTATTATTTATTACTTTTTTACTGATGAATATTTTATCACAAGCGATATCGCAGCAGTGATTTCATAGAATATTCTGAATATCAATCATTCTCGATCGCGAGCGCGAAATCATCAATGAATTCGTAGGAAACCAAATTGTGAAACAGAGATTGACAAGATGAAGAAAACATACTTTATATATAATTAAATTATATATAAATAGATTGTTGATTTTATTATCGAGAAATTAGCTTTTTTTTTTAATTATATGTATACTCAGACAACACACTATGTCCAAAATCGGGAACTAAGATGTTTTAAAGCTGTCTTTAAGACGTCTTATATCCCGATTTTGGACATTCTGTCTGGGTAATTATATATGGAAATTTCTAATTTTATAAAAACACGGGGACCGATTTCACATCTTACTGGTTCTTCTCTTCCGTTAAAATATTTTTGACATTTTACCAATTGGCGTAAAAAAGGGTGGCGGGCGAAAGACTCAACAGTCTTTAATTACAATTCGTTAATCTTCGCCTCCCGGCTTTCAAAATTCGACGAACGCATGAGAAACAAATTGCGTTTCCGCAAAAAGTATAATATCGATGCGTCTCGTCCGCGATAGATAAGTAGATAACACATTCTCAGACGTAAAAAGTCGCCCCCTCTAACGAGCGCGTCGACCTTGAAAGAAGTGTCTACGTTTTCGTCGCGATTTCCTTACACCGTCGTGTAGAAATATTTTCCTCGGAATTCCGCTGGTCTCTTAAATCGGAAGGAAACGAAAAACCGGCTCAGAACACTTGTCGCATTTTAAAAAACGACTTGAAAAAGAATTGTAGAAACTTTTGTTCCTAATGACGAGGGTGCTATTTAATTTTTTGGTATCTCTTATTCTCGTTTCTCTTCCTCTCCGCAGAGCAACAAAAAAATAAAAATAAAAAAACAGCACATGATTTTGCCGAAAGGCCCGAAAGCTACCCGCGGATGAAAAGAGGGATGAAAAGAGTGGCAAATCTGATTGGTGGCGCTATATTTTGTGTCATTGGGCGCGTTCAGCAGACACAACTGTTGAGTCTCGTCTTATCAACACTCTACGTTGATTGGTTGGTTCTAAAAGTAAGAGCCAATCACGTTCGACTGCTACTGAACGGCTTGGTCTGCTGAACGCGACCATTGTTTTCGAATGTCGCGTGATACGCTTCGCCCAATGCGCGTTTCGCGCGCGTCAGTGAGACAAGACGGCGTCCCTCGATGCACTTTCTCCCTCCCTTTCTACTTTACGTTCGTCAAGGTCGCTCTCCTTGCATTTCTTATCTTCATAATGAATTACCCTAAATTCAGGTGGAATTTCAAATTGCGACATAAAAGCGGCGCATCTAAATGCATGTAAATGAAAAAAAAAAAAAAAAACTGTTATTTTTCGCTTTTAACAACTCAATGTGACGCACGTAGACTCAGGGCGCGTCATCAAAGGAGGGGCACGAGGGGGGACAGCGGAAAGGCGCGAAAGTGCGAGTAGAAGGAAAACGGAAATTTCCTCTTTTTCATCTTCCGCGCTCCTTACCGTTTGCCTATTATTTTTCCCTTTCCTTTTTCCCCGTCTGAATACTTCGCCATTTCGACCTGAATATAGAACGTTAATAAAGTCGTACATATATTTGTGTTTGTGTGTATCGTTGCGCATATATTAAATTATTATATACATAGATGCAGTCTGTGTATCTGCAAAACTAATTTTTCTTCTATTTTTTTGCAAATTAAATGCAAATAGATATACATGAGATTTGTATTGTCAGATATACATGAGATTGTTTTGTCACCGCGCTTTATATATTTAAGTTTTTAAATATTATATATATTATATATATTAAATATTATAATATTTAATATTTTGAATATGTGAATTAGTTTCGAATATGTTGGAAAGAAGACAAGGAAGGATAGAGTTCAGTAAAAAAAAAAAACTTGGTAGACGATTCCTGGAGAACCGACGCGAGGTATAAAACGCGGAAGATGACGCTGCAAGAAAACGTGTATTTACGGTATAAATGACATCGTGGATTAAATCACACAGCAATGAGTCAATCTTTTTTACGGTATATAAGAGGGAGAAGAACGTCATCGAAGAACGGGTTCAGAACAAAAACAAAAATATCCCGAGAAAGACACGCGATTGACGCTAGAGTGAACAGCAATGATGACTTCGACGAAACTCCAATTAACTCAATCGGCGATTAACTCACTCAATACCTGTACTATTTCGCTAACGTAATCATAGAATTAATTTTTTGTTATTCAATGTATGGGAGAAAGAGATTAAGAACAACTGTAGAATTAGAAACTTATGCTTCAAGCAATTCTGCTGCTTGAATTGATCGTCGATTGAAGATTAACTTATCAAATGATACTATATGTTGCGACTTAATTTATCAAATAATGTCTATACCATTTAACTAGACGACGTTCTTAATTTTTTGTTATTTAATATATGAAAAAAAGACTAGATTAGAGACAACGAACTATATAATTGGAAATTTTGCTTAAACAATTTCTGTCGATTGAACTGATCGCCAATTGAAGATTAGCTTATCGAATAATACTATATTGAGGCTCAATTATTTGACTAGACGTCGTTCTTAATTTTCCGTTGTTTAATATATGAAAAAAAGATTAGATTAAAGACAACGAACTATATATATAATTAGAAACTTTGCTTTAAGCAATTTTGTTACTTGAATTGATCGTCGATTGAAGAATAACTTATCAAATAATACTATATTGAGATACTAAATTTGTGAATACTAAATTTATCAAATAATGTCTATAGCATTTAACTAGGTATCATTCTTAATTTTTTGTTATTCAATATATGAGAAAAAAATTAGGGATAACGAACTGTATAATTGGAAATTAAATTCTGTCGCTTCAATTGATTGCGGATTAAGAACTAACTTATTAAATAATATTATATTGAGGTTTAATTTATTAAATGATATCTATGCTGTTTAACTAGACATAATTCTTAATTTTTTGTTTAACATTTATAAAAAAAAAGAGATTAAATGAATGACAACAAATTACGCAATTCGAAATCTCCCTCCAACTTGACTTTGCCGACTGAAATAATTAGCGATTAACCGGATTTCATTCAAAAACATCGAAAAAAAAAGATATCATTTACGATTATAACGAACAGTTATTGGTGAGCGACACGTAATATCGTAATATCGTGTTATGTAAACGATGCGAACGCAATCCGATGATAATGAATGACAATCATATTGGCGATATTACGCATTTGTAATTCCTGACACGCGGCGCATTGCGTCAGAGATAACGCTTCGTTAACTCGCCGATCGTCTTTATAACTATCGACAAAAACGAGAGTGTTGTGCACTCTTCACGAGACTGGCAGAAATACATAAATATGTAACGTTTCGTTATGAGCGTGGAGATTTTTCTACGCGTGCTTTAACGACGTGATAAGATAATTCAGCGCTCCTCTTTTTTCCCCCGGACACCTGGATGTATGAAATTTTGTCGAACAGAAAGAATCGAAAGTTTAGAGTGCGGCGATATCGAATACGAAACGTACGAAGGGAACAAATTAAATAATAAAATACCGTATATTATGTAAATTATAGCGACAAATACGACAGCAAATCCCAGACACCATGTCCAAAATCAGGACGAAGACGTCTTTTAAGAATTACATCATAATTGACATTTGACACGTATGCGTGCTGGGACGTTAGCTCGAATGGCGCAATATAATAACGCAAGACTAGCGCTAATCAAGTTAGACGAAATTTCGCAGTTTGGGGACATACGAGGTTCGAGATCGTGCGATTACAAGTTTTAAACATAGATTTATTAATCATTTCTCGTGATCCGCACATTCACACAGACTCTCGAAGATTCTTGCGTCTCGATTTACACCCTAAGTTCGCTGTTGTCTCTCCCCTTTCCTTCTCTTTTTTTTTTTTTTGAGCGGCATTCAGTAAAAATAATCTTATTCAAGCGGTAACGAATGACACTTGATTTGTGCAAATCTGGAGGTATCAAAATATCTTCTATACGTCACAAGGAAAAATGTGTAGCAATTTTTTTTCTCTCTCTGTCTCTCCTTCTCGAACCTACCCTTAAATCCTACTCCACTTATCCCATTCCCTCCTCCTATTTTTCCTTCTCCGTCGTACAGTCTGAAATATATTTAAGGCCGTGTGTTTACTTATCTCGCAACATAGGAAACCACGATGTGTGTTTGATCTTGCGTACAGTACAGTTACTATCGGACTACCGTTCACTCCCCCCCCCCCCCCCCCCAATCTACCGCGGCGGGACTACAAAACTTACGATTAGAGCGATCCCCTTAAACATAGAAGCGGGCGCGACGCGGCGGCTGCTGAAAGACCGCGTCTCGTCCTAGAGGAAGCGATTCTCTCCAATTCTCTCCTCTGGAAGGGCTTTTCCTTCTGTTCTTTCCCTCGCAGCGGCCGGGTCGCCCCCGCACTCGGACCTTTCCTTCGTTGACGGCGGGAGAAATCGCCGCAAATCGCCCCGTAAAGCCGTATTCCTTACATCCTAGGTACACATAGGTATCGACGATAAGTTTCATTCTCTATATCTTTACACGTATAAGCTCATTACAGTTACGGAAACGTTCTAGATCCTGCTCGATGTACTGCGCGATGTGCTCTCACCTTTTCTTTCACTCTTTCGCTCACTCACGTTCCCAATCTTTCGTCTCTCATCACTTAGACATACTACCAAGTTTCTCTTTGACTAGCACGCGATAATCCTATGCAATAAATTATAAACGCACGTATTCTATGTATTTTTATCGGCGGCGACGCTTACTCCGCGATTTGCGTCGCGAACAATGAAACCAGTTTCTCGTTTCTTTTCTTCTTTTTAGTACCCTTTGTCATATCGTTACGTAGCTTGGAAGAGGAAACGCTCGCGGGACGTGGACGCAAAGTTTCAGTCAAGGATGCGATGAAAAAGCGGAAATGATATGCTCCCTACGCTCGTGCCCTCGCACGCAAATGAGAAACGAAATGCAAAGAAGATTAAATTATTCAGACGCCGAAGAGAACGTCAAGGAACGGACGTAAGTGGCGAAGATCGCGTGCCTGTTGAAAGAGATGTCAATCTCTCTCAACAGCCGAGTGGTCTGTAACGCAAATGACACGTGGCGCATTTTTGAACCGTACCCGGCGTAAACATTTCTCTAATAGCCGGTAAACAACCGGTTCCGAAGTCGGGAGAAGTACCGATCATAAAGCACGCCTTCTTTACAAACGTAGAAGGCGGTTGTGATTAATTAACAGGCATTTTTTTTATATTGCTACTGGTAAAGTTTCTACGCTCGTCGTTCGCTATTAGAATGCGGTGTGAAAAGATGCTTATGTCCCTTCGTCTTTATAAAATAAAAGGCACCGAGTTCCCTTTTCTTCTTTCTTTTTTCTCCTCACAATATTGTTTCTTAGATATCGTGCGACCTCGTTGAGAATTCAATAAAACCCGATTTAATTAACGACGCGAATTAATAGCTTGGCCATACAATGATTCTCATGCTAAATCAACAATTCTGCCAAGTCATTCTCGAGGGTTATCATTTGTGCTGCTTCATCAAACTGTAATTCTTATTCGAATGGAAAAATAATGTCGCGAGAGATTTGTATAAATTTAATATTTTACAGTGGAAAGTGTGATGCTAATTAAAAGAGCATTGATTTCACGTTCGAAAGAATCTGGGCGCAGTATCTCGTAAAATTATTGCATCATCATTACAAGGTTACCAAAGATATAAAAATCTCGATTTGCTTAGGCCCAGTTTCACAAGTGTCGGTTAACTTTTAATCTTAGATTAACTCACTCTTCGTCTCCTTCTAACGTCCCCCTTAGAAAGAGACGAAGAGTGAGTTAATCTAAGGTTAAAAGTTAACCGACACTTGTGAAACTGGGCCTTAAGTGGCCGTGTTGCTCTCCTACGTTTTTTTGCATTTTGTATGTTTCTTAGCAAATTTGGAAAATAATATGCGAAAACATAGGATTCGCCGAAGCGTTTTATCATGCAAAAGTTACAGAAACGAATTAAGCTATGCAATGGTGCACTTTGGTTTCGTTGAAATTGCGCGTTTTACACGCATTTATATATACATACGTATTACACATATGTTGTGTGTGTATATATATATATGCGTTGTGAGGAATATTTAAAAATACATTTCCGACATACATAAACATCAAACAGATTCCTTGCCTATAGGCTTCTCGCAAAATGTATAATTCACTTAAAATGTACAATAAATCAACAGCTATATTTAAAATACAAAAATCATTGTGGAAAAGAACGGAAGTGTCGAATTACTACTGTCCAGTGCTACAATGTAATTAATTAATATTTATAAATTCCTTTTTTTTTTTTTTCATTTTGATTACAACGTCTTCGATGTTTAAGAAGCAACTTATCCACGGATATATGTAGAACAATTCATTATAAATACTTGTCGCTTGAAACGTAAGACCGATTCAACTTCGTCTTGAAATAAATAGAAATTCGTGTAACGCGGCTGTGTAACATGCGCAACCGCGTGAATAAATATTAAATCACCTCTTAAATAATGTACATAAACAAACGAAACTCAACGTACGAAACTCTAGCGATATTGGAGACTCTTACATCCTATAATATTTTTTTTACAATACAAAAGACGCTATTGGAGTGCCTATGAATACAAAACATATACCGACACATATTTTTACCGTAGACATCCTCAACCGACTTTTGAAATGGTTGAAGATGCTCGTATCGCGCTTATCATATATTTTACAGTTTCCTCTTTTAACTTCAACAATCGTACGTATTTTCATCCGCTACATATTATATATGTATATACATCCAACGTATAAGACGCACACTGTATATTCTATCAGTAAATTAAAACAATCTCGGATACTCGCGTCTCCCTCTCTACCTTTCTCTCTTTTCAATAAAATTTTGTACTATTCGTTTAATTATACTGAGAGAATAGCAACCGGCTGCAATAGACTGCTCTCAAACGAAATCTTCGCACAGAGCTCGATGTGTTCAATCAATAAATTACGTTAAAAAATATGAATGTCGGATATATGTATGTGTGTAAACTTTAAAAGTTTATGTACCGTTACAGCAATCTAATATTCCGATAGGAATACTTGTGACATATTACCGTCGGTAGGGCGGATTTTTGTAATTGGTTTGCGTGTGATTTGCGCAAACTAGAATTCGCGAGCGAAACGTAGGTGAAATCCATCTTGTCGAAGACAGAATTATATTCTCTCGCGTTTTCCTTTGCGCAAACTGATGATCATTTCAAGCCCACTCGATATAGTTTCCTTCAAACGGTGGTATTAAATAATTTGAATATCTTTATTCACTATAATGAAAATGGATATGCCTTAGCGCACTTTTGCCATTGTTATGTTTTATACCTTGTGTTTTAAACGTATAAATGAATAAAATCTGAAATTTATAAGTTAAATATAAATTTATCTTAACAGGTATTAACAACATGTAACTAATAATGTAATATATACAGGGTGTCGCACACTCTGTATATTATTCTTATCTATATCTACAAAAAATTCTTTTTCCAATAAATGCAGAAAACACAATCGAGTGGACTTTTCATACATGTTCTAGTGAGGGCATGACAAGTTCATGGTCCCGTATACTCTTATTTTCTTCCAAAAGATGTTTCGACTAGATTCGATATATACTAACGTACTAAAATCGTGCCAGCGATACTTTAAACCTGCGCCATACCTGTGTATGAGACAAGGCTTCGCGTAGTACAATACAATACCTCTCTATATCTTATATCACACAGACTTACTTGAATTGTATACATTGTAGGCGTTATGCAAAAATCCTCTTCTTATATGTCGTAATTGTAATTTGACGTTATATAAAATAATAATTTACGAGACTAGTGTGTGTTTTTCTCTTGTAGTAGGCCTGCATGCTTTCGTGCTAGTATCCTCACATTTTCGTGTGCTACCGGTTTACTCATAAACTAAAGGGTGTAGGCACACAGTTAGCTTAGCTTCATACGTTTTGGTTGGCTCGCATTAGACGCATCTGAAATTCAATTTGCGTAACTTGTACCGAATAAATTTTTACACAATAGTAAAAAGATAAGATTCTGATAAGGATAAGTATTATGCACCTCCATTGGACGTTGCCCCAAAGCCACTAATTAAAGAGCAATTTTGACTTTTCTGAAATAGAAAAAATTATTTTTTTTTATTTATAATTATATTTATTTAATATCTCATGGTACAGTATGAATAAAATTGATTTGTGAAATTATGATGACCTTTTAAGAAATATGTTTGTAGACAGGTTTTTCTCCAAGGATTTAAATTAGGATAATCCAAAGATCAGAAAAACAAAGAATGTTTAAATGACGTGAATAATGTAACAGTCGATATATGCGTTGAGGTATACTCACGTCTCCCATTACAGCTATTGGCGTAGTTCCAGTTGCGATAGCGACTTGATGCTCTATTAAATAAAACATGTACTCGTCATAAAGTAATCTGATAAGATGAAAAGATCCGAAACTCGCAGCACTTCTCAAAGTGAGATCCCGGATAACCATCGAGCTATGGAAGACATAATATATAAGTTTAATTAAAAAGATGTTAATGTAACATGGCAGAGAACAGAATGTTACCTATAAAACGACCACTTAAGCAGGAATTGACGTGCAGCTTTAGCAAATGTTGGCTTCTCTTCATGTGGCTTAAGCGCTTGTGTCACAACTCCTTTCAACCAGATCGCCCAATCCTCCAGTGAATTTTGTTGTTGCAACGTTACCTTAAAATCCGCCTCGAGACGTTGTACCATCCCGTAATCACATTGACATACCCAGGATGCCTGAAAAGGCAATCGCTTATGTATGCTGTATCTTTGTGAATATATTGCGTGTATATATGTATATTAATATTAAATAATAGAATTCTGTAGAAATATTTCAGGATGTCAACTCTTACTTGTTCTTGCACGTTGTGAAAGTCAACGCGATTCAAGTCAGCTAACATTTGATTAATTTGACTAGAATTTTGAAGCACGGCTCGCGCGGCTTGTGCAAGATGATTTAACGATGTATAGCGCCTTAAAGTTTGAGCAAAAGCTGACACTGCAGTTAACTGTAACCAACAATAATTATACTGCATGACTCGCATATAATATTTTAGAAATATATATATTTTTTATATCTGTGATTCTTGTTCTAATTGATATCATTATACAATATATTTAAATAAGAATTACCTTAATTTGCGTCATTTCTTCAGGACAATCGGCCATTGCTGACTGCAACCAAGATTCTAATCCTTTTGCAAAGTTTCGGATAGACTGGGTCAAAGAACCTTGCCAGGACAAAAAGAAGCATTTAATACGTAAATCTAGACAGAATAACAACAACGAATCTTATAATAATAACGTACTTGGTATCGGTCGCAATACATTAGGCATTAAAACATCGACTAGATTCTGATAGAATGTATAGTCCACCTTTTTGATAAAGTCTTGTACTCCCGCACACTGACACATCTGATACAGTTTGGTTCTGAAAAGTAGAGGTAAAAAACATTCATCGCGCACACATTAAGAGCTCTAAAAATAAAATATAAATGACTTCTGTAAGTGAGATGCATTTAAGGAATGATTTATAAATAAAATATTAGAAAAATAATTACGCAGTTGATTTTTAATGAAAAAAAAAAAAAAAAAAAAAAAAAAAAAAAAAAAAGGATACAGTGTAATAGATTCTCAACGTAATTCTTCTATTTGATATGAATTTTTCTAATAGATAATATATATCATACTTTGACAAGTATTTCTCCTCTTCGCATTCATCACCGTTATTATTGTCCTGGCTGCGCCAGAATTCTCTCCAGAGGCTCTCCACCGTAGCGAACTCGAAATTCAGCACCGCGTCCAAGAACGCTTCGCAATGTTCTCTGTATATGCTGCGGAACGTATCGATATCTTCGAGAGTGCAATCCTCAGGCAGAGCCGAATCGTGACTGATAAAGATCTCCGGGAAATCGGGAATGGCGCCGCTCGCCTCACCGAGGTACTGATGATACTGTGGCGGTGAAGAATTGGTGGAGATATTTGTGTTCGCGTGCGCGTTATTCTCATAAGACGACTCCTGCTTTTGATTGACAAATTTGAATCGTTTAGTCTGAGAGTTCGCGCTCTGCTGTTGTCTCGATGTGCCATCCTCGTTCAATATAGACAGAGATGAACTTGGCTTCACACGAATTCCATAATAATGATATTTCGAGTTTCCCCTATTATAAAAAAAAAAACAACGAAAGATATTAATCTGATAAACACAAAGGTTTCGCTAATTATTATGAAGCCTTTTACCTAGTTCCTAAACGCCTAGTTCTCAATCCCAAGAATACAGAGCGTATTAATTTCCCGAAACTGGCTGCGTTCACAGGATCCAATTTGTTTTCGGAGCAATGGCGTAGGTAATGATTGTAGAGAGTTGATCTTGGAAGGGACACGCCGTCAGCGGTTTCGTAATTCTCCAACAACCAGTGTACCTATCCAAAATTAATGCATCAGAAATTAGTATTCATGTTCTTCATAAATACAATTTTTTATTTAAAAATATATATAAATAAACAAAATAAATTCACTAAAGGTAGAAAAAAATAACTATACAGTTCTACGGTAAGATATCTCATTAAAATTAAAAAATTGCTTCAAAAATAATTTTTTACTAGCAGCAAATAAAAATAAATTAGCTGTAATTTTTTTGAAGATCTATCAATCACATAACCATTTGACTTTTTGTCTCGCTAGAGATTCCACAAAAGAAGACCTTTAGAAATTAGACTATACATAACATTAAGCAGTACAAAGCAATTTAATTAATAACAGACATGCCGAAAAAATTAAAAAAATAAGATACTGATTAGTATGCCAGACAAGCTACGAAAAATGGGGAATCAGTTTCGTTTTTTGGCTTACGGTGGCCTGGGAGACTCTAGTGGCATGCGTCACGTTTGCCGCTGTCTCTTCCACGGTGACAGTGGTACCTCCAGAATTACCGCTGATCAAGTACGCCCCGCCACCACCGCTAACCACAGCCTCCTATCAAACAACCCAACATACCGATGCCTCGTTAACCCCCCGAATTAAGATACGAACAAGGATACTTCTCCTTGAACACTAACATCCGCAATTCTGTTTGTAAACTTTATAGTGAAATACGTAATATAAGTTATTTCAAAAACTACAATATTAGAGCATTCATTTATATATAAAGTGTCGAGAAAACTACGCAATTAATATAAATTCTTTTTTTGCTCCTCGAGAAAGAATATCTTCGCACTGGTTGCACTACAATTTACTGAACACCCTGTTTATAGCATACATTCTTGCAAACTTTTGATGCTATAAACGATTATGTATTACAACTGTAATAAAATCTTATAAGAATTTTTTATGGCCCATATAATCATGCAGAGCACAGATCCCCATGCCTGCAGCGATAAGGCATAAATATATACGTTGTATCGTTACAAATGAGTACGTTAATCATTCAATGTGATCGAGAACTAATTTATCCAATGTCTAAAAGGTTAAAGAGCAGCCTAAGAAAGTCATAGGACATGCAATTTACCGCAGTTTCTGTTTGCGGACTGGCGCGCGCAGCAGCCGCGGATATGAGCGCATGAGTCGGGTCTCCATCCACTACGCTCTGTTGAATCAAGTACGTGCCGTTGCCTTGTGATAACAGTTGCCCGGTCGAATTCGTGCCTTGTCCCGTGACCTGACGCAATACAAATAATGTATCATTAATATCGTCATAATTTTATCGCGATAATTATCGCACATCAAGTATTTGGGCGTCCAATTACCTGTGCATACGTTACTGGCGTTGTCGCTGGAGTATAGTACTGACCCGAAGCTGGAGTGTACATCGCTCCCGTCTCGCCGACAGCATAAACGGGATATGTCCTGTACAGAACATTACGTGATTGTTATAGAGTGTTCCGTAAGTTATGAATAACTGACAAGTGCGAGATTGCGGTACTTACATCTGACCATTCGTCGGTATATACGTGGAACCATCCCCCTCGACATATTGAACGTAAGTTGGATGAGAGACCGACTCGGACCCCACCGCCTCTGCGTCACCAGACACTGAAACAAAAAAGAAACGCGACTGAGTGTATTTGAATAGATCACTTGTACTGACACACAAAGTTTGCATAAGTTTGTATAAGCGCAACAAGTTTTATTAACATACTGTCATAAACATCATCTTAGAAATCGTCTCAATAACCGAAAGCCATCTTTGGCATTGCAATTTGGATAGAATATAGTTTTGTAAATGATTAAAAACTCTAAATTGTAGTCGTATTCACGCTTGTCGATAATAATGTAGAGTGGCGATAGATAAAGATGAAATAAACTGAAATAATATTAAAAACCGGTGTATAAGAACCATTCATTGATCTTGTAATGTCTACGAAATTAAAATGTATAAACAGAACATATAAGGCATGCTGTTTATATTCTGCCCTCACCTACAGCCGTTGTGAGGGACGCGTAGGATGATGAATCACCGGTGCCTAGTGTGGTCAGAGTAGAAGTACAGAGGTGCATGTTTTTCAGCAGCATGGAAAGGGCCAAATCTCTACTCAAATACTATAATCTTTCAAACTGATCCTCATATACTCACCACAAATAGTAAACTTATTTGCAATTAAGTTTCGTACTCAATACCAATTTCTATCTGTATGCTCGCGTACAATCGGATGTCTACAGTTTAGCGTGTAATCGTTCGCAATTTGATTTGTACGCATTGCAGTAAGGTCGAATAAGGATCAATTCACACCGCTTCAATATCTCAGACAAGAAATTTATATTTGTCTGTTACCTGTGACTGTTATGTAGTGCGGGGAACCACTGACGATGGTGCCGGCTGACGTAGAAGCAGCGTCGGAGTTCACTAGCGCGTGCTGGGCCGAATGAGTAGTATTGACCACTACCTGTGCTGTAACATGCGCTGGCGTACCTGTTGAGCCGTTGGACGAATCTGCAGCTGTTTCAAGCGTATCCTGAACCAATAACTAAATTATTATTTATAGTATGCGTGTCCTCATGGCCCACGACTCGTTTTCATAACAGAAATTTGAAAAAAAAAAATTACATATGCCTTTTGTACGTATGTGAATATTTATATATTCATGCGCAAGGTAGAATTGACTTGGATTTTATTTCAACATTTGTGTGTATCGCTCTTATCAGTCGCTAGGAGCAGATGGCTCAAATATATTATCAGATATAAAAATGAGCTGCAAACAGATGCTATAATATCTACAGAGATCACACGTATATTGAATAATTTTATATATATCCTTTACACGTTATATATTCTTATCCATTTTACAACAGCAGTAATACAGAGAATGTAACAGAAGAAAGGAAAAGTAATCTGACATATAGATTATATCTTTGAGATTTGTAACTCTTGAGAATAATAAAAATAATTATCTTCATAAATCACACTGACAAAAGGCATAACACAGAAATATAAATGTAGGACAAATATTACCAACCTGAATAGGCTGCAGATTATTTGGACTGGAAGGATCAGGGCTCGTCACGACAGTGATAAGTTGCTGGCCTCTGGCAGACTGAGTCTGTGCTCCGCTACCACCGCCACTGGAACTGGAAGTAGTAGTCACGACAACCACATTTTGCTTAGAATCCACCCCTACCGCCGTGGAGCTACCCCCACTGTTAGCCCCGGTGGATGCTGCTGCGAGGGCATACTGGGCTCCTGTCGTAGTCATGGCAATCACTCCTTCGCCTCTCTCTGCACCCACTGAGTCGTCGCCACCACCGCTACTACCTCTCCGATGCTGGAGAGAGGAATCTATAACAGAGATACGCACATACACCGTCTCACTAAATATCAATAACATCTTCCACCAGACCCAGCGGAGAGATCTTTAAGAACAGCGTGCCTCCGCAACCCCCAATTTCAATATCGACTCACCGAAATAGGAATATTACTTGGTAATTATGAAACAAGATATGCATTTGATGAACAAGGTTCATCAAATGTAATATTATAAATATTTTTAAATAAAGTATCACTTCTAGTATTCTTACTTTTGACATAAATTATATATACATAGGGTATATATTATATCCTACAAAGTTTGCATTCTCATATTATATCAAATCTATTGCATAGAGAATAGATACTTGATTTTGATCTCAAAATTGTATATATGTAAATCAAAATAAAACTTTCACATATCAATCATAATATTAAATATAACATTAAACTCGTTATTTAAAAATATTACCTTAAAAACTTAAATACAACTCGAAACTATTTTCTGTACAACAGTTACAAAATTGCTAACAAATCATCTTCATATCGAAGCGCTAGTACGATCGCGTAAACCTGTCGATAAGCCAAGCCGTCGCTAAGGAGCGAAAAGGAAGAAAGAGAGAACACCCTATCGCGTTACAATTCTGTAAAATAAGGTTTCCCCTTGGGGATGAGAAACATCTCGCCTTTGGATCGACGAATTCGCTTTCGGGGGAGCGAGCCGACGACGATAAGCATGGCTCGCGCATCGCCGGAGGAACGTAACAAACAAGGATAAAGTTCCCACCCGCGTTCCGGCCGCCGTTCCTAACCTATATCGCAATACAGAGATGGCAATAAACGTACTTTCCTCGCAGGTGTGGCGCATTCAATAATCCGCAGATCAAAGGGAAGCCCCGGCGGGCCCGCGATACGAACGGTACACGTCACTGCCATTATTACGCGCGTGTATCATGGTGTAACGGGCGCCGTGTACCTGTTGGGGCGGCAGGTACCAAACACAATGTATCAAGGGGGAAGAAATCGGCCCGCGGGGAGGGAAAAGAGAGAGAGCGGGGATAGGGGTGGCGTGCGCGCGCGAGGGGTGTCCTAGAGCCACGGTGCCGCTACCCACGCGTGACTGGACACACGGCTCGCTTTAAGAGGGTTGAAAACGTATCAATGAAGGCGGCCGGGATCACGAAAGCAATTAGAGAGCATTATCCTGAGTCCAGCGTTGCAACCCTCGCTTTTTCCGCCAAGGATGGACCGGGGGGGAGGGGGGGGGGGGGCTAATAAGCGACCCACAGTACCGCGTTAATACGCGAGGGAAAGGTGGCCATGCTTCCTCTCCTCCCGTCTCTCTCTTCTACTCGCGCGCTTCGTTTTTCTCTCTGCAAGCTATACAGTAAAATACATAAGATAAACGATTACTTTATCGTTTTCTAAAAATATAATATGTTGTGAGAGACTGCAAGAGCTATACGCTTTAATAAGAAAGTCGTAACGTTGCTCGGTAGTATCGATCAGGAGAAAATTTTGTAATAGGATCTGATGTTTCTTGTTTTGATGTATACATACCAGCTAATTAATATAGGACTTGGTAGACTCATTAGTACGTCTCTCTAGGTAGGTAGAGAGACGTACTAATGTTACATCAACATGGTTCTTACCCCCAATGCAATCAAAAACCGAACTGTTATTGTATGCGAATAACAACAGTGTTGAAATAAAGAAAAATATTCCTTGTTTGAAAATAACTTTTGTATCATTTAAATATATACCTTCTCTAAAGATTTTGAGAACATTCATTAAATATAACTAAGTTCTTCTGGCATGTTTCTTTCAAGAGAAGCTCTGAGGCATCTATTATGTTACTTTTTTTTCTAAATATATCTAGCGTTATATTTAGAAAGATACCTTATATAGCATTTGCTGCAAATGTTACTGGTAGTAGGCTGATATGATGTGGGCCCGTGTCTGTTACCTATACACACGTAATGTCACAAGTGCACCTGGCGTCTGTTATGCATGGCTGATGGGGAGAGACTCCTGTGTTCTTTCTAAGTCCTTCCTATCCATACGACGTATCTACGTGTCTCACGTATATTTCAACCTCCCCTGTGTAATTTGTACACGAGAAACCATTACTTGGGGTCGTTACGCAGAAGCTACAACACTTGGGCTTTCCATACTAATATATGTCCATTCGATCCCAATGTCCTGCGGAGACGGTATGCACCTGGAGTCAGATAAACCCGCAGGCTGAGAACTTATGCAGATGGTGAAAAGTAAAATGGCAGAGATAAGGGATAGATAGCATGGAAATATCAAACAACAAACGGTTGGCGGGGGGAAACATTGTGTCGAGATGTAAATCACCAATAAACGTGATATCCAATATCATTTACAAAAAGTACGTTCAGACAAGCTGATTTCGATGCGAATCAGGGCGGAGATGGCTGGAAACGATTAATATGTTCATCAGCTTAAGGCTGCAGGGGTGGAAGATCGCATTCATGTAATTGATAAGCCCATTTTAATTGGAAATCTTCATAGCTTCTTCACGTTAGGTGCCCCATAGGAAGAACCTGTATAATAGGCTCGCCAATGCGTTACAAATTAGGGGAATCTATGAGGCAGATCTCTCTCTCTCTCTGCGGAGAGTATCATACAAAGGTAGCGGCCCTGCTTCGATACAACATCCGAGTTTAATCAGCGTCCCTCAACAGATCGATAGGATATAACGTGCAAAGAATCGAAATCGCAGAACTGCGCGACCTAAAAAAGAATCCCCAAAAGATACTCGAACCAGGGGCTCCGCTCTCCAGCCCTGGCCTCGAGTTCTCGCCTGAATGAATCGAGTGAAATCAATTCCAACGAACGGCTCGACCTACCCAGGAACATTTCCCGCAGGTTGCTTTCCTCTACGAACGTGACTCGGCGATTCGCACCGAGTAACATTCCGCGCTTTGCGTTAAATATTTACGCTAAACATTCAAGCCTTGACAGGGAAGACAGTCTTTCTCTCTATCTCTCTCTCTCTTTCTCTCCGAGTCTCCGCGTCCTCGCGAGCATGTCCTGCAGCCGCCTGCGAACGAAACCGTCGAGAGGATGATCCGAGAGGACGGTTCGCGATGACGGCGGCGTCTCCGTCGACGCGAAGGTTCCGCGAACGGAAACGCCGGCAGACGGGAGTCCACCTGTCTTTTTCTCTCCCTCATTCTCGCTCTCTCGCACTCACCTGTCTTCATGAATGGCGTGTGCTCGAACGCAGCGGCGCCCGGGCGCACTCGCGCGGCCGAACGACGTGTCCCTCCGTCGCCGTCGCCGTCGCCGTCGTCGCCGTCGCCGTCGTCGTCGTCGTCGTCGAGCGGGCGCGCTCTCTATCTCCGTTCCTCTCGCCCTCTCTTTCACGCGCGCGCGCGCTCCTTCTCTCTCTCCTTCTCTCTCTCTTTCTCTCTCTGTCGCTCCTTTCGATCTCGAAGAGACGACAGCGGGCCCGTCACCCAGGAAACCGCGCGCCGCGGTCGGCTCGTAGGGCTCTCGCGGCGCTCGCTCGCTCGCACACACGGCACGCCGGCACACGGAGCGACGAAAAGAGCGGGGCGACACACTCCGACGAACCCCCTATACTTTGTTGTGGACGGCTGGCCGGAGTGGTGTTGCTTGTCTGCTGCTACCCGTCGCCTTGGCTACGGCATCACTGACCGCGTCACGCGCAGGGCCGTGCGCGGCGCGCCCGGCGCCACCGGGCATCCGTCGCGCGCGAAATCCGGCGCGTTTCCTTCCTCCGTGCCGAACATGTTGCTCCGGGAGTCCGTCGGAAAGGGAACGTCGAGTTCTCTTTCCCTCTACTTTGTCCCATTTTGTCTCTCGCTCCATTGGCGAGCGCGAATTTCGCTTCCACGCGTCCTTCCTTTATGGAGAATTTAAATTGAGATATTTACATTGCGAAATTTGACTCGTCTGTCGTTATATTTCGATATCTTGCGACATTGGAGGGAGATATTAGTTGCTTTCCATTTACATCGAAACTCAGATAATTCTCACTTGCGACGTCATTCTGTCTTTATTATTCATTAGTTACCAAAAAGGATAGAACGACGTTACAAGTGAGATTTACCTGAGTTTTGATGTAAATGGAAAGCACCTATTAAAGTCTTAAAGTCCGTAGCGGACGATTTCGAGAAGCTATACGATTGTGACACGAGATGAATTTATAAATACAAGATTGCCTTTAAAAATGTCAATTTCCCCATCTTTATCTCCCGATTTTGAAACGATATCTTTCTTTTTGCTACAACTCGAGGAATCGCAAAGACTGTGAAAACAACGTCGTAAATTCGAATCTTTGAAGGGGACTGCCGCGTGCGTTTCGCAACGCGAATGGTATGCGATTTTGAAATTAGCGCCGTGAGATAGGCGCATAGCTTGTCGCAATTTCGAAAGGGGGAAAATGCGACGGGGGTCGAGCGTTTCCGCTCTGGGTACCTATTCTTGAAATCGTTCGTTATGAAACGAATTCGTTTATGAACAAAAATGTGGGGATTTCCGGCTGGAGTAAATTAGGAGGACCGACAGTATTCGAACCATTTCTTATATCATGATAACTAGAGTCCTAGATTAGTAGAGAAACGCTTAAACCCCCACTTTGCTGCCGTCGCCATCTTGTACTCGTATACCCGTACAATATTAAGCTACTACGACGAGCTAGGACTGCTACTACGTTTACGCGAGCGTTACTTCTGTAGTAACTTACGATAATTCCTTCGCGTAAACGGGATTTTCCTTCGTGTAAATGGGATTTTGTAGTAACTTACGATAATTTACTCCGCGTATAAACGAGTCAATTATCGTAAGTTACTGCAGAAGTAACGCTCGCGTAAATGTAGTATGTATCCCATTGGCAAGCGCTTGCTAAAGGTTTTGAGCTATAAGGTAAAGGTACCAATACCCGGACATGTACCTATATCCGGACACCTTTATTATTTATAAGTATAACGCGAATTAAAATCAAAGATAAAAGTACTTTTTCTTGTAGTTTGAAACTTCAGTTATAATATCCAAACGTTTATTTTCATAAATTTATATATTTTTTAAAGGTATCCAGACACAGATACGTGTCCAGGTATTGGTACATTTCCTATGCTTAAGTGTCCGGGTATTGGTACCTTTACCTTAAAGGAGTTTGTAAAGAGTCTTAACGTTTTGGGCTCGTTCTGTCTATAACGTAATTGTAGACGGACTAATTGTATATTTCTAATTAATAATGTAATAATACAGTGCCTCGCATTAATATTCGGACATCATAATACTTGAAAAAAATTAATCCGTATATTTATTTAGGAAATTTTTTGTTTTTTTAGTGAGTTGAAGCATAAAAAGATACCCTACAAAATATTGAAGTTATAGTAATTTAATTCATATGTAAATGTAATTTATACAAAAATATATTTTAAATAAAAACTCAAAAATTTTATTTCGACCATTTTTCCAAAAAATCCCTCTGTAGCAGCTTGAAGGCGATGCTGCTGATTACGAATATCATAGTTAAAGTGCGATTTTCTCATTATTATGGCCGTGATACGGATTTTACGATTCTAGTAATAAATGACTCGCTGTCGACCCTTAAACCAATATTATAATCAACTTGCATTGGTATAAAAATGGACATTAAGGGTCAAAATTAATCCACATTGTTATAAATTGACATAAGTAAATTCACGAAAGCGGAGAATTAGGAAAGCGAGGCTCGCGAAGACGATCGGCCGGATCGGCGACTTCGATGAGTGGATCGATCTTCCATCACTTATGTCGCGACGAAGAAAACAGAGTATTTGCGCAAACGGAACTTATTTAGGTCGCGGGACACCCACCGAAGTTGGTCAATATTATAAAAAAAAAAGTAATCGCTTACACAACAATGATCGGTTTCCAACGAAGTAGCGAGGTATGCCCGACCAGTGGCCGTACTGTCCGTTCGCCGCCGCCGCGACAAAGTCGAGGCTCACGTAGAAGGACGGCGGGATGACGTAGTCGGAGTTCGCCCTGTTCGCCATGCCGCTCCTGATCTCCATCCACATTCTCTGCGGATCCCACGAAAGAAGATCCATCGCCGATACCCGGAGATGCCGTCTTCGCGCGAGATGTAACCTCCATACACGCGGGAAGACTTTTCCTCTTCCTCCCCCGAAAAAAAAAAGACAATCTTCGCCGCGGCCATGCCGGCCATGATAACAATCGCGGATCGCCATCGATTTTCGCACGCCATCGTCGCGCGTTTTCATCTCGGAGGACTTTCGAGAACGGGACGAATTCTCTCGTCGAGAACGTCGCTCAAAATTTCGAAAGGCGATTTATTCATCATCCCCGGAAAACGCTGTTTTCTGGGCACGAACGAATTGCCGTGCATGTCTCAACCTTGATTGGGAAAGAGGGGGATGTGGGTCAATCGGACTCTCAACGCCCGACCGCCCGACGCAAAGTTGGCGCAGCATTTTGAATCGATGATCGATGTGCGTGTCGCGCGCGCGCGTCGTCTCGCTCGCAGCGGCGTATCGAGATACTCGCGTGCCCCGACGAGCGGACCCGAGCTGAAATTATAGTAAAACGAATGTAAAAACGAATGTAAAAACGACGCGAAAACACTCTCATTCAGCTGAAAACACGAAATAATCCCTATTCATCCTTACCAAGCGAGAGTTGATCAGAATTAATCGCCCTAAAATTAATTGACTTAATTATTCAGCCTGAAATTAATCGTCCTAAAATTAATTAATCTAAAATTAATCAGCCTAAAATTAATCGCCCTAAAATTAATTAGCCTGAAATCAATTAACCTAAAATTAATCGACTTAAAATTTAAATAAAATTTGGTCCAAAATCGCAGAAAGTTAAACAAATCGAAGTGGGTCGACGATTTAACATTAGTGAAGAAAAACTCGCACTGTTAATGTAACATAACAAAAATATAAAGTGAAATAACCGGCAATGCATACAAATAAGAAATAAAATTTGTTTGTATAATAATAATGAGACAGGTAAAGAGGTTCCCTTCGTGCACCCCCTCGCGATCATACGTCGCTTGCGCAGCGTCTGCGCGAAGCTGTCAACAGTTGTCTCGCGAAGACCAGCAGTAGACCAGCGAGGACGGCTTATCAGCATTATCAGCCGCGTTGTCTCCTGTCAAAAAAAAAAAAAAAAAAAATGATGTCGGAAACGTCAGAGGTGGAGAACCCGGGAGACGAGAAGGGCGCCGAGGACTCGGCGATCCTGGAGGTGAGCTCCATGGCGGTGGGCGGGATCATGAAGCAGGAGAGCCGCGACGTCGACTACCTGTCCAACTGCAGCACCTCCATCGAGGGATCCGTGGTACGAGCGTAACATAACCTGGGACCCACTTTGACAGTTCCCCAGTGCCTTACAGGCGCTCTGTTGCCCTGGAAGAAATCAATAAGTTAGAATTGCAGTAAATAACATTAACATATGTGACAGACCATAGGCGACGGACTCAGGTTGATCTTTATTTATCTTTATCATCATTTACCGTTAATGTTTTTTTTATCACGAGTCTGACTCGGAGAGTTCTATATTGATTGAATTGTTAATCGATAAATATCAAGGGACTTCTGCAATCTTACAGGTTGCGTCTCCTTCCATTGATAGCTTCTCCACTCTGCCGGATCAGGAGATATCAGACTTCCAGACGGACTCCCGAGACCTGCAAGTGAAAGTGGACAATCCACAGAAGCATCTGGAAACTCTGGAGACATATATCACATTCCGTATAACGACTAGAGTATGTACGGCTCCATCGCAGAAGTATGATTTCGATTATCTGATTCTGAAATTGACATGTTATAATTATATCAAATAATCCTTCAGACTACACGTCCGGAGTTTGAGGAAGGAGAGTACGTAGTTCGCAGGCGATACAATGACTTCATTTGGCTGCGCCAGAAATTAGTGGATGTCTATCCGACACACATTATACCAGTAAGTTTTTGTTATTTTTAATTCACAAAATATATATGGTATGCGATTTATAATGAAATAAAATATATATTAAATATAATTAAATGAAGTGTATTTTAAATATTTAAAATATTAATTGAGAAGAGGTCAAAAGATTGCTTACAAATCTTGGATTTTGTTACAGCCGATGCCAGGCAAGCATACGCTGCTCGCCCAACTGGATCGTTATTCCAAGGAATTTATCATAGCGCGTATGAAGCTTTTACATATATTCCTGAACAGAATAGTGAACCATCCCATTCTCAGCTGTGACAAGAATCTCCATATTTTTCTCACGACAAAACCTTCAGTAAGTATATAGCATCGTTATAGCAATACCGTGTCAATTTTTAATTGATATTTAAATTGCTGTTTAAATCAATTGCAGGAATTTCTTGTTCATCGCAAAAATCGCGGGAACGTGCTCGGAAAAGTGACCGACTCCTTGCAAAACATAGCGAGCACTTATACGATGAAACAGCGTCACTTGGAGTTCGAACAGATACGGGACTATTGTACAGCGTTGGGTGAAAAGTTGTCGGCTATAGATAAGATCAATCATCGCATACATAAAGAAAGGCAAGGTGCGCACAAAAATTGCTCATAAGTACATATCGTAATAAAATAGCTCTCTCGGCTGTTTCTCACGTTATACATTGTAACGCAATAGATTATTTATTGGAGCTTCATCAACTGCATCCCATATTCACGCTGTGGGCAACCTCAGAACCAGAACTCGCGCCCATCTTATTGGCGATCGCTAAAGCGGTAGAAACGAACGCAATGGCTCATCAGAAACTTTTGGAGGACGTTCCTAACGACGAACGCGAGTACGTTTCATATATTGAAGCGGTCAAGAGCGCATTGTCCCGGCGCGACTCGATGCAGATCGAATACGAGATAACAGTCGACGTATTAGCGAAGAGAAGAATAGAAAAGGATCAGGTATAAATCTCGCTTATATTTTCCTCTTTTGTAATCTCAGATTGTAATTAGTCAAAGGACCATAATGTATCTCCAAATGTATTAATAACGACTTGTATTTTTTTTGTGATATAAATGTGATATAAAGTCTTAGATTTTTTAATGTAAGGAGATTAATCAACATTACCATATTGCTAGAAAGGAGGACAGATTTATTAATTACATTTAATTGCGTTCATACAGCTGGTAGGAAATACGAGTTATATGATTCCTGCGCAAGGCTGGGGCGGGTCTCTATGGAAAGCGGAATCTCGTGACGAGAAATTGGAGAGACTCGGCCAGACCATCCCGCGATTGGCTAAACAAGCGGAGATACTGCAGGATCGCGTGGAATGCGCGAACGAGAGTCTGCGAAGTGATTTTCAGAGGTGGAACGTGGAGAAGCAGCAGGATCTGAAGAACATGCTGATCGCGATGGCGGACCGACATATCAGACACTATCAGCAATGCATGAACGCGTGGGAGGACATTCTCACCGGCCTCAAGTTGGACGGAATGGGATCTGACGTAAACGTAGGGCCACCCGTTAAAATACCCGTTTGAACCGCTAGTCTTTTCGTCACTCAGAAGGATATAGAATAAATATTCGTTAACACGAGAATATTACACCAGTTTAAAAAATTCTATTAAATAATGACACAAAGTTTATTACAATCTAAAAAAAGAAAACAATCTATCATCAGCTTCGGTATCATTGCTTTTGAAATTGAATCTCGTCGTTTCGAAATAATCTCGAAAGAAGATTATGCAATATTTGCGAATCGCAAACGGACGCATTTAATGACGACGAAAGCTGCATTTGATGTACAATGTAATACACTAATATCAAAATTCTATTCGGAGAATTCGCCTTTATGATACAATAACCTTGTGATAATGTGAAAAATTAAGTATAACGCATTTGATCCTACATGTACGTAGGACAAGTTTCGTGTATATTATGTACAAGAAAAAATTTTCCGACGTTCTTTCTTTAGAGGTTTAGATCATCGATTAATTTTTGGGACCAAAGTATATCGAGGCAGTTATCGGTATTTCCTTCACTCTCTTTCTTTCTTACTTGAATCACGTTACAATACATTTATTGACAATCAGTTTAGTCATCTATATCTACTAGTTACCAAAGTACAGTAGTTACCATGATAGCGTAGATAGCGTCAATGTATAGTATACAGCACTGGTAAATTTTACAAATCGGAGCAAAACGCTTGCGAGAGCTTCGTTGTATCGTTAATTAGTACCTTTAATCTATGCCTCTAAGTTATGAACAAATCGCACCGCACAGAGACGATTCCGCTTAATATTGTGGCAAAAAAAGACGGAGCGAGAGTCCTATATGGCTTATACATTCCTCTGTGTATCCGTTATTTATGCTCGAAAGGGAAGATACTCTTTGCTGCTAACAGTATTGTTAACAATGCGGAGTACATTTCTATACATTATGCGCCGCGACTCGGCGAGTTAGCAAACATGGCGGAGTTTGTATCAATAAATAAATTATTGTTTGCAATTAAATGCGATGATTCCTGCGTTCTTCCTCACTCCATTAAGGCGTCGTTACGTTCTACGTAACACTCCATCGGCGTTATGTAGAACTGCACTAGATTGTCCAGATCGGTGAGCTTGGTTAAAGACTCGCCTGCAACGGACTTTATGTACGCGATTGTCTTAATAATTCAGTAAATTTGGGAGATACTGACCTGCTAGGCTCATCTCGTTATGAAGAAAGCGTACTGTGTGTGCGTACGGTTGTTGAATCTTTTCTCGCAACTGTGTGGCCATACGACGGGTCGGATTCCACAACTGGCTACGAAAATTCGGTATGTTTGTGACGGTCAGCTTCCAGGATTCCGGCTTTACCTCTTCCATTGGTAACACGTCCGTTATCCTGTATTGGCTCGTGTCGATGTTCCACGTGAACTTACATCCGACCTCGTATTGCTTCCTCTCTTGCGAACTGGATGCATCGTATTAATTTATCGAGACTGTATACTGTTTAAGTGATAACTTTAAAACGTAATGCGCGACAGTTCGTGCAAAGGAATAATCAACGACTAGAATGTAATTCATAGGATGACATGTGTGCTTACCATTGCGTTTGGCTACACAACTCACTTGCTTGGATTTTCATTATGTGCAAACATATAATGTCGCCGCTAAGCGCGCACACGTCGATTATTTCGATATCGTAGTCGCTGCAGTGCCAATACTTTTTCTTGAATCTCGAGCAGATCCAATCTGCTATGTGATGAGAAAAGGTCTCGATATCGAAACTCAATTGTGTTATAGAAACACATGGCACTATCTGAAAGTATTTTCATTACATTAGAGATACGTTAACATCTTACTCTTTCACCGATTAAATCTTAAATTATCTAGAGATTCGCTTCGCAAAAAGTCACATTGCGAAAGTTTAAATGTTTTAGAAGAATAAATACCAGTTTTTCCGCTTTACTATTGCTGATCATGTGCATTTGAACATATCCGGAGCCATGCACGTGCATCGGAAGTACATATTGGTAACTTACATAGCCCCCTGTCTCTTCATCTGCAAACATTGTCTCAATATAATACTAATTACAATTAAAACATGACAATAATATTCAAAAATAAAATCCATGTAAATTTGAATGTATATACATACCTTCCACATCTGTTATAACTGATATCATTTCATCGTCAAGCTCTATGTAGCTCCGTTTAAAACGCGCTGTGCACTTTATCAAAGGGTACTGCAAGTTATTTCTAGGAACCAACGGCGAGAAATTCGGGCAACACTTGCCGACACGGTCTCTGTGCACGCTCCCGTTAGACAGCTGATTCTGATTCAACGGCCGTAATACACTTTTCTCAGCTAAAAAAAGGTATAAGGTTGTGTCACTTTATTCGAACTCTCGTTCCGTTTCGATAATAAACGTAAGATTATACCTGATTCGGTATTCAAGTCGCTGGCTACGCTAATATCTTGAGCAACTAGATTCAATTCGTCCGGTTCGCTCTGATCCGAGTCGACCCAATGCCTTCGGCCGTTCGGCAGAACCGGCGACATTGCCGGCGAGGAGGGAATCTGGTGTATGGTGCAGGTACCGCGATGCCTGAACTGATCGCGTATGTGCTTGAAAGGAACTATGTTCTCCGCGTCCTCCGTCTCGTCGCAAAACTCATACTTCTTGTCGGCGAGTCGGCGCTTCCTGAACGAGCTGAGCTTCTCGCAGGTCGTCTCCTGCGCCTCGTCCGTGAATTCGTACGCCTTCTCCGCCTCGAGGGTGAGCTTGTGCGTCGCTCTCGTTGTCCTCGTCGACTGGGCCGGGACGGGAGGGGGTGAGTGTAGATTCGATCTCTTGCGCGAGCTCGGATAGCGAAACGATCGAGCGATGGGCGGCGACATCAAGCGAGATGAATACGAGGATGAGGGACTGATCGACACGGACTGCAACGGCGAATTTATGGAAGCCACGGAGTTGTCCTGTTGCGAGGCACCGGGTTGCGGCGAGCTCGGACCTTGCTGGCTGCTACCGCTATTACGCTGAACCTGGATTCTGTGACTAGATTCCGAATTGCGTGTGCGCAGGATGTCCGACGGCGGGGTGAGTATCGGCGACGACCACGTCATCGCCTTGAGATCAGCGGGCAATCTCTGCGGCGTCGAGCGCGGCGAGCACGACGGATGTTTCACCAGCGTAATGAGATCGCTGCCGATATTGAGCTCCTGCGACGTGTCCTCGCAGAAATCCTGCAGGATCTTGTCCCGTACCGAGATGGCCGTCTGCTCGACGCCGGCCGGCCGCGACACGGGGCTGCCGCCGCTGCTATTCCGGCACTTGCATTCAGCCATGTCCGAGCATTCGCACAACTTAACGTTTAAAGCGCCTGCAGCAGTAGACTTACTATTTATATCACAGACATAGTCGCTTTGATTACTGCTTGAGGTATTTAATGGCAAATCGCGTCCTAGCTTATCATCTAACTTAATTGGCTCGTCTAGAAAGTCGTGCTCTAAGCTGGATTCGCATTTGGGAGATTGATCGACGCATTCTGGCGTGCTCACTTTCTCGTCCGAACTCTCGTATCGTTCCGCTCTCGTCGTGTAATCCGTCTCCTCGACGTCGCTCATGTCCAGCGGGATCGTATCCGGAACCACGGGATCGTGCATGACGCTATCCTGTTTATCGCACGCCCTCTGATTCTTCGATTTAGGTATATTTAAATCTACCCTGAGAACATGTAGGAAGTTTCCCGTGTTGATCACCACGTGATTCCAATAATTCAGGCACACCGTGGCACGAAACTTCGGATACGGTGAAATTACTTCGTAAGTCGTATGAACCGTAAGGCCATGTTGCAAACAGTTACATCGTACACAGCTATCCCAATTCACGGCTAAATCTATCACGACAAAGTGCATAATTTTAATTAATCCTATTATAGTCATGCTACTACGGGTACAATAAGTTTATATAAAATGTTCCTCCTAAAAGTATATCGTGAATTATTCATTACCTTCACCCTCTTCCTCGTACGATGCAGCAACTTTCAGACAATCTTTGCAGTTCTCCAGAGACGGCACTGTCGTTATAGTTAAATACGCTCTATCAGTCGGTTGCAAATGTAAGAAATTTGTACTGTAACGGACAAATAATATTATTGACTTGCGCGCATTTTACTTTGAAGACTTCATAAGAAGACAATTCAAGACTATGTACCAGAGGCCGTGAATTACAAGCTTATTCCGCTCCATCGGCCATTGCGATATAATTATGTTTAATTCCCTATAAATTGTATAATTGCCGAACAATGTAACTTCGGCGACTTTGCGAGCTGCACGGTTGGGCGTGAAGGCCCACCAGTGCAGCAGGTATTTGTACAAAGACGTGTTGCTGCTGACGTCCAACGTGTACGTATACGTGAGCAGGAACTGGCCACATTGCGTCAATCCCATAACAATATGCCTGGCAAAACAAAAATATCTTTACAATGCCGTTTACCTAAACTAGAACAGGACTACTTTGACATTTATTCTACGTGTATGTGTTGGCGAGTTAACATTCGCCATTTAACCCATTTCTTGTCCAATTCGTTTCTCTCAATTTCTATAAAGAAATCTTGAAGCACTTGTGACAACAATTTTCATTTCTTTTACCTTATCTAAACCAAACTGTGCCCAGCAAACCCCAGCTAACAGTGACATTACGTCAATATTATAATTTCCCATTGGACAACACATAAGTGTAATATAATACATGCTGTACATAACAGTTACGTTGTTAAATAAGAAATTATAATATTGATATAATGCCACTGCTAGTGTTTGCTAAGTGGCTACGTGATAAGAAATGAGTTAAATCATCAAGTCTGTGTGCTGAATCGGCGTTATCCGTGCGTACCCCGCTTCAAGCGCCGACTTGGGGATTATGTGCAGGAGATGGAAGTGCCGCCACTTAGGTACAGCTGTGAACAGTCTCTCCTCCGAGGCGTAATTGTGCGCTGACAGACATCCTCTCATCTGCGAGCAAAAATCGTGAAGTCAATGTTATAGCAACATCCCGCGTACAGGCCCGCAACTGTCTACGTTCAAATCATTCCAACGAGACTCCCTGAGCGTGAAACGGACTTTCCGGGACGCTGACAAACCGAGAACTCTCAAGATATTGAAAAAAAGAAAAAAAAAGAAAGCTTGAAGCTCGCGCGTCCATGGAGTTTTTTTTTTCACTGCGGCTTAACGCGAACGGCACCTCGCTCGAGGTGAAATGGATCAAGGCGGACGAACAAGACCGCGTTTCTTTACGAGATCGCCGGTCTCTTCACGATCAAGGAGTTATTCTTGACAGCTCGAGGCGCGGTACCCCGAGGCCTGTCACTCACGATGCGCCTCGACTTGTCGCGCGACTTTAGACGGCCCTACCTCCCTTATCAGCAACTTCTGCAGGAGGTTCCGCTTGCTGCGACGGTGCGACGGGCACGGCTTGCGTCCCACAACGACATACTCCGACTTTTCCGACGTAATGTCAGAGAAACACTCGTTGCAGCAGTCCGAGGTAGTGTCGGAAGACGACGCGTCCGCCATTTTTAAATAACCTCGCACGGCTCGTGGCGTCGAGTACCTACGCTCGCTCGCGTGGAGTCGTGGAGCACGGCTTCGGTTGGTGTGTGGAATGTACGGTGGTGTGCGCGCTCGTCTCGTCTCGGCGAATCGGCGAGTCGGCGGCGGAAGATGAAAAGTGAAAAGGGTCGTCGCCGCGACGGGCGCGGGGATCGCTCCGATCCTCCTCGCGCGATCGGCGCGATAAGCCGATGAGTGGCGACGTCGCACACGCGTGCATGCGTCCGTGCGTGCTGGCCGGCTGGCGACACGTCGCCGAGCATCCTTCGCGTCATCGCGTACCTATGTAAAAATGTTCGCTCGACGCGCAAACCGACAGCCTATCGCGCGCCAACGTTGCGCCCGTAATTTGCGGGCCTCCTTGATAACGCGAACGCGACTGCGGTAATTTCCTTAATTGTTTCAGCAATCTTGCTCGATTTTCCTCTTATCGCGGGCTTTAAATTGTTCTCTGCGATCGAACGGATCAAAAAACGCTCGTTATGCGTCAAATCCTTTTAATAAGGAGTAATTTTGATTCTTAATTAGTCTCATGTAAAGAGAAATTCAGCGAAATGGCGAATTGAAATGAAAAGGTTTCGCTGGGGTGTGTTGCTCACTGTTGGCATACTGTTACTTTGGCGTCTCTTCTTTGCCAGATGTAAACATAAAGGCTGCTAAACAAATGTCCAAGTACAACACGGAATTGCCTATGATATGCAAATAATATTAAATTACGCTTAACGTTTATAATTCACTTATTCGTATAAAAGTCTGTTATCTTCTTGCGCTCTACTGTTGCTTTCGCAGCTTTCCTTTGTCAGCTGTTAACAGAGACTGCTAAACAAGTGCCTAAACTAAATGCCTAGGTGCAACACGGATTGCCTTTGATATGCAAATGCAATTAAATTACATCTTACATTTGTAATTTATTCTTATTATATTTATAAAAGTCTGTTACCTTCTTGCGGCGAGAAAAAAGAA
This sequence comes from Temnothorax rugatulus, assembly GCA_035220575.1. Lineage (NCBI taxonomy): Eukaryota > Metazoa > Arthropoda > Insecta > Hymenoptera > Formicidae > Temnothorax > Temnothorax rugatulus. The sequence goes on from JASTWL010002062.1 coordinate 2,021,983, forward strand.
TGAGAACAGCTTGTATAGCTCTGGTGACTTATCCTACATTAATATATAATTAGCAAAATGACATTCACGCACGCTTGAAGTCATTCGAATATCTTGTTTTTAGACAAGAGAGTATCTGCGAAGGTAATCAAGTCTGGGAATAATTTAAATTATACTTGACATGTAGTTTACTTATCAATGTCTGTTACCTCCTTGTGGAGTGAAAAGAATGACAGTGACACTCTTATACATAATTTACCCTACGGTAATAAATTTAGAAGAATCACATATATATGTACGCGAAGTAATTCTAAATACCTTATTTTCAGGTATGAAATACATCCATGAAGATAATCAGCTTTAGAGACCACTTTTCTCGAAGCACTATTATACATATTACGATTTATTGCGAATAAAACAAAATGGACATCACCTTGGATGATAAACTGTCTGTGCTGCAGCAGATCAGTCAGCAGAAGCTTGTAAAGATACTCGATACCATTCCAGGAACGAAAGATCTGATAATAGAACAAAAACTGATGAAGATACTGGATAGTTTCGTAGGCGTAACTGTGCTGAAGTAAATGACCCCGTATTCTAAGATACACCTACGTTTCATTTTTATTAGCAATCCATACTAAACTGTATCATTTTATAATTAGGCGATATGGTGTGGACAAGATTTATAAAATGGAGGAAGGACTGAAGCCGTCGAATAGTCAACGTATATTCTTAGTGTCTAACAGCTTGATAGCGTGCAAGAGGGTACTAGATCAAATACAATCCGAAATATCCCTCATTGGCAGACCTCACGTCGAAGTGTGCCATCATCTGTTGGTCATGCCGTTCGTTCCGCCTGTGTTATACAATCTAGTCGAAGAGGAAGGTCAGCAAATTACCGCGCCAACGACGGTCATTATTTGTTCCGTTTAATCTTTAATCTTTATAACATTGAATCGTTTATTCAGGCTTGTCCGAGCTGATTACGTTGCGAACGTTATCTGCAGAATTCATAAGATTAGACGGGAACGTTTTGTCCTTGGAAAATTCAATATTTATCGATCTCTACTATCACAAAGACCCCAGTCCTCTTCGAGCATTAGCGCGCAACCTGTGGTCGTTGCAGCTGATAATCGGCTCACCGAGGCTCTCGCTGCTTCTCGGCAAGCACAGCCAGCAAATGAGCAAACTGATGGAATCCATGGAACAGAGTCTGGGCCCGTCTAATTTGGAAAACGAGATCGGCGCCCTGATCGTGATGGACAGGGGTTTTGATCTGGCTACGGCTCTCCTCACGCCCGTAACGTACGCGGGCTTGTTGAACGAAGTCGTAGAGGTAAACGTCGGCACGGCGACGTTGGAAAAATCGCAGACCAGATTGGATCCGAATAAAGATCAGATCTACGGAGAAGTGAGAGACATGCCCTGCAGCGACGTCTTCCCGATTTTACACGGGAAGGCCAAGTCACTTAAATGTATTGGTTTTTATCATTAATTATCGCGCCTCTCGCCTTGTCGATATTTTTAATAACTGGTTAACATCAGCTGAACAGGAGGCGGTACAGACGATGAAGTTGACCGAGATGGAGAGATACGTGTCGACGAGATTGCAAAGGACCAGAGACACGACCCGGCAATTGGCATTTCATATATCCGCGTGCTAGACCATCGCGGACACGTTAGGCTCCGAATTTCAAGTCTTGCAGACGATCGAGAAACTGATGCTCGATTGCAAGGACCGGAAGGAATGTTTGAGTTATATTGAGAGAAATATAGGTGTGCATTCTTAAATGCTAGAATCATTTAAATTAAAACTGTATCTAATTGCGGTCGCTATCAGAATTTATTTACGATTAAAATGTGAAATACTTTTTTTGCAGACGAACATGCGTTACGATGTTTGCGTCTCCTGTGCTTGTTGTCTATCACCACCGACGGTATCACGCAGAGCGAGCTTCAAAATATCCAAAAGCTGCATCTCCATACCCACGGTTATCAGCATATCCCGCTGTTCTACAAGCTGCACACAGCTGGCTTGCTGAAGTATAGAAACGAATATATTTTACATAAACTGCCGAACTGGAGCAGCGAATGGAGCAGCAACGCGCAAAAATTGAAGATCTTACCCAGTTATTCCAAACGGACCGATCAGAACGGTCGTACCTGTCCCAGCTACGTGTTCAACAACGCTTATATACCCGCAATAGTTCGTATTTCATTCTTCTCGTATTATAAATCAAGCGATTGTGGGATATTAACGTAATATCGTTCAACGTATTACAGGCGCAAATATTAAACATCGTATCGAATCAGGAAAAGGACCCTCGTAGCTTTGAAGATCTGACGAATTTACCAAATTGTGTTGTAAATGGTCGTCGGGGTGCGTTATCGCCAAAGATGGTCGTGATCTGCGTGATGGGAGGTATTACCTGCGCAGAAATAGCGGCTTGTCGACTCATAGAGAAATCTACAGGAATACGCCTCGTCCTTATATCCGATACTATTCTAACGGGTAACAAACTCATCCAGAGGATACAAAAGATATGAAATCTCGTGGCATCCATCAGGAATGTAAAAATGTTATCTTTTCGTATAATAAATAGACAAATTATTTTATACATATTTATTTTATATAAATTATAAATAACACCTTTTTGTGACGATTGCAGGAAAAAACACGAATAATTCTGCAATGTATCAACAAATTACAATTGTTGCTTGTATATAATGTCATCGGTATTATTTATGTAGGTGCTTACTCGATTACACATTGTTTCGACCTCTGATTTCTCATTTTGCACCGTTTTAATATCGATATTATCATGTACTTAATAATTACGATTCTCTTCTCGATTACGATCACGATCGCGATCACGATCGCGTCTCTGCCGGCCCCAATCCTGTCCTTGGCGATTGTAACTCTGACGATCGCGGAAATTGCCTTGGTTTCCTCTTGAGAAGAAGTTACCTGCAAATATTTATTTTTATTATGAACTAGAAGATTATTTTAATTATGCATTATATGTATAATAAAGTATGAAATATACAGGAAAAAATGTACGTTAAAGTAAATGATAAAATATGTGATTTTGTAAAAAAGTCACGTTTGAAACTAGTTTCTAAAAATCAACCTTACTCTATTGACATCTATTATTACAGCAAAGTGGTTCAAATTATCTTGAATAAATATTTTTAAAGTTTTTTGGACGATGAAAAAATTAAAATCATGAAATATTCAAATAACTTTATGTATACAATCGAATATCTTATAGCGAATTCGGGCGCTTGCACTAGTGCACACTGAGTGCTCACTAAGGCTTGTTCTTAATCAATTGTTATATTTACAGATCATCTTAAATACTTCTTAGTCTATAAAATGATTTATACAGCATCCATATAGATATTACAGATTGTTTTATTGGCTAAAAAGTTTTTAAATATGTATTTAAGCGACTTTAAATATAAGAATAGAGATTATAAACAAGCCTTAGTGCGCACTCAGTGTGCACTAGTGCAAGCGCCCAAATTCGCTATTAATTCCTCCACTGCCTCCCCCCATTTTATTCTCACTTTGCTTTGTCATATTGTATCTGTATAGTGTATTTGGACCTTTCATTATATTAATATAAATATATTTTATAATATAATGAAAGGTCCAAACACACTATACAAGGGTATATGACAATGCAAAGTGACAATGAAAGAGGGGAGGGAGTGGAGGAATTAAGATATTCGGTTACATACATAGTTATTTGAATATTTCATGATTTTAATTTTTAATCAATGTACAAATTTAATTTTTAAAGGTAGATTTGAGGTCGAGTCGGATCAGGTCAGGTCTGTTTAGGTCTTGTTAAAAATAATATAAAATATAAGTACATAAAAAACAAAAACAACAATTTAAATAGAACATATTGCCTTGGAACGAATATAATTAATTTAATTTGTGCAAAAAATTGATCTATTTAATTGTTAAAATTAAACACAATTTTGATAGTACTCGAATCAATGATCTTGATGATATATCAAAGTAAAGATCATCAAAAATACTTCATCCGTCTATACATACCTTGCTTCATTTCGAAAATACGTTCGTTCGAATCTACAAAGTTGTTGACTTTATCCGTCAACTGCAGAGCCAATGATTGAAGGCGGCTTGGCTCGCTTCGGTGCATAACTACAGTTCCAGTTGGATCGTCCAAAGATGCCTAAATTTGTAAAAAAAGGAAGTACATAAGTTACAAAGAATATTACGTAAATCATTGTACAACATAAAAGTATTTCTGCCAAAATACCATAAGTTCCTCGTTGATGATCATTTTACTGATAATCGAATGGACTATGGGCCGCTTCAACTGGAACATGTCCGCGAGCTTCGGCATTGAGATCGAATCATATACATGCGAGTACGTGAACAGGTAAGTCCTCAATGCCTCTTCTTTGATCAATCGCGTTAACATAGCTCGCACTTTATCCGCTTGATGGAAGAGATCCCACACCTATTTCAATAAAAAGTAATTACTACATCGTATTCTACATTTGACAAAAAAATTGCTAATGTAAATCTCGCGCTAATACCTTTGCGTTCATCTTTTCATTTATAATGTAATTGTTGCAAGCGGACCAATTTCCGTTACGCATCGCTTTGGCAGCAGCAACGACGTGCTCCCTCATAGATTCCGGAGGTCCGACTAACGATTGGCGTTCGCTGGACCTCAATTGTTGGTAAAATGTCTTCGAAATCATTCTCCGTCTCGCATCGAACTCGTGCGCTAGAATTAAATAATTTGTCGCGTATAATAAACACCGAAGGTAATTGTTTATGCAATCGTAAAAATACACTAAATGTATTTTATATAAAGAATATCAAACATAGAAAATATACCAGCCATGTACGGAATTTCGATGAGCATTGCTGAAACAAGGTATACACATTCCAGAAGTTCTAGATTAATATGCATGTGGAAAGGCATTTGCCTTTGCTTTTCTATCTTCTCCTGCTCCTTGCTACGCTCGTGCTGTCGCTGCGGAAGCAGACCTTGCGCCAGAAGTTCCTTTACTTTGCCCGTCACCATCAAATCGACCAAGCAGTTGTGAGCGTCTTTAATATTCGCATGACGGAATGCACATAATCCCAGATGGGCTATCGTACGATTGTATAAAATCTAAAAAATAAAATACATTATTTATACACGTTTTAACGAGATAATTGTAAACACAGATACACATTCAAACCTGTGTGGCTGGATCAGAATGTTGAATAGTTTCCTGGAGATGCGACATCAGAATCAAGTCGCGAGCTTGGAACCAGTTATCGTGAAGAGCGTGGTGATAAATGTGCGAGAGAATCGCGCGAGTTCTTAATCGATCAGTGTTATCGTGGGCATAAACGTATTTGCATAGTTTTTCCATAACTTGCACGGATGTGATTGCGTCTGGTCCCAGTTCACCCTAACATACATTTAATATTTTTGACAATTTAATAAAATAAGAGAATTTTATACGCACATATATATACTTTGCGAGATTTACCTCCTTTTGTTTCAGAACATTTGAATCAAATTTGTAATACATGTGCTCGATTTTACGAAGGTACACGCGGCAGAGCTCGGACACAGTTCCTTGCCTCTCCAAATATTCTTGCACCTTGTCAATTATGGCAGCAACCTGCTTCTCATCTTTCAATCTGTGACAAGTGGATATTTTATCGTATAAGAAATAATAATAATCGTAAGTATATTTCGTATAATTTCTCTCAAAAGATATTACCTTTCCACGTATTCATTACTGTGTGGATCACATTCCTTCAGCAACTTTATGAATTCCTCATCGAGACGTTCCACCAGCGTCAACACACAACCATGTATTTTATATGGCGTCGTTTCAAACTCCTCCATGTCTTCCGTTATTGTTTCCGCTATTACCATGTCCGAGTTGCTCAACAACATATCCAGCATCTCGGTAATACGCTCCAGTATTCTGTAACAAAAATATTTATCTATTTGATACTCGTTTATTTTAAATCTTCTATTTTAGAGGGCTTATAAATTCACATTACATACACATATCTATTTTATACAAAAATACGTACTTCGACCAATACTCCGGCTTCATAGCATCGGAAACCTTTGGATTGTAATCGAATATGGAAGACACAATGGAAAACTTAATCTTCACGGTTACAGCCGGGCCGAGAGTATGAGCGTCAGCTATCAGTTGTAGCTCGTGCAAGAGTTCTATTTGCTCGCGTCTGTCCGTGCGCTTTTTACCACGAGCTGCAATTATCTCAGAAAGCTTCTTCAGCACTGCACCGATATTAATCTCTGCGTCCTTGGCAAACATCTTCGGCTTCTCGGAGGGAATAGCCACGCCACCCTTAACGGTTTCCCACTCTCCTTCGCCATCGTCTTCGTCGCGTTTCTTCTTTCGATCTTTTTCTTTGCGTTCTTTACGTTGCTCCTTCCTCTTCGTTTTATCTTCGTCCTCCTCCTGGGCTAAAGCTCTATGTAAAAAAAAATTATGGTGTCATATAAGATATCGTTAAATTTATTATTTTTCATTAAGTAGAAAATAATTTTATCCAATTTTATAGATTGAAACAACGTACTTCTTGATGAAACGCTCGCGAATATTTTGATATTGGCCTTCGTCATCGCTACTTGTGCTCTCACTGTCTGAATCACTGCCCCAGTCAGATTCACTTTCACTGCCGTCTTCGCCATCGGTCGCAGTCTTCTGCAATGCAACAATGCACGGAAAGATTTATAAAAAATTATTTTGATCAACCTCCGGTGCTTGCAAATCTCGATCTAATAGACAACCTTGAACTTGGACACATCGGGTTCACTTGCTTCCGATCCCGTCTTTTTGAAAGCTACGGCACTGTCCTCTTCTTCTTCAGATTCTATAATCTCATCGGCTGAAAAATAAAAATAATTCATTTTTTTTTCATCTTGCAAAGATTTGAACTTAAACAAGCGTTTATAATAAGTGTTTCTCATGGTAGTCAAACCTCTTTCTTCTTCCTCATCGTCGTCTTGATCGGGATTCTCCCTAAATTTGGCGATGTCTTCCTCAAAGTCCTTGTTATATTTTCGCAATTTTTGACGCAACGTTGAAAGCGACTTGGAATTATTCTTGGACATATTCTTGCGTCCGTCACGGTCTTCCCACACCTCATTGATGAAATCTTCCATCTCTACCAAACATCTAACGTAGAATCGCGGTGTTTGTCCAAGCTCCTCCTTCGTGATCACGGGTAAAGCTTTCTGATAAGCTCGCATCAAGTCCTCAAAACCTAGAATTATGAGAACAAATACTTGTTACAATGGAAGCGCTTAATCACACCAACAAGTTTCTAAAGAAAGTTAACTAATAATGCTCGTACTTGACCTTTGCAGATCCAATTTCCAATTTCTTAAAACGTCATAGAAGATTTGCGAAACTAAAACTACTTACTGGTCAACATGCTGCTCATGTCCTTAATCTTCTTGTAATTCCTAATAAGTTTTATAAGATTTGCAATTTCTTCATATCTCTTCTCCTTTGTGGAGCGCACAACGCGCTTTGTTTCTTCCTCATCATCGCTGAACTGTAAAGAGATCCTTCGTGTTATTTTAATAACAGGATGTCATGGTAGGGGAAATTTATTGATAAAAGTATGTTGAAAATGTTTGTCTCGGCCACAATCCTTACAGTGTAGGCCGTCGCAGGCGCCCTTTGCACCTGTTCCTCTTCCGACGCGCTATCAGACTCAGAATCTGAGCCAGTTGCGAAGAAACGGCTCATGATTGCAAACGCTCTGTAACAATCAAGCAAAATGTAATGAAAGGCGAATGTACACTCCCTAATTACATCGCAAAACGCAGCATCCTCGAGCCTATAATTAATGAATATATATATATATGAATATATATATATATACACAAATAAAAAACTGATTCAAGCGTGTAATATGCAAGAAATGTTTAGCAACGTCGTACGTTTAACAAATATCAGGCGCGACGGCGCGACGCGATCAACAATTTCGGAGCCACAAAGACAAGACCGCAAACGTTGTCGTCCATTCCCCCCGAACCTGGATTCAACGTATGGCAGGATAAACTTTTCTTAGCAAAAGCGAATAGCTCGACCGTGAAGGGACGCGCGCGGAGTAAATTCGGACGACGCGAGGCGCGACCAGCAAACGAAATTCCTAATTACCTGTTCTGTTCCTCGTTGAAAGCAGATGCGTTGCGAGGTTAGAGGTTATACACCATACACGCAGGCGGCGGCGGCTGGCGGCGGCGACGAATGAGAAGATTACGTGACACGTGACCCGTCACGTGACTCCAAGCATCGACGGCGACTGGCTTCTTCTTCTTTTTTGAGGTAGGTTTTCATGGGCAGTGAAATGCAGCAGCAGCGAGCAGCAGTTTAGTAATTTCCTAGAAATGCTTGGCTCACTTTCGGCGCAAATTTTTGCTGTTCGAAATTCGGGTTTCAGTATTGGCTGTATAGGACCAATTTCATGAGCAATTAACAAAGTGAGCTCTTGGCGAATTGTTTAAACAATCGTAACTTTTAAACTATACAACTACAAACGAAAGTAAAATCGGTTAGGCGACAGTTTCCCGAAAAGTGGTGGGGGTAATGTTGGTACGAACGAAAATCTCTATACGATTAATTTTAGTTTCTAAGAGTTAGTACCACTGTTTAAGTAGTAAAGCTGTCAGTTTACGTACCTCTTTGACATATGTGCGCGCGTGTGTATTTAAATAGCATAAATCGTATTACTGCTGTACATCCAAATATAAGTATAAAATACATTGTAGTAAAATAAAATAAAATTTAATAAAGATGATAAATTACTAAAAATATAAGTAAAAAGAAATTAAGTAAGAATATAAAGCGAATAACGTGAATAAGGTGAAAAACCGCGCCTCTCGCGCCTGCCTCTCGCGCCTCTCGCGCCTCTCGCGCCTCTCGCGCCTGCCTCTCGCGCCTCTCGCGCCTCTCGCGCCTCTCGCGCCTGCCTCTCGCGCCTCTCGCGCCTCTCGCGCCTCTCGCGCCTCTCGCGCCTCTCGCGCCTGCCTCTCGCGCCTCTCGCGCCTGCCTCTCGCGCCTCTCGCGCCTCTCGCGCCTCTCGCGCCTGCCTCTCGCGCCTTTCGCGCCTCTCGCGCCTGCCTCTCGAGCCTCTCGCGCCTCTCGCGCCTCTCGCGCCTGCCTCTCGCGCCTCTCGCGCCTGCCTCTCGCGCCTGTCTCTCGAGCCTCTCGCGCCTCTCGCGCCTCTCGCGCCTCTCGCGTCTCTCGCGCCTGCCTCTCGCGCCTCTCGCGCCTCTCGCGCCTCTCGCGCCTCTCGCGCCTGCCTCTCGCGCCTGCCTCTCGCGTCTCTCGCGCTTGCCTCTCGCGCCTCTCGCGCCTGCCTCTCGCGCCTCTCGCGCCTCTCGCGCCTGCCTCTCGCGCCTCTCGCGCCTCTCGCGCCTCTCGCGCCTGCCTCTCGCGCCTCTCGCGCCTCTCGCGCCTCTCGCGCCTCTCGCACCTCTCGCGCCTCTCGCGCCTCTCGCGCCTGCCTCTCGCGCCTCTCGCGCCTGCCTCTCGCGCCTCTCGCGCCTCTCGCGCCTGCCTCTCGCGCCTCTCGCGCCTGCCTCTCGCGCCTCTCGCGCCTGCCTCTCGAGCCTCTCGCGCCTCTCGCGCCTCTCGCGCCTCTCGCGCCTCTCGCGCCTCTCGCGCCTCTCGCGCCTCTCGCGCCTGCCTCTCGCGCCTCTCGCGCCTGCCTCTCGCGCCTCTCGCGCCTGCCTCTCGCGCCTCTCGCGCCTCTCGCGCCTGCCTCTCGCGCCTCTCGCGCCTCTCGCGCCTCTCGCGCCTGCCTCTCGCGTCTCTCGCGCCTCTCGCGCCTGCCTCTCGCGCCTCTCGCGCCTCTCGCGCCTGCCTCTCGCGCCTCTCGCGCCTCTCGCGCCTCTCGCGCCTCTCGCGCCTGCCTCTCGCGCCTCTCGCGCCTGCCTCTCGCGCCTCTCGCGCCTCTCGCGCCTCTCGCGCCTCTCGCGCCTGCCTCTCGCGCCTCTCGCGCCTCTCGCGCCTCTCGCGCCTGCCTCTCGCGCCTCTCGCGCCTGCCTCTCGCGCCTCTCGCGCCTCTCGCGCCTGCCTCTCGAGCCTCTCGCGCCTCTCGCGCCTCTCGCGCCTCTCGCGCCTGCCTCTCGCGCCTCTCGCGCCTCTCGCGCCTGCCTCTCGCGCCTCTCGCGCCTCTCGCGCCTGCCTCTCGCGCCTCTCGCGCCTGCCTCTCGCCTGCCTCTCGCGCCTCTCGCGCCTCTCGCGCCTGCCTCTCGCGCCTCTCGCGCCTCTCGCGCCTCTCGCGCCTCTCGCGCCTGCCTCTCGCGCCTCTCGCGCCTCTCGCGCCTCTCGCGCCTCTCGCGCCTCTCGCGCCTCTCGCGCCTCTCGCGCCTCTCGCGCCTCTCGCGCCTCTCGCGCCTCTCGCGCCTCTCGCGCCTCTCGCGCCTCTCGCGCCTGCCTCTCGCGCCTCTCGCGCCTCTCGCGCCTGCCTCTCGCGCCTCTCGCGCCTCTCGCGCCTCTCGCGCCTCTCGCGCCTCTCGCGCCTCTCGCGCCTCTCGCGCCTCTCGCAGCCTCTCGCGCCTGCCTCTCGCGCCTCTCGCGCCTGCTCGCGCCTGCCTCTCGCGCCTCTCGCGCCGCCTCTCGCGTCTGCCTCTCGCGCCTCTCGCGCCTCCTCTCGCGCCTCTCGCGCCTCTTCGCGCCTCTCGCGCCTCTCGCGCCTGCCTCTCGCGCCTCCTCTCGCGCCTCTCGCCTGCCTCTCGCGCCTCTCGCGCCTCTCGCGCCTGCCTCTCGCGCCTCTCGCGCCTCTCGCGCCTGCCTCTCGCGCCTCTCGCGCCTGCCTCTCGCGCCTCTCGCGCCTGCCTCTCGAGCCTCTCGCGCCTCTCGCGCCTCTCGCGCCTCTCGCGCCTGCCTCTCGCGCCTCTCGCGCCTCTCGCGCCTGCCTCTCGCGCCTCTCGCGCCTCACGCGCCTGCCTCTCGAGCCTCTCGCGCCTCTCGCGCCTCTCGCGCCTCTCGCGCCTGCCTCTCGCGCCTCTCGCGCCTCTCGCGCCTGCCTCTCGCGCCTCTCGCGCCTGCCTCTCGCGCCTCTCGCGCCTTTCGCGCCTCTCGCGCCTCTCGCGCCTCTCGCGCCTCTCGCGCCTGCCTCTCGCGCCTCTCGCGCCTCTCGCGCCTCTCGCGCCTGCCTCTCGCGCCTCTCGCGCCTCTCGCGTCTGCCTCTCGCGCCTCTCGCGCCTGCCTCTCGCGCCTCTCGCGCCGTGCCTCTCGCGCCTCTCGCGTTTGCCTCTCGCGCCTCTCGCGCCTCTCGCGCCTGCCTCTCGCGCCTGCCTCTCGTGCCTGCCTCTCGCGCCTCTCGCGCCTCTCGCGCCTGCCTCTCGCGCCTGCCTCTCGCGCCTCTCGCGCCTCTCGCGCCTCTCGCGCCTGCCTCTCGCGCCTGCCTCTCGTGCCTGCCTCTCGTGCCTGCCTCTCGCGCCTCTCGCGCCTCTCGCGCCTGCCTCTCGCGTCTGCCTCTCGCGCCTCTCGCGCCTGCCTTTCGCGCCTCTCGCGCCTCTCTAATGTATGGAACATAAACATAAGTTGACGTCTTAAAATGTTTCTTACATACACATGTATGTGGACTGTCTGTTAATAGATTACCGTATGGTGAAGTTATGACACGAAGATAGTCACCTACACAGAGAGAACGGTTTCTTTGGATTTAATAAATTTTATTAGATTCAAACAAATTTATCTTTTGGAATAGTCCAAACAAACAAATTTTTGATTCAACAAATACGATTGTTTGATTTTCAAAGAATATATATCTTTGTCTTAAATAAAAAAATTGTTTAAAACGAAAAACATATTCTCTATCGCTTTAATAACACTATTGTTTCATTTAAATATCAATGCTTTATAAAAAATGTCTTAAACATTTATTTATTGTTTATTTATTTATGATATATGTGGTAGTCGGTTGACTGCTACATATATAAATAAATAAATAATAAATAATTGTCATATCTCCATCACTCGAGTGACCGGTGTGATGGATTCCAGTGATGTGTACAACTGCGAGTGATAGCTGATAGACGCTTTCGCCGTGGGGTCTTATATACGATTTCTGGTCGAATTTGACTTACGAGTTTAGCAGCCGCCTAGCGGTGAAAACGCTTATTACATTTATGGTAACTAAATAATATATTATTTGTTTGGGAGATATTGCTTCAAAGAATAGTGTCTTTTCCGTTAAATAATAGAGTTTTCTTGGATTAAACACAAAAATTTTTCATTCAAAAACATATTATTTCGTCTACGCATATGTTGTTTCACTGAAAGAAAGGGCATAGGGGGATAAGCATGTAAAAACTGCCCCCGCAAGTATGAAGTTGATATTGGCGTCGTAAGTTAGTACCCATGTGACCTTGAACTCCTGCAAATATTGACCTTGAAATTATACTTTTGAAGGAGTTATGAAGGAAGAAAGAAAAAGAACAAAAAATTTTTTTCTCGAAAACGGCTCGACCAATTTTTATGAAAAAAATATATGTTGTAGGTATCAATAATGGTGTTCAAAAGAAAATATTTTGTAATTTTTGAACAAATAATAGAGCTGAAAAAAATTTTTGAATTTTTCAAACAATTTTTTTTTGTGTTCCTTTAGAGTGACACCTTTAATTTTTTTTGCAAAAACATTGTACTAGTATCTATTTTAACATATAATTTTTCCAGATTTTTAAAAAATATAGTTTTGGAGTGAAACAATGAAAATCATGGTCGTGTCACCTAATGCTCAAAGTAATAGTCTAAGATCACGACGTACATCGACCTTCACCCATCTGTTTTCCTAATAAAAAGTATTTTTTATCAAACATAATGAATAAACAAACAAATCGCGGATGGGTTGCCTAATTAAATTAGCTCAAGGCTACCCTTAATTAAAAATAATTTAATTAATTTTTTTTTATTTCTACACTCATTTATATTCTCAAAAAATTCAGTACCAATCGAAAGTACAAAGCATAAGTAGAAAGGAAAAGTTATTTGTGTAGCAAGTGCGGGAAGTTGAGAATTGGACATGAGTGCGGAGTGGACGCACGAGCCGAAGGCGAGTGCGTCCACTCCGTACTCATGTCCAATTCTCACCTGCACGTGCTACACACACTATTTTATATCACAAGTGCGTCTAAAGTTTAAAGAAGGACTTGCGAGGGGCGAGGGGGGGCGAAGCCCCCCCGAGCCCTTAAAGAAGGACTGTGGGGGGGTTATTTCTCCCAACGAGGGGGGGCGAAGCCCCCCCGAGTTGGGAGGGGGGTCCGGGGGGGCGAAGCCCCCCCGGGCGGGGGGGGTTCGGGGGGGCGAAGCCCCCCGAGTCGAAAAAGTTGGGCGCAGGGCGGGGAGGGGGGGCGCGGGGGGGAGGGGAGGAGCCCCTCCCCCCCGCCTACTTTAAGTAACATTTATTACAGGAGCAAATAGATGAGAAATAACTAGTGTATCGGTCATGATTAATATATCCTGCAAAGAAAGAAAGCTTTGTACGTTTTTTGTAAGGCATTAAAAAGAAATTAGATTTAATATTTTTTTACATTTTAACATTTTATATTTATATATTACAAGAAAGTAAAATATATTAATTATTTTTTTCAGCGGTTAAGTTTGAACCCTGTTTAGTGTTATGTTGAAGTTTGAACAGTTTAACAGTATGATTGGGATTATTTTTTGTGTTGGATGTAGTTAATATTTCATGAGACGGTCTATGTAATGTTCATTTGTATGTATAGTTGCGGTATTTGTATTTGTAGTGTTAATATTTATAGGTTTGGAGTTTTCCTTATATTTGCCTGGGATTGTTAAATGTGGGTTGGGATGTGATTTGGAGAGCTGGGATTAATTGATTGTGTAATTTGTTTGATATTTTTTTTGTGTTATTGATGGCTAGTCCTCAAGTATCCTTCAGCAACATGTATTTGGATTTCCAGCCACCGTGTCGTTTTAATGTATAATATGTTGTTTGGGAAGGTTATGGCTGAGTATCAGCTATGGTAATTCGCGGTAGTTGAAGTTGAAGAATCTTAAGACATCTCGCGGCGCGCTACGCGAAACACTACTGTTCGCGTAGTGCGCCGCGAGATGTCGTTAAGAGCATGCGAAGAAATAAGAGGACTCTAGTGGAAAAGACACAGAATGATTCGGAAAATAAGGAGAGTGTTGGCAATGAGTCGTGCGGGAAGTACTTTTCTAGTGAGGATTTCCGCACACGTGCGGGAATATAGTGAGAAATTTCTCGTGTATGCAATTGGCTATTTCGTGCACAGATGGCACGCACGGAATGGGCCATTTTCGACGCAGCACCTGTGATATAAAGTTA
>JASTWL010002063.1:1800000-2034293 GCA_035220575.1 Temnothorax rugatulus
ATTATTATTAAAAGAACACAAATTTATAGTCGGGTATAATGCTTAGAGGGCCCCAATGGTCTAAAACCGACCATAATAAGAATTTTTTTAAATAATTATTGAAAAGTAAATAATATTTAAATTAGAACTCTGATAATTTAAAAACTTTGGAAGGTAAGTTTGCCTTTAAAAATAATTAAATAAAGATCCGCTAAATAATTAAAATTTATAACTACATTTATATTAAATTAAAAATTAAAAAATAAACTTAAAATTTTTGGTTAAATTCAATTTCCGTATGCAATAAATGAAATGAAGAAGAAATTGTGCCACAAAAATCGATAATTATTTTAATAGATCAACTTCAGGCGTATCCCGGGAATACAAAAAATTATGCTTGTAAACATATTTCTTCGCTAATGTCTCTCCTTCAAAATTCCACATGATTCATGGGTGCTGCACCAGATCTTCCTCATTCCATTTAGGAATATATTTGGAATTTAATTCGATTTTTGAAAAATCTCATTTATTCCAAAAATATCGAGTGAAAACGATGCTCAAATTAACAGTTGAAGATAGCAGCCGATCAGAGTCAAACAATACCTGGAGGGGGGAGGGGGGGGCAAAAAATACAGCGCTCTTAAAATGTTTGGAATCGATTAGAAACTTAACAATAATTATAAATAGTCGCAAACGAATACAGAAAACGGTTATAAACAATAATTAAGATATTTTTTTTAACATTTTGGACAAATTCTACGATAGAACGCAGAAAATAGTCAGGTCAATAAAACTTTGTATACATACATACTGAGAACTGTAGACTAGAATTATAAAAAAATTGGAAGGGGCGTTTGTTAAATAACAATAAAAAATTGTTAATTAACGTTGGTAAACAAATGCCACTGGTAGTGTCATCAAGAGATTACGTTTAAGTAAGTCTCGCGTCAAGTGCAAAGCGGAGCGAGACCGACCGTGACTCTTTTACGCGACGCGACGGGTTATAGAAATCGACCAGGTGAAACAAAATTTTTGTTACACATATTCCATGAATTGTAGAATAGACTTCTAAAAAAATTGAAAGGGGACGCGTTTGTTTACTAACAATAAAAAAAATATTAACAATTTTTGACTTGGTCAATTTTTGTTAATAACTCTTCAACAATATGCAATTAAAAAATGTGCAGAAGTTCATTGCTATGCTTATAATTAGTGAAGGAGTCTTCAATATCAATGATCACCTTCGAAGGTTAAGTATATTAACCTAACTTTTCTTGCTTTTTAGTGCAAAGCAAAAATCAACTATAAATATATATAAATGAAAAATATTGAAAGTATATATATGTATATAAGTTATTCATAAACCATCAACCAGAATAATTAAATAAAATTAGGATACATATACTATTAGGATACATTAATTGTATGTACATATTTATATATGTATATATAAATCATTACATATCAGTACTAGTTTTATGTATAAATATATAAAAAAAATTATTTAGAAAGCTTTTGTAATTTTTATTAAAAAATTCACAGAAATTACTTTTGTAAAACTGTGGACATATATATATATATATGATTTTTTTTTTTTTTTATTTTTCTCAATTATCATTTATACATATTATTTTATTATAGTATCATCAAAAGAAACACTATTTTTTTTACTACAAGTATAAGAAATATCTTACCACTTCTGCCCAAAAATAAATGTAAATGTGTAATGAAACAGTCTTTCCGTAATTTCCACTCCAAATCGCACTCCAGAAAAAGCTTTCCTCGTTATAGATCAGGTTCATACGGTATGAATATATAAAGATATATCTGAAATGCGCAACGCTCACAAAATTGAACTTCTGCAATAAAATAAAAATAAAGTGAAAATACAACAGAAAAAATAACAATTTTTAGAAATATAAAAATAATATTTGAAATAATATCTTATCACTATTGCCAAAAATTTGACGCATTCTGACTGTAGTTCGTAATTCAGCACGAATGCAACAAATCATCCTTCTAAAGCCTTGTGTCCACGATGCTAGAACTTGGTCCGAGATCTCGGGCCGACAAATTTGTAGCCAAACTTACAGTTTTTAAGTGGCAATTTTATTGGCTACACGGTTCTCGGACCGAATTCTAGCATCGTGGACATAAGTAGGCTTTAAAGGTCACAAAAGAACTTAAAGGTTAGAGTTCAAAAGATATAGAATATTACAAAATCCACAGTAACTTTGCAATTAAATATTAAAATAATATAACAAACAAATAAATTCATATGCAGTAAGCAACGTAAGTCAATTTGAATCGATTTCTAGGATATTATATTAAAAATCTATTAAATATGTATTACACACATGCGTTATGGCCAGTCTACAATGAGTCGTTAGTCGTTAAATAAAAATTATGGTAAATTTCTATAATTGTTCGCGATTCGGACCGCCGTTCTCGAGAGCCGCTCCGAAGCCAGCGCGAGAATCACGTTGACGGCGCGTGATGCCGAGAGCGAGCGAACATCGCGTCGCGCGTGCTAACAGCGTGTGCTACCTGTCGTTACGGTTTTTCATACGTTTCAGAAATCAACAGCGATCGTTCGAACCCTTCGCAGCCGATCACATCCGCGCTCGTTTCCTTCGCGAATTCCTTCGATTTCGCCCGTTGATCACGTCGCTTTATGGCCAGTCTACAATGAGTCGTTAGTCGTTAGTCAGATGTCGGAAGAAATAGTTATAAGCGTATCGTAAGGCAATCGGAAGTCTGTAATCGGTGATCGTAAGAGATGGCATTTGGCCAATCGCTTACGATCGCCGATTACAGACTTCCGATCGCCTTACGTTACGACTACACACTTATGATTTTTTCCGACTCTCTTCCGACATCTGACTAACGACTATAAACGACTCATTGTAAACTGGCCATTAGACACGAAATCCGATTCAATACATCTGCATATGAGGAAAGTAATTTAGCAACTTTGCTTATACTTCATTACTTACCAAAATTTCTTATAAAAAGTGTATTTTGATGGTGTGGGGCGACGTGGTCAAGACACTGAGACACTACAATCACTCTCGCACAAGAAAACGTCCTTTGCTTGCTTCTTCGATTAATGGCTCCTGCCGCTTTTCAGCGGACAATACGGCCTGCTTTTTCCACTATTTGATACAAAGTCTGGAATATGTTTGCGTGACAAAGATTAAATGGAAATCACCGAGTCTTAATTGGGGATCTTATGCTGACAGTAACAGATTTACTCGAAAAAATTTTTTCCTTCGAACACGACACGTCCAAACCGGTCCGCACAAGAAAACGTCCGATCGCTACGCTCGCTGCCGAGCTCTGGGCTTCTGCCGCTAGGGACGGAGAGGGGAACGAAAGACGAGCGAGTCGGTACGCGCGGCTCGCGATGAACATATGTATGCAATTGGCGCGGCAAATTCCGTTGAATCCGAAAAATCCCCCAAAGAGATTAATCAAGTTTATAACAACGTCCTTAGGATATTTCTAGGATATTTTATATATCAATTCATAAAAATTATAGTTGCTTTATTATTCTTATTTTATATTTATATCTATTTTATAGTTTATAATTATATTTTTATTTTACATTGAATTCACATTTATTTTACATTTAATTCACATTTTTTTATATTTATTAATAATTTATAAATGCATATATAGGAGATGCGTTTGGTCAGTTGAGGAGAGTAGACGTGGAGAATCAGGTGGAATTTGGAGAGCTAGAAGGAGCGGTATAGTGGAGAGAAAAAGGAGAGTAGTAGGAAGTAGGAAAGAGCGGAAGCAGGGCAATAAGCAGAGATACGGTGAGTCAAAGTAGGAATCAGGAAGGTATTAATTAATAGATCTTAAAAAGTCAACAGGTGAGAAGGTTAGGGCGGCAGGAGAAGGCGCGTAAGCGGAAGAGTAGAGTCCCTCTAATAAGAGTGGACAGGGCGCCACCTGTTGGAGAAGGAAGGAGGTAAATTACCGACAGGGAAGGAGCGGATAGAGATAATTGAAAAGGGCGGAAAGAGTAGACGTAGAGGGAGCCACGGCGAATATACAGTAAGTAAAGGTGGCGAATGGAGGCAGGGAAGGAAGGAATAGTAGAAAGTAGACAAAGAGGCGACAAGGAAGAGAAAGGAGAAGAGGAAGGAAAGAAAACGAAGGGAAGACCAACAAAAGCGGAAGAACTGGCCAAACTGAGAGGAAGAGCAGACAGCTTAGGAACAGGGTCAATCAAAGATTACATACAGAAGAGGAAAAGAGAAGGAACAAAGGAAAAAATAGCCAAAGCAGAGAAAGAAATATTGGAGAAATTCAGCGAAGCAAGGAAGGTTGGCAGATCACCACCAAATAAAATAAAGAAAGGAGAGGAAGAGGAAGAAAACATGGCAGCAGAGGGGATTAAGGAAATTCTAAGGAAACTAGAGGAACAGGAAGTAGAAAGAAGAAAAGATAAAGAAGAAATAAAAAAGGAAATAAGAGAGCTGAAAGAAGAATTTAAAAGGAGAGAGGAAATTTGGGAACAGCAAAAAAAGTCGCTGGAGGAAAGAATAAAAAAGGTAGAGGAGAAAATAGAAAAAACAGAATTGAACATAGAAGACAAGAGCGAAGGAAGAAACTTAATGGAAAAAATGAAAGAGATGGAAAGAAATATGGAAATGGCGGAGAGAAGAAGGAGGAGAAATAACATAGTTGTGAAAGGAACAGCGATAGGAAGCGAAGCAGGAAAGAAAGAGAAAGTAGAGAAGATGATAAGCGAAATAAATGAGATGAAAATAGCCATCGAACAAGTACATGAAATAGGAAAAGGAAGTAATAAAATGACAGTGATGAAATGTAAGAGCTGGGAGGACAAAAGAGAAATAATGACAAAAAGAAAGGAACTGGGTAAAAAATATGAATGCTATCTGGACGACGATCTAACTAGATTGGAAGGGCAGATACAAAAAGAGATAAGAAGAGTAGCAAAAGAAGAAAGAGAGGCAGGAAAGAAAACCACGATTGGATACCAGAAGATGTGGGTAGATAATAAAGAGATGAAATGGAACGAAAGTAAGGGGAAATTGGAGGAAGAGAGTGGGTTTCGAAAGTAGTAAAAGAGAGAAGAGAGAAAACGAGGGAAGAGACATAAGAAGCAGAGGGAGAGGAGAGGAAATATGGAGAGGGAACAAGGAAAAGAGCAGGAAATATGAAGAAAAAGAGAGTACAATAAGCATAGGCTTCTGGAACATAGCTGGACTAAAGAGAAAAAACGAAGAATTCTGGAAAGAAATGGAAAGCTGAGATATAATAGCGATGCTAGAAACGTGGATAGAGCAAAAAGATTGGCGCAAAATCAAAGGAATGTTATCAGATAAGTACGTATGGAAATGCCAACCTGCGACAAAAGAAAAAAAGAAAGGAAGAGCAAGAGGAGGGATAATAACTGGTGTTAGGAAGGAAATAGTGGCAGGTGGAACAGAAGAGAGAGAAGAGGAAGGAATTGTAGAAAGAATAGCAAAGACGAAGGAGGGAACATGGAAGATTATAGCGGTATATGTGAACAACGATATTGAGAAGAAAATAAAGTATATAAAGGACTTCACAAACGAGGGAGGATTAGGGGAGCAAATAATAATAGGAGGTGATTTTAACGCAAGAACTGGGGAAGAAGGAGGCCTAACAGAGATAATGGGGGAAAAGAGAAAATCGAAGGATAAAGAAATTAACACGGAAGGAAGGAAACTGCTGGGGTTTATTGAGGAAGGAGGGTTAGGAATAATGAACGGAACAAAAGGAGACACCGAAGGAGAGTTCACATTTACAGGAGGAAGGGGAGAGTCGGTAATTGACTATATAATCGGAAACCAGGAGGTATGGGAAAAAACAGTGGAAGTAAAGATTGGAGAGACTGTAGACTCGGATCACCAACCCGTAACAATAAAGATAAAAGGAACAAGTGAAGGAGGAGAAGAGGAGAGAAGAGTGAGAAAAATAATGAATTGGTCGAGGGAAGGAAAAGAAAGGTACAAAGAGAGAATGAAAGAAGAGAAGATAGAAGGTACGAGCATAGAGGAAATACTGGAGGAAATAAAGAAAGCGACAAAGCGAGCCGCAGAGTGGAAAGAAATAAGAGAAGACAGGAGAGCAAAGAGAAAAAACGGATGGTGGGATAAAGAATGTGCAAAACTAAGGAAGGAAGCACGTGAGAATCTAGCGAGGTGGAGAAGAGGAGAGGCAGACAAAAGGAAGTACATAGCAAAGAAAAAGGAATATGAGGAGAAAATAAAAGAAAAGAAGGAATCAGAAAAGGAGAGAGTAATGAAGGAAGCGAGAGAAGCAACTAATGAAACGGAAGTATGGAAATTTATAAACAGACAAAGGAAAAGCAGGAAAGAGGTATGCGAAGAGATAACGGAGGAGCAGTGGAATAAACACTTCACCGAACTACTGGATGGAGTTATGACGAAGCCGCGTGAAAAGGATAGGAGGAGAGAGGAAAGAATAGGGAATAAAGAAGAGCAGGGAGGAATAAGAAGAGAAGAAGTGGAAGAAGTAATCAAAGAAATGAAAGAAAAGAAAGCTACAGGCACGGATGGACTAGCAAACGAGGTATGGATCTATGGAGGCGAGAAACTGAGAGAAAAAATATGGGAGGTATGTGATAAAGCATGGAGAACGGGGGAGATAGCAGAAGATTGGAAAGAAGGAATAATAGTGCCAATAGTAAAAAAAGGAGAAGGAAAGGAAGCGCAGGATTACAGAGGGGTGACACTAATGAATACAAGTTACAAAATATATGCAGCAATTTTGGCTAAGAGGCTAGAGAGAGAGGTAGAAGAGAAGGGGATGCTACCAGAAACACAGACAGGATTCAGAAAAAAGAAAGGAACAATGGAAAATATATACGCGCTGAACTATGTGATTGGGAAAGCTATAAGCAAGAGAAAAGGGAAACTAGTAGCAGCATTTATAGACCTGAAAGCGGCATTCGATTCAGTGGACAGAGAAAAAATATGGGAAGTCCTGAAGAGAGAAGGAATCAGTGAGCAATTGAGGACGAGGATAGAAGACCTGTATGAGGAGACAAGGTGTGTGGTAAGGGTAAAAGGGGAAAAAGGAAAGTGCTTCTGGACGATCAAAGGAGTTAGGCAAGGATGCCCACTGAGCGCTATGCTCTTCATACTTCTGCTGGCAGACATAGAAGAGACAATGAGGAAAGGACAAGATGGAGGGATAGTTGTAGGAAAAATAAAATTCTGGACGTTAGCGTACGCGGATGACATAGTTGCTGTAGCAGAGGATGAAGAGGAAATGAAGAGAATGCTGAAAAGACTAGAAAGATACTTTGACAGAAAGAAGCTAAGAGTTAATGTAGGGAAAACAAAAGTAATGAGATTTAGGAAGGGAGGAGGTAAAATGAAGAAAGTAAAGTGGAGTTGGAAGGAAGAAGAAATAGAAGAGGTGAAGGAATTCTGCTATCTAGGCTACACATTCCAAAAGAACGGAGAACAAGATGCGCATATAAATGAAAGAGTAAGAAAAGCGACCATAGCAATGAGACAGGTATGGGGAATAGGAAAAAGGTTATTTGGAGGAGACTGGATAAGAAGGATCAAGTTATACGATTCGCTGGTTGCAAGCATAGCCTTATATGGAGCAGAAGTATGGGGATGGAAAGAAAGAGAGAAAATAGAAAGAATGCACGAAAGGTATATAAGGTGGACGTTAGGCCTGGACTGGAGTACGCCCGGATATATGATAAGAGAGGAAACTAAAAGAGATAAAGCAAGAATAAGCGCTGGTAAAAGGGCGATGAAGTATGAAGAAAAATTGGAGAGAGGAGAAGGAAATGAGATTGCAAGAGAGTGCTGGAGGGAAATAAGAGAAAAGGATAAGAAAGAAAAGTCAAAATGGGAAGAAGAAAGAAAGAGCTTTTACGAGCGAAGAGGTTATGCAGTTAAGGAAATAGAGAGGAAAAGAGGGGAGGGATGGAGTAGCATTGAGGAATTAGCGGAAAGAGACAGGGACATTCAGATTCAAGAGAAAGACGAAAGGATAAGAGAATCAAGATACAACAAATGGTACAAGGAGGTAGTAGAAAACAGGAGGCCTGAATACCTGGAAAGAAAAGGAAAAGAACAATCTATGATTAGGATAGCGAGATTCAGATTAGGAAACGAGATGAGAAGCGGAAGATACTGGGAGACAATAGAAAAAACAGGCTGCAGGATATGTGGCGCGGAGGCAGAATCATGGGAGCATGTTTTAGAATGGTGCACAAGAGACGAAGAAGGAGAAGAAAGCGAAGGAATTAGCGAAAGAATCTAAAGAATACTAGACAGCAAGGGTGAAGGAGAGAAGTGGATGGCGGAATTAGAAAGGAAAAGAAGGCAAGCGAGTACAATGACAGCTAAGCAGAGAGATTAAATAAATGTCTTTTGATTTCAGATAAGCAGGAGGTGAGGGAATAAAGATGGAGCGAAAGTTACTTTGCAAAGGAACGATGGCAATCGACAAAGAGGCGATAGAAATGGTAGCAGAAGAACGAATGGTGAAGGTGATGAAGGAGTACAAGGAGGAGATAAGGGAAATGAAAGAGGAAATAGAGAAGCTAAAAAGGAAGGTATACAGACTCGAACAATGCTCAGGTAAAAGGAAGAGAAACGAGAGTGAGGAGGAAAATAGTAAGGTATGTAAAACAAAATGGTGGTACGAAGAAGAAGAAGAGAAAGACGATGAAAAAAGAAAGAAGAATGTGATAATTAGGGTCGAGAAGAAGAGATGGGGAGGAGGTAGCTCGAATTTGAATAAGGTGAAGCAACTTTTTACAGATGGGCTTAAGGTGAGGGCAGAGGTAAAGGAGGTGAACCAGATAGGACATAGAGGGGATTGGATAACAATCCTCGTAAAGATGGGAAGCGAAAAAGATAGCAGGAAAGTACTGGAAGCGAGAAGGAAGGAAGGAAGTAGGATGAAGGTAAAGATAGATGCAGATAAGTCGGTGGAAGATAGGATCAAAGAAGGAAAAGAGAGGGAAAAGAGAAAGGAAAGGAAAGAGGAGGAAAGTGGGGGGACCAGGAAGTCGGCGGAGGACGAGATCGTAGAGAAGATGGAAGACCAACTGCTGATAAGCACGGACGAGGACGAAGCGGAGCAAGAGAAGAAGAGAGAGGGAAGGTCCTAGAAGGGGTGGGATGGGTAATAGGATATTGTAAGGTCGTAAAAAGGCCAGGTGATAAATAAGTTGGGTTAAGGGATTTATGTAAAGGGTTGGGTACGTCCCTATAAAACGCCATGTGAAATGTGTATTATGTGTTTATATGATATAATATGTAAGGGTTTGGGAACGTTTGCCCAAAATAAAACGCCTTTCCAACCCCGGAAGGGGAGAGAATAAAGGATTGAAATTGAATATAAATGCATATATAAAAAACACTTGTCCACATTTATATATTTAATATTTATCACATGAATCAAAATTAACTTCAGTACATAATCGATACTCACAGTGAATATTATATGTATAGCGTTGTAATATAATGAATATTAACTTAGTATAAATATAAACAAGTGTTTTTTACATTTACGTTCTTAATTAGTAGTAAATGTAAAATAAATGTGAATTAAATCTAAAATAAATATTAAACAAACGTAAAAAAAATATTTGTTACATGTACGTTGCAAATAACTAATAAATATGAAATAAATGTAAAATAAATATAAAATAAACATGTTAAAAACGTTTATTTAACAAATGGATCTTAAATGTAAAATAAATGTTTTTTTAACGTTTAATAAATGTTTTTTGGCAATAAAAGTCTACAAATGTAAAATCAATGAAAAAAAAAACATTTAAAAAACATTTAATAAACATTGTCTGCTGATTGGGCATTTACTCTGTGTCGTGGAGTGAATTTCACTCTGCGTCCTTAAGTGAATATTTTCAATCATAAAAAGAGTGAATCTGATATGTTCCACACCACGTTGGAAAGAAAGCGCCAGGAAAAAAAGAAGATCGCTCGTAGCAACTCGTTCAGTGGAGTCAGTGTTGCCAGTGTTAGTACAATTGTACTAGATCTAGTACTTTTGTGTATCGTCTAGTACGCTAGTACGACGGTGACAAATCTAGTACTGTTTTTACTCCGACGTTGGTACGAGTATTACGATGCGAAATTGGCAGCACTTGAGGCTGAGTTTGCAGCACTGTTGATGTTGATCACGTGATACTCGTATCCTCGTACCACCGGCCATTATAAAAAAAGAAGTATCCTCGTATCACTCGTGAATCTCGTGACGGTTTTTCTTGACGCCCTTGACGGGAATTCGGGAAAATCGGGAATCCTGCACAGTTTCTGCACAGTGACCACAGTGTTTCTGATTCAGCATTCATAGTGTCTAAGGTTACGAGTGTCGAGCGATGCGGCTGATCGCACGTATTAATTGATACCATGAAAGACCGACGAAAATTTCGATATCAGCTTATACGCGGGATTCTCTCGTGACGGGAAAAACGTCGATCTTGCTGAGAATGTGTGTTGCGACGAAAGGCCGAGGACTTGTGCAGTTGTGCAAAGTCATCGCGCAATAAACAGGTAGGTGCCGACCGACCGTTGTACGCAAATCTGTCATATCCTGTCGATAGTATTAAATTAATATTTCTGCTAGAAATTTCAGAGATCCGAGTGTTTCTCCAAGGGATTCGTGCGCGAAGGAACGAAGCAGAGGAAACGAGCAGGGAATCGGGAGTAAATCGTTCACCTTTGTGAGTAAATTGATTTCATTCTTATGAATAATTGCTTAATAATGCAATGTTCTCTGTGTATGTGTGTCATTGCGTTGTCAAAATAAATCTTAATTTCACTAAAAATAGTATTTAATTCTTAATTTTTTAAATATTGAACTCTTTAGTACATCGAGTCTAATAAATATGCGAAATAATTAAATAATTAAATTTCACATGTAACAAATAAGCATTCGTGCGTGTTAATAGGCAATTAGTTTGGCAAAATGTTTATGCAATTATATATAACAATGCATAATATCCTTGAAACACGATACTTTACAGTCTTCTTAATAATTTCAAGAAAACACTATGCCAAAGTTTACATTTATTTGATGTATTGATATTTCATGTTTGAAATTATATGTACACATCCTTATTACAGGGTATTGGTAGAACAATATCGAAATTGCACCGCGAATATAAAAAACGGCAATAGAATGCTTTCGTTGCATTAGTTTGTGCGATAACGATTTATATACGCACGAAGGGTCTGCTACGTGATCTCCAGATTTTCCGCTCGAATATCATTGAACCTCCCTCTCTTACGTGCCTGGACCCAGACGTCTCGACACGCGCTTTACGCACACACCCGCGCGGAAAAAAGGTGAGCCCCATCTCGTCACGTCAACGATGTAAGATGCGCTTTGCAAACGGCCGAATCTCATGAAATAAATTCCACATCCGCGCGTGATCTCTCACCCCGCGCGCTCCTATCACATTCTCGAATTTATTTTATTCGCGAACGAAATACACGCGGTGAATTACTTTTCCGACAATAATTTAACCACGTTAACATTATCGGGTGCGCATTTATCGTCGAGAGCTGTAATCAAATAATCGGAATTAACGTGAAATCGGCAACAATGAGATATACGTTTCGTTGAATTTGCGAGAAATAAGCGCGTTATCTTCCGTTGAACATTTTGTAAATGTTACAAAATATGATGATAAATATTTAAATAGTTTTTGAAAGATTTCAGCTTACATTTATCCTCGTTCCCGCACGAAATTCGAAATGTATCGCACTGCTTATAAATATAAACGATTGAAGGCTACGTCGCCTACGTCCAGTACGTCCTCAGGTTTAGATTCTCCCGACTCTGACGACGACAAACACGAAGGTCCATCGCAACAAAAATCTTCGAGGTACCGTATTAATGGTGTTGAAAAAATACCTTGCGAAATCGATAGGCCGTGCTTTCGCAGTCTCTATGCGTACTGAACATCGAGATCAAGCCAGCTTTTGCCCTTTTGCTCTACGCGAGGTTTCTGTCCTCGCTGAGCTGGCCTTAGGACACCTGCGTTATTCTTTGACAGATGTACCGCCCCAGTCAAACTCCCCGCCTGGCAGTGTCCTCGAATCGGATCACGCGGGAGTATTAACGGCGATCGGCCGCGAGGCCTCACGCCACTCTGACACGCTTGGCTCTAGAACACCGTGACCGCCGGGGCACGAAGCCCTCGGGGCACGCGCTCCGCCTAAACAAGGTATTTAGGCGAAAAAATTTATTGCGAAAAATTTAATAATTTAATTTAATTTAAATTTATTTTAAATATGAGATGCTTATATATAAGCATCAAAGATTATTAACGTCTTGACGACGAGAACCAAAACCAATGGTCGAATCGTCACGATAATTATTTGCCAATTACAGTCGATGAAATGAACGTCTAATGTTTATTATATCATTGGCGAATTATATGTTTTTTTCGATTCTGTAGGAATCCATGCAGGAATTTTCCATGTTCAGTCGGTAATGTAATAAACTATTTTTAGTACGGAACGCTTCCAATCTAGTACGTTTTACGATCCTGGTTAGTACGAAGCGAAATTTCGGACTGGCAACACTGAGTGGAGTCACTACTCGCTTGTCAACCGACCACGACCGTTGCTTCTCGTCAATCGATCATCTCGTCTTCGTGTCGACATTTTAGATAAATTATTATCTAGAAATGTCGTTTCTTCCACAGGTAAGTGCTAATGACCCTTGCACAATGCCAGGCAATGGGCATAGGAACAGTAAATAATCAAAATTTCGTTAATATAACCTAATAAATTCTAACGCTATGATTAGTTGGCAACAGGCAATAGACATAGAATTTCCAACGTGACGGAATTTTTATGTCTATTGCCTGTATCACCGTTCATTCTTTATTGATACAAGATTTCTGATTTCTGTTCCTATTGCTTGTTACCTGGCATTGTGCAAGACCTAACCTAACCTCCCGCGGACGTGCCTTTGCGTGCCTTTTTCATAACGGGAGCGGGTGCGCCATGTATAAGAATTTACGTATATTCAGTTTATTTATTAAACGTCATTACGCGACATAAAATCTTGGTTGCAGTTATATATCGCTTCTATTTAAATAATGAAATTTTTGTTAGGAAACTCTCAATAGCAAGGAAGATTTGTCACGGTTTTTATTAAGCAATGGTATCTCAGAAGATGCTGTCAATATTCTAAAAGGTAAGATTTAGTACAATTGGCAAAAGTGATAGTAGTAACGTGAAGTAACATAACGTAACGTATGTTACGTTTTTTGAATAATATAACAAATATAGCTCATTTACGCAAAGAGAATAAATCAGAAGATAATAATTACAAATAACATTTTTATTATATATACACAATTACATGTTATAACGTTACTACTGTAACTTAAATTTTATTTATTACATGTATTTTTTGTTACAGATACAATATGAAACAGGGTGGATTAAAATTAAATTAAAAGTTATCCGTCATATGATAAAATTTGCACATTAATTCACGATTTTCACCGCGTTCGATCTCCGCGATCGATACCGCTGCCGCCATCCCTGAGCCGCCCCCTGAACGAGGCGACTTCGCGCCGCTCCCCCGCGTTACCCCTGACCGCGCAGTCTCTCGCGTCGCGTTATCGATCCGGACATGCGAGGATCCCGTGATCCTGCGAAACGCGCCTATTGGCCCTTTCAATTGTCGCGTCACGGAATGCTCCGGAAACGGGCCCGCGAGAGCTCCGGTCCCTTCAGTAGCGAATTATCGGGCGGTTCAAGCGGAACATCAGCCGACTTGCACCCGTCTCGCGATTTTCCTACTCCGATTCACGCGGTTGAACCACGCCGTCGTGCACTCGTCAAGTCAACGAGTATCGGTCCACGCGGATTTACGCCCCGTTGTGCATCCAGCTCGTAATTGTCGTGCCATCAAGGCACATGCGAGAAGTGTCTCACGGACATTCTCCATCGCGCCCATTGCGCTCGCTCCCGCGCTCACAGTGCGGCGACGAACATTACGCCTCCGTGCGTCTGCGGTTCACCCTCGCTGCACGCGAGTGATGAACATTAACAAATTCTAAGTGCGTGTCTCGGCAGTGATTACGAGCGTCTCACGTACGTTCTGTGTGCTCCAGTCGCGCCCGCGGATCAGACATGCATCACGTGCACGCCGCGACCACCTCAGCCGAAACTCTGTAAAACCTCCTCGGCAAAAACATTTAGTACAATAAATCATACTTTGTGGTAAAAGCAGTGTCCGTCATTCTCCGCACTCCGGATCCCTGTCGGGGTCGACTCGGCCTCCTCTTACGCCAATTGGCGAAGCCGGAGTTACGCCCGGTAACCAAATTCGCCAACATGATAAAATTTGCACATTAATTCTCGTAATTGTTTTGTTTTTATACTTTTAAAAGATATCTTGTAATATTACAGCAATGACTTTACTTAAATGTTTTAAATGCGAAAAGACATTTCCCGGAGTAAGACAATATTCTGTTCACTTTCGTCGCCATCATGCTATTATGGTTAGCAGATCATACTCATCAGGATTCTATTGTAAACAAGAAAATTGTGATAAACGTTTTATAAGGTTTGATTCTTTACTTCGTCACATAAAAAAATGGCATGTTGTCACGGATGAAATATGCAATTCAGATATAGATTTATCCAAGACATCTGCAGATTATCCCAGTACTTCAAAGAAAGTACAATCATCAGAAGAAAATGGATATGATTCAGAACAGCATCATGTTTGCGAAGATAGAAATCATTGTCATGAGTCATCAAAAGAATTTAATCTGTCGACGAGTGCACAAAAATTTATTGCAAATTTAAGGATATTGTCCAGTTTTACCGGTACAGCTCTAACTGCTGTAACAAATGCAGCACAATGCTTAGTGTCTGATATTTCTGATGTTATTCGAGAGGAAATATTGAATTTTTGTAAAAAACAAAATATAAGTGTAGAATCTGATACACTAGCACTATTAAATAAATTAAATTTGGATAATCTATTTGACAAAACTAATACTTTAGAAGATCAGATAAACATTGTTAAGAATGTTTATAATTATATAGATTCGATTGAAATACCTCTTGGATTTAGGTTGCAGCAATATTTTGATCAAAAAGAACAAGTGTGGAGACAAAAAAAAAATTTATGAGACTTGTCATTATATACCAATTATTGAAACGTTGAAATTAATAATGTGCCACTCGTCAATGCGGAATTATGTTGATTCTGAACAAAACAATTCTTCTGATGATCTACTTGTAACTTTTACAGATGGAATCAGTTATAAACAACATCCATTTTTTCAACGTCATCCACATGCATTAAGAATACAATTGTATTATGATGATGTAGTTGTTAATAATCCATTGGGTTCTAAAGTTCATCCTCACAAAATTGGAGCTTTTTATTTTGTAATTCAAAATTTACCTCGAGCAACATATTAACTCATTTTTAAGAGGAATTCATATTCTTTGTTTGTGTCATACTGCTGATATTCAAAAATATGGCATGAAAGCTGTACTTAAACCATTTTTGATGGATTTAAATAAACTTGAAAGTGACGATGGTGTATATGTGGTACATAATGGAACACATTTCGTATTAAGAGCAAGTATTGCTGCAGTTTGTGCTGATGGATTGGCCGCGCATCAGTTATTAGGATTTTTAAGTCCCTCTGCTAAACATTTTTGTAGACTTTGTTTGATCAACAGAGATGACTTTAAGAATAATAGAAATTTAAAAGATGTAACTTTGCGTACAAAACAACTACATGACGAACAAATAAAAGAAATAAATAATCAACAAACATTAAAAGAAATTGATAGTTAAAAAAAAAAAGGCAGGTATTTTAGAAGAGAGTGCATTACATTCTTCTCGCTATTTTCATTGTACAAATAATTTTGTCTTTGACCCTATGCACGATATTTTTGAAGGTATCGCACCAATGGAGTTGAAATTAATTTTACACTATTATAGTACATGTAATTATAACTTCAAAATAGATGTGTTCAACAACAGAGTAAATTTATTTCGATATGGTTTTCCAGAAAACAAAAATAAACCTTCTGCAAATTTTTCTTCAACTTCTATTAAATATCAAAAGGATTACAAGCTTTCACAAACTGCTGCACAAACATGGTGTTTATTAAGAGTTTTTCCTTTCTTAGTTTCTGATTTAGTACCTGAAAATGATAAGCATTTATCGTTAATTTTACTATTAAACAGAATAAACGAAATAGTATTTGCTCCAAAATTGAGACGCTCTATTTTACCATATTTGGCAGAATTAATCGAAGAACACAATTGTTTATTCCGAGAATTATTTCCAGCTATAACTCCAATTAATAAGCATCATCATTTAACTCATTACCCTCAGTGTATATCTTTTTCTGGTCCTTTACGTTGGTTAAATTGTTTAAGATTTGAAGCGAAACATAATTTTTTAAAAAGTATGGATCTATTGAATGTAATTTTAAAAATATTACGAAAACGTTAACAAACTATTGTCAATTAGATCAATGCGCAGTTTGGGGTACTAATGAAGATGAGCCACGAATCAAATTAAAGTACGTTAACGGACGAAAAACTTATGTTGAAAATACATATTGTAGACAGCAATTACATCAAATGAAATATCAGGACAAAGACACAGATATTGAAGTTAATAAGGCAGAGGTTTACAGTACAAAGTATCGAAAAGGTTTGTTTGTTGCTATTAACAGTGGAGTACAAGAAAATAGTGAAATTACTTTTGGTTGTATTCAAGAATTAATAATACTAAAAGATGAGCAGCTTTGGTTATGGTGTGAAGAATGGCAATGTCTTAGTTATAACGAATCATTAAATGCTTACCGTGTAGCTCAAAATACAAATTCATATACATTTGTAAATACTGATGAGTTATGCGATCTGAAACCATTTGCATTATGGTCTGATTTTACGACTAATTTTTCTTATATAGTCCTTCATCATATGTTATTATAAAAGCACCTCATAATTATATCTTGTACATAAAATCAATTTACTTTCTATCTTTCATCAATATATTTTCCTACATACATTATATGCCAAAATTTTTCATTTAAATAATATCTATGTATATATTGCTTTAAATATCGCTGTACATTTTCAAAATCATATTACGGATGATATGGAGATTTGAAGATAGCATCAGTAGCATTGTCAGTACATGTCCATACTGTATCTTTTATTAAATTGCTTTTATTATATGTCAACTCAATGTTTTAGACGAAGGAGTCGATGGTTATGCTTTCATGGCGTTAACAGAAACTGATTTAAAAGAAATGAATATCAAAATTGGCCCAAGAAAAAGAATATTAAGTTTAATTAATAATCACAATAAAGTGGTAAGCGCAAAGATGATTTTTGTATTTAGTATAACTTGTTAATGATAAAGATGAATGAAAGCTTGTATAAAACACGGGTTTTATTTCAGGAAGTTGTATTAGTACAGGACGAAGAACACAGCAATGTGACTATACAAAGTAAAGAAGGAAATACTAATTTATTGATTGAATGCCAAAACGTAATTGTTCTTGATAATAATAGTGAAGAGGTAAAAATACGTTAATATGTATATTTAATACTAGGTTGTTCAAATATTTATGAGACTGATTTTTCAAAAGTAGTATAAAAATATTTATTTAGAAATATTATACCTACTATTTTACATATTGTCCCTAAAGTTCAAGACATTTTTCTGGAAGTTTCTGTATACCCATTTCAAAGAAGGTTTTTGGTTGAATATCTAGTTTTGATGCGTTTTCGACGCGTTCAAGTCCTTGTGAACAATCTAGTATTTATATTTAACATTGCATGACATATAATTTTCATATACATATACATATATATTTTTTTTTAAGGAACATCGAAATTCAAACGAAATGTTTGATATTAGATCCTGGATCGAAGGACACGACAAAGAATCTAAAAGAAATCCATCGCTAATCAGTATTTTAGAATCAGGTGTAGTTAAGCCCGTGGAGAGGCAAGAACTCATCAGAATTTGTTGTGCAGGCTTGATAAAAATTAATAATGACAGCTTGTAAGTAATGATGTTTTTTTGTATGAGCATTATTTATGTAATTCTATATAATTAATAACAACATTTATTTTTGTTAAAGATATCCATCAAATACATTAAAAACGGAATTAGCTAGCCAAATAGTTACACAGTTCCCGAAACTTCGTTCAACTCTCTCTGGAAATGGCTACGTAAGCAGATAATTTGCTTTAATACTAAAAAAAACTTATATTACATTCAATATTGCTTTCAGGAGCATTTTTATGACAGTAAAACAAATCAGGGCTTCATTGAATTTCGTTTAAAAACTATGAGAAAGCGTTTAAGTCCATCTAAGAAAAGAAGAACAGTGTCCAAAGAGTCAAAAAAAAAACAACAGAAGTTGTTAAAAGAAGGAACTTGTAACGATTCGCCCTGTCAAGGCATCGTTCCTGATCATCACCCGCCGGATGCCGCCCGACCGATTCATAAAACGTAAAACGCGGCACCGGGGCCTCCCTCCGCGCGGCGCCGAGAGACGCCGTGGAAAGCCGAGCCGCGCCGAGGACGCGAGCGCGTCAGCGTACCCCCACGCGACCCGCCTGACGAACGGCCCTCCCTCCTATCGGGCCCGCCGAACCGGGGTATATAAGCCGACGCTCCGGCGAGAAAAGACGACTTCGTCTCCACTCCAGCATTCCGCTGTTCCTGGCGAAGCCGACCCGACCGAGTTCCTAGGCGACACACCAACGAGGTTCGGAGCTCCGAGTCTCGACCGAGTGCTCTCGGGTGTCCCCGATCTCCTACCTACGAACTCCTGACGGCACGGCTACGCGGGGTCGAGCACGCTCGGCCTCGCAACGAGGGCTCCAGATCCATAGCCCGCGTGATCCTGATAGGCCGCGTCCTATGACCGCATAGAAATTCCGTTGTAATATACCGCGTTCCGTTAATACCGCGTCCGTCCCGTAAAACACCGCGCCGAGTGCATAAGCACTGCCGTCCGACTGTATATACCGCGTCCTGCATTGTAATACCGCGTCCGTCCCGTAAAACACCGCGCCGAGTGCATAAGCACTGCCGTCCGACTGTATATACCGCGTCCTGCTTGTAATACCGCGTCCGTCCCGAAAAAACCGCGCCGAGTGCACCCGCACTACCGTTCTCTGTATATATCGCGTTGTACCTGTACCATATTGAATAAACTCTCTCAAGTGTGCTGTAAGACCGGATTATTGTCTCTGGGCCTTCTGTCGAACTCCTGGTCCGGCGAGCTAGTCCGCGTTCGACGACAAAGACAGGCCGTTACAAACTTTACAGAATGAATATCTGGAAGAAGATTTATTTCAATTAAAAGTAAATATAATACAATTGTACATAATGGTGAAACAGTGTTTTAGATGAATAATTATCGCTTGTTGTAGGTTGCTGAACTTTCTTTAAAAATGCCAAATAATACAAACAAAGATGATATATTTAGATTAAGCGATGAAACAAGATGAAATCGACAAAGACAAATGAAAAATTCTGATGAAGAATTAACATTGAGTAATATTTTACAAATGTATCCACGTTTTAAGGATTATAATGGTGAATTGGTAAGATAGTACTTCGTTTTATTTTCCTTTTTAAGTATCTCTATATATATAAATGTTTTTTTTTTTTTTTTTTTTTTTTTTTTTTTTTTTTTTTTTTTTCATTAATATTACAGATCCAGAGAGAATTCATAGCCGAATTTCCAGATAATGATACATTTTTGGCAAAATTTGTAAGCTTCTATGTACCGAGAATTTTGCAGTATTCTTCCTTAAACGCACCAAATTTACTGCATTCGGTGAATGACATTGAAGGTAATAAAATAAATAAATAAATTTACAGAATACTTTGTCTGAATACATATCTTAATAAACATTTTTTTATAGATAATTTGAAAGCTTTGATTTTGCTACCGCATCTACTGCCATCTCCTAATTACACCAAACGAAAAAGAAATGTAAGTATATTTGTGTGTATATGTGTTGCGTGCGTGTGTGTACGTGTGTGTGCGTGTGTGCGTACGTGCGTACGCTCGTGTGTGTGTGTGTGTGTGTGTGTGTGTTGCGTGTATGTGTATGTATATTTTAATATATTTTATTGCAACAGAAGTTATTGTACACATATGTATATTTTAGGACAAAAAGACAGCACAAGTAAAAAACAAGGACAGCCAATGTATCTCAGTGGGATATTCAAATGTATGTGCTAAAATAACAATCCCGCATAACAGTTTACTAATTTTTAAGAATGTAAGTATCTAATCGAAAGTATATTATTTCACTCATTAAGTTATTTTCATTCAATAATCATTGAGGTTTAATTAATATATATTTGCACTTTAGGCACAAGATAATTTATTTTTAAATGAGTGCTCACAAGTTGATAAGGCATCTAATAAAAGGAACGTGCAACCTTATTTAATATGTAGTATGACTACAGAAGAAAGAAAAAGAATTTTTTACATAAAGGCAGATGATCATCTGATCGAAATTGGCAACAATGGCTTACAAGCTTTCGATATTCTCTTAAAATTACACTATTGTTTTGACATACAGTTCTCTGCAGATTTGGCTAATTTTTATGATTTTATCACTGGTTGTGTGCTACATTTAGTAGAACCAAAAGCGTGTTGTAGAGCATTTGATGTTACACTTAAAAATTTATCGATAAACACCAGCGTTGCATTACATGAGTAAGTAAATGAAATACATTAAGGGTTTACAAAAGTACTAATGAAAAGCTAACACTGATTGTATTATAATATTTTACAAATGTATCCACGTTTTAAGGATTACAAGCGAATTAGTAAGATAGTATTTTATTTTTCTTTTTAAATATCTTATATAAAAGTTTTTTTTCTTTATTATTAATATTATATTTAGTACTTTTGTATTTGTTTTAATATATATATATATATATATATATATATATATATATATATATATATATGGGGCATTCTCCGCGTGTCGGAGTCCTCTCCTACCCACTTCAATTTTTGACATAATTCAACCAACCAGGGCTTAAAATTTTCGTTAAAGTGTCTACTTTTTAATGCCATGTGGCCTTTTGTGAAAATTCAAAATGGTGGACTGATGCAGCGCCGAGAATGAAGAAAGTAAAAAAAATTAATTGTGTATCTTCTAAAAAAATGCAGAAATGTCATTTGATTCGGATGAAACTCGGTACTAGGGGGTTTTCGAGGTCGTTGATTCCGAATCTGAAGTCGAAATTTGGAAATTCAAAATGGCGGATTAAATATGGCCGCCCGTAATGCAGAAATGTCACTTGATTCGGATGAAACTCGGTACTAGGGGATTTTCGAGGTCGCTGATTCCGAATGTGAAGTCGAAATTCGGAAATTCAAGATGGCGGATCCAATATGGCCAACCGAAATGCAGAAATGTCACTTGATTCGGATGAAACTCGGTACTAGGGGGTTTTCGAGGTCGTTGATTCCGAATCCGAAGTCGGAATTCGGAAATTCAATTTTATGATTTTTCGACGTAATGCATCATTAAATAAAATTCATGAATACTGAAAATGTTGTTAAACCTTGTAACGTTGAACTTCAAATTCCGAACCGACGAGTTGAAAACCCAGAATGAAGTAATTGTTGATACGGAGGTTTTAGTTTAATGAGAATCAAAGATTGAAGGGGGAGGGGCATTTTAAAAATGATATTCAAAATACGGGTGCAGATATTTATTTCTACAGACAATTGCTTCCGCGCTTAGCATCACCCAGGATCGACGACGTGGACGTAGCGGAAATCCGATCCCTTCGGGGTGCTTGATTGCCGTGAGTCCCCTTGCCTCTCACTCTCTAAATGCTTTCGATGTCAAAATCGCATCTGTAGGCTTGACTAACAGGCTGTCTCATTTTAAAACTATATGTTTTCCTTCAGTGGCATTTGAATATCTTTTCATGAAAATTTCATTAATCGATAGTACTTGAAATGCGTGGTTTTTAATTATTTCTGGTACAGGTAATGCCAATTCAAACCTCTTATTTAATTTTCTTTTCATTTTTTCATGTTCCATTTTACTGAAATAAAAAATGTCAATATTTTTGAAGTACCCTTTTGCCCATTTGAATAATGCATCTGAGGTTAGAATAGCATCCTTTGGTTTTGCAGTAAGACTTGCTCTATAAGCTGCTCTCTTAAAAATGGCTCCTATACCATCATATCCACTTTTTCCATGGGAAGTTGCACTATAGTGCCACTCCGCTTTGACACCAAAATCTTCTGTGTGGTGCAGCAGATTTGATATTTGGAATCTGTTTTTTAACGTGTTGCTTAGCTCCGTCAGTTATGTAAATAATTTTCTTGAGATTCCGTACAGATTTCCTAATTTCAGGAATAAGTTTATCTTGAATCGTATAGACAGCTGCTGTATCGTGTTTTAAACTATTCGATAAGAACACACATGTTTTATGTTTTATTTCTGAATTATCTAAATAATAATAAATGGCAGGAAATACCGTGCATTGGTCATTGTTAAAGTGGAAGGCTTGTGAAGCATCCTGAACTGTGTATGCATAGTTTTCTGAAAAGTCAAACATTACAACCACCTCTCCTTCGCAAACGTGGTCTTTTATTTCTGCTGTAAACGTTGATTGCTGTTTCGCAATGAAAGAATGAGACTTGAGCTTTTGGAATTTTGTACGCAACTCATCGATAAAGTCAACAGTTTTGAGGTTTACTGTTTGTAAAGTAGATCTATCTGTTCCAGTCCATGAAGTACATTGTACGTGAGAGATGCAATCTTCGTCTAAAGAATTAAGTAATTTTGCACAAAATTCGTCTATCCCTGGGCAATTACCGCATACATCTAGATGACACTGAGGTGTCGGATCTTTGCAGATCATTAGATTCAAGCAATCTTTATAATTAGTAACAGGAGTATCCCAGTTTCTTGTCATATTTTTTATATTTATGGATTCTAGCATTAATTTACAATTCTCATGAATTATACAAACGCAAACGCTGTGTGTGCCACTAGATCCAGCAAGAATGCAATTCTTTGGACGTAGTTTAGCAAACGTACTAAATCCTACTCTATTGTCTGGAATATCTTGCTTAAATTGTGCATGCAATTCTTTTAAATTTAATAACAAAAGACGTTTTCGGATTTGGCAACGTTCATTATTTATAATTACTGTTACAGTATCCTTTACACTGGGCATTATTCTGCTATACATATCATTGTTGTAGAAATCAACTATTTTTGTAACTAAATCAAAACCTAGAGTCTTCCCACTTTTTGCGACAGTATCGGGTAAAACTCCTTTAGTAGCTCTTAATTCTTTACTTTTTGCGGCTAATTGCCATGAACATTTAAATTCAGCAGATATTTTCGTCGCATTCCAAGATTCAGGAGCTATAGTGAGAATTTTCAATCTCAAAGGATCATTCTTTGTCAGGCTTAAAAATTTTCCTTTTAAACTAGCAAATAATTCCTCAAGTTCAATTTCACGAACTGACCGTATTTCGTCATTTTCAGTGTTTTGAGACATATCGTCTTCGACAAAACTGTCGTTCATTTCCTGATTTTCGGTAACATTACCTTCATGAACTGAAACATTAGAATTTAAAATTTTGTAATAAATCTTTCTACATGCAGAACATACTTTACAACCAGGCGATAATTTCGGAAACGTACGCAACATTGCTTCTGGTATACGTCGTAAATCTTTGCCGATATGACCTCTCACCCCCGGTAAAGAAAACGGACTTACGCATCTGTCTGATCGACTGTTGGAAGGCATTTTAAAACATATGTAGTGAGTCTTAAAACAGATTATCGAAAACGCCCTCAAAAAACCTCTACACGGAAAAAAAATAGTTACTTACATCAACTACGTAAAAGTAGTAAGCGCGAAAATAGCACAGAACAATGTATCAGAAATATTGATAAATTATCTCAATGCCACTTAAACGTTATATACAAAATATGACTTGACTATGACAATGCTCTGATAAAATATTCCAAATACGTAAGAACAAAAAGTAGTAACTCCATGTAAAAGGTAGTTGTTGTTACTAGAAAAAGTAGTAAGGATGGTAACTAACGAGAATTAGTAACGCCAACTAAAAAATCAAGCTGGCGCTACATTTACTACTTCTTGTAGTTGAGGTAACCAGTTTTTCTCGTTGGAGGTACTAACAATTTTTTTCCGTGTAGTGCCGAATTTCATCCGAACACGGGAAAAAAACTGTCGCTTCAGTAGCGCCAAAATCTGTCGCTCTGAGACCGACAGGATAGTTTGAATAATTTTATGGTACTTTCTTTCAAAAATATGTGTTCGTAGCTATAAATTCGTATTCAACTACTGAAGAACTACCGGAAAAGCAATTCTGTAAAAGCATGTACGGCTCTCATCGCCTCCTTTCGTGTTATTATTAACTAACTAAACTATCCACTTCAAGGAAAAATCGTAATAATAGTTATAACAACCAATGCAAAATTATTGTTAGGGACTTTTGGAGGTCTCTAAATACGAATGTAATATCTAGATCTTAAAAATAATACCGTAAAACTGTTCTAATCATCCTATCGGTGTTACAGCGACAACTTTTGGCGCTACTGAAGCGACAGTTTTTTTCACGTGAATCAAGTGACATTTCTGCATTTCGGTCGGCCATATTGGATCCGCCATCTTGAATTTCTGAATTTCAACTTCACATTCGGAATCAGCGACCTCGAAAACCCCCTAGTACCGAGTTTCATCCGAATCAAGTGACATTTCTGCATTTCGGTCGGCCATATTGGATCCGCCATCTTGAATTTCCGAATTTCGACTTCACATTCGGAATCAGCGACCTCGAAAACCCCCTAGTACCGAGTTTCATCCGAATCAAGTGACATTTCTGCATTTTTTTAGAAGATACACAATTAATTTTTTTTACTTTCTTCATTCTCGGCGCTGCATCAGTCCACCATTTTGAATTTTCACAAAAGGCCACATGGCATTAAAAAGTAGACACTTTAACGAAAATTTTAAGCCCTGGTTGGTTGAATTATGTCAAAAATTGAAGTGGGCAGGAGAGGACTCCGACACGCGGAGAATGCCCCATATATAAATATATTATATACTTTATATATAAATAATTCAATATAATATTTTTTTCTTAACTTGTGCAATTATTTGTCTAACCTATTTCTTTATATAATATACCTCTCACATAATAGTTTTACCATCTCCAGTTGATTTAACCAACCGATTATTCCATTGGGATTAATCAATCGCATTTGTCGTTAAAGCAAAATTAACAAATGCGATTGATCAATTTCAATGGAATCGACCGGTTAAATTAACCGGAGTTGGTGAAACCGGCCTTAAGAATAAATATTTGACTTCAACTGTAGTGATTGTTCACTCGTAACAATAGAGTGAAAGCTTCACTTTAAAAAAAGGTGAAAAATTCACTCTGATTGAGTGAATTATTTTATCTATTGTATAATGGAGTTAAACATTTACTCCAAACGAGTGAAACAATCACTTTACGGTTGGAGTCAAATATTCACCCTTATAAAAAGTGCAATGTCACTCCATTTCGCGCGGCAGTATTGTGACTATCGACCCGAGTAAATTTTAACTCCTTTTGAGTTAAATCTCACTCGAAGAAATTTAGAGAGAAGATCTTACAAGCTCGCCTTTTATCCTAGTGCGTAAGGATTTTTGCTTACGAGAAGGTACTGGCGCATGTATGCGCATGTTACTAGCGCTTGTTTGAGCGAAAATTTTCTAAGTCCCTTTATGACATGTTGCTTTCGCGCCGCGGTCGTTACCTCCGGCGCAGCCCGAGCAAAAGTTTTCTAAGTTCCCTCGCGGCGTCTTGCTTTCGCGTTGCGGTCGTTACCTCCGGCGCAGCCCAAGCAAAAGTTTTCTAAGTCCCCTTGCGGCGTGTTGCTTTCGCGTCGCGGTCGTTACCTCCGGCGCAGCCCAAGTAAAAGCTTTCTAAGTTCCCTTGCGGCGTGTGGCTTTCGCCGGGATATTTTGCTGTGTGAGTAATGTAGTCATTTTGATGTCATTTTGATGTCAACGTGATTAATCGAGTTTTTCCCGCATAACACTCAATTATATTATCTAAAAATTCATTTCCACCTTTCCCTATAATGTTTCATCACGCACAACGTCAATCTACATGGTGTCAATTTTTCGTCATATTGGTCTATTCTTTTGACACAATAACGACAAACGACAGTTTTGACGTCATATTGACGTCATTTTGACTGGGCTGTTTTCACTGGGTATTTTAGACAAAAGTTATTTGTTTCTTTATATAAAATATATTGCCATTATGAAAAACGTAGGTTTCCATTTAAAAAAACAGTTGACCTTCAAATCACCTTAAAATTTTTAACTAAATAAAAAACAATAAATACTCTAATATTTCCCCTTTAAA
This sequence comes from Temnothorax rugatulus, assembly GCA_035220575.1. Lineage (NCBI taxonomy): Eukaryota > Metazoa > Arthropoda > Insecta > Hymenoptera > Formicidae > Temnothorax > Temnothorax rugatulus. The sequence goes on from JASTWL010002063.1 coordinate 1,826,496, forward strand.
ATTAAATGATTTTATCTGAACAATTTTTCTCAAAAATAATGTTTCCAAAATAAAAATTTTTAATGTTTTATTTTGAGCATCCAATATAGTTTGTCTAGGACATTACTAATTTTTTTAACATAATAATATAGACATGTGTTCAATTAAAAAATTTGCATTAATTCATTATTAGAAATTAAAATTAAGGTTTGTGTCAAATAAACCTTACCATAGTCACAAAAAATTATAAAAATTGTTTCGAAAAATCGCGTAAAAAGATTTTTGCTTAAAAAACCGCTTAAAAAATTAGGGAAAATTGTGGATGTATATTAAAATATTTTTTTAAAATATATAGACAAAGAAAGGTTTTTCTTTGTCTCTCCTTTTTTCTTCCTTTCTTCACTTTTTCCTTCTTTTTGTAGCTCTCTCTCTCTCTCTCTCTCTCTCTCTCTCTCTCTCTCTCTCTCTCTCTCTCTCTCTCTCTCTCTTCTCCCTCTCTCTCTCTCTCTCACTCTCTCTCTCTCTCTCTCTCTTGGTTTTGCCTCATATCGACTACTGCTGCTTGGTATATCATGGTCTAACTAGTGAGCTAAACACTAAACTTCAGAGGCTTGTTAATTGCAGTATACGGTTCATTTTCAATCTTAGGCGTGATGTATGTACATATTACTCCGTATAGGCGTAAACTGGGCTGGCTCCGAGTTGAGAACAGAAGGCTTTATTTTCTCGGCTGCATGATGTATAGAATCATTCACATGCGCTCCCCATTATATTTACGTGAACTCTTCACTTTGCCTGATCCATTGCTCAGGAGATCCGAACGGCATGCCACTTCTTCTCAAACATTTAATCTGCCTGCTTATAGAACCGTCACATATAGAAACTCATTCCATATCTCGTCCATATATTTTTGGCAATCACTCCCGTCTAGCGTTACATCTGCATCTTCTCTTGTATCTTTCAAGAGTCTTCTACGGTCATTCTTACTGGCATCGAAACTCGAGTCTGAGTAGAGTTAAAATCGCCGTAATGTTGTGCACAGTTGCGAATTAGTTTGAGAGCAAAATTTAGTATGAAGTATTATGTACATATATATATATATATATATATATCGTTTGCTATATGTTGCTATTCTATATGTTACTATATATTACTGTTACGCGAGTCTGAGTAGAGTTAAAATCGCCGTAATGTTGTGCACTGTTGCGAATTAGATTGAGAGCAAAATTTAGTATAAAGTATTATGTACATATATATATATATATATATATATATATATATATATATATATATATATATATGGGGCATTCTCCGTGAAATCAGACACCCCCCTGTCCAAAAATTGGGTCACCTAAAATATTCATCCGGAGCTCATTTTATAGCTACACATATGTAGTTTTATTTGAGCTGTGGCCTTTTGAAAAATCAATATGGCGGACCCCAATATGGTGGCCGAAGTCTGCGGTTAACGAGGTACGACAGATGAAATCGTTACATAAAACAGTTTCGACTGTCATAGAAATATGTGTTAATGGGTTTATTTAGTAGTTAGCATTGAATTCATGGAAAAAATGAATTTTTAGTTTGTCCAAAACCAATATGGCGGCCAAATTATTCGTGAAATGCTAAAAAATAACTACTTTGTTCTTTAAAAATTACAAGCTGCGTTCAATTTCCTTGAAAATTTATATCATGATACATTTTGAGATGTTGATCATAAATTAACAATTGGGACGTCGTATTTGAATATGACGAAACCCAATATGGCGGCTGTATATTCAAAAAATGCTAAAAAATAATGACGTCGATATTCAAATCATACAGACTCGTTCTAATTATTATTAATTTGAGTGTTACGGTATTTTTTAATTGCTGCTCATCAACAAGAATATTTAATTTCAATATGTTGAAACCAACATAGCGGCCAGTTTATAAGTAAAATGCTGAAAAATGATTATCTTGTGAAATGAAACTCACAAACTTTGTTAAATTTTTATTAAAAAATTTCGTGTCCCTACAATCTTTTGGTGAGTGGTTACAAATTAATTATTACATTTTTTCAGATATGGCCGGACACAACATGGTGGCTAAATATTAATTTTTTCGAAAAACTATTTGTTATTAAAATTAGCAAACTTTTTCAAATTTTTATGAATTTTCATAATTTTTTTATTTCTGACTATGATTTCGTTATTGCGGTGACAAAATTTGAACGTGTTTGATCAATTATGGCCGCTAGATTTTGAAAAAAAACTTCCTACTTTCACTGGCTGGACAGTCTGTCTCTCTTGACTTCATTGGCTCGAAAGACTACCTGTCTTGCCTTCACTTACTTATTCAATGTCAAAATGGAGAAAAAGTTCATATTTTGTCGACCAGTGTAACCAGAAATGTACTTAAGTTAACAAATGAGATGATTTTTTATCGGTTTATGGACTTATTCAGATACTAAGGCATATATGCCGTATCTCGTAAACTAGATCTGATAGACCACAAATCTGACGGTATACTTGGATTCTGCACCTCACAATTACCTAGAAACACTTAAGAAATCGCAAGCAACAAAATGTGTAATTGGAAAGAGTTTGTATGATTTGAATATCGACGTCATTACTTTTTAGCATTTTTAAATATACAGCCGCCATATTGGGTTTCGTCATATTCAAATACGACGTCCCAATTGTTAATTTATGATCAACATCTCAAAATGTATCATGATATAAATTTTCAAGGAAATTGAACGCAGCTTGTAATTTTTAAAGAACAAAATAGTTATTTTTTAGCATTTCACGAATAATTTGGCCGCCATATTGGTTTTGGACAAACTAAAAATTCATTTTTTCCATGGATTCAATGCTAACTACTAAATAAACCCATTAACACATATTTCTATGACATTCGAAACTGTTTTATGTAACGATTTCATCTGTCGTACCTCGTTAACCCGCAGACTTCGGCCACCATATTGGGGTCCGCCATGTTGATTTTCAAAAGGCCACAGCTCAAATAAAACTACATATGTGTAGCTATAAAATGAAGCTCCGGATGAATATTTTAGGTGACCCCAATTTTTGGACAGGGGGGGTGTCTGATTTCACGGAGAATGCCCCATATATATATATATATATATATATATATATATATATATATATATATATACATTATACATATATGACGTACTTATCGATATTTTACAGAAGCACACTCTGAAATATAAATAAAATAATATTATTTATGCCCATTACATACAAATTACAACATCAAAATAATACACAAAAAACAAATCAATTTACAACTAATTTTATAATGAAAAGATACATTTCGGTGAACTTGGAAAACTAATTGACATGATTTTTTACTATAGCAGCACACATAGTACGAATAAGTACATTTGCAACATCTAATCTTCGTGAAATTACAAGTTTTTAAAACACGGTACAAAATATATTTAGGAAACATATGTAAAGATGATTTAGAAAGTGTCCAGTGTAATAGTGTAAAATATTAATAGTCCAGTCAAATTGTCGGGAAACCAATGCTTTACCTGGAAAAAAATCAAACATTCAAAATTCCTTTTGGGGGGTGTTGGGGGCATGTAGAAAAGCTTAACTCTAAGTTGGTGGGACAAAATATGCGGAGGCTTTTCCGCCATCTTGAAAAAACCGAAAAAATAGTTTTTTTTGCAATAACTCGGCTCCCTGGAAAGCTACAGAGAAAGTAAGATGACCAATTTGTAGCTTATTTTGCGCTCTACAATTTATGTTATATGACTTTTTTTCCTACGATGGATATTTGCCGACATATTTGACGAAAACGACGAAAATAAATAGGTAATCGATCTTAAATCGCTTCTATCTCGTCTCCTACTACGTTTTATCGAAACAATTATTCTTATGAAACTTGCAGCATTTTTAAAGATCTTTAATGTGATGGGTGACTCGTTGCATTTCGTTGAAAAGAACGCTCTACAGAGCAACGCAAAGTCGCCCGGTCGGCGCGAGCCTACATGCGGAACGCGCGCGATGTAGATCTATGATGCCGCGCGCCCGTGTGTGTGTGTGTGTGTGTGTGTGTGTGTGTGTGTGTGTGTGCGCGTGTGTGTGTGTGTGTGTGCGCAACATAAATATTACTATTGAGAGTTTTTTTTGCATATAAAACAGTTTTCCATCTTCACTTTAAAAATTCCACAATCACAAAATCACTTCGAAATATCCGTTCGTTTGCTGTCGCACGACGCCACAACTGAACTAGATCGTACGTGATTCAACGCGCGCGTTCCGCGTGTAGGCTCGCGCCGACCTGGCGACTTTGCGTCGCTCTGTAGAGCGTTCTTTTCAACGAAATGCAACGAGTCACCCATCACATTAAAGATCTTTAAAAATGCTGCAAGTTTTATAAGAATAATTGTTTCGATAAACGTAGTAAGAGACGAGATAGAAGCGATTTAAGATCGATTACTTATTTATTTTTGTCGTTTTCGTCAAATATGTCGGCAAATATCCATCGTAGGAAAAAAGGCATATAACATAAATTGTAGAGCGCAAAATAAGCTACAAATTGGTCATCTTACTTTCTCTGTAGCTTTCCAGGGAGCCGAGTTATTGCAAAAAAAACTATTTTTTCGGTTTTTTCAAGATGGCGGAAAAGCCTCCGCATATTTTGTCCCACCAACTTAGAGTTAAGCTTTTCTACATGCCCCCAACACCCCCCCAAAGGAATTTTGAATGTTTGATTTTTTTCCAGGTACAATGACAATTTGACTGGACTAGGGCTCAACATGGGTCCCGGACCCAAAATCTAATAAGATCATCCATTATTCCTCTTTGAACCCTCCAACTTTTATCTGAAATATTTTTCCAATAAACCAATACTTTCTGAGATAATTAGCGGAGATAATTGACACACAAAATAAAACTCACCCTGTGTAATCAGATATAAATAATAATTACAGTTTTTGTATTATGTTATAGTGTTACGTCACTCTTTATTAGTAGAAATTCATACGGTGCAGAGTAGCACGGAGCAGTTTTGAAGAAGAAAGAGATAGAAAGTTAAGGGGATCCTGGATACCGACAAAAACAGTCAGAGCTCGTTCTTTGAAACGGCTGTATAGATCGCAAAATCCTTTTACAGGAGTAAAGTATAGGTACTATTGAAAAGTGGGAATATAAAAAATTAGTGATAATTTAAAAAAAATTTAAAAATGCTGTCACCTCATAACCATATTTTCTAATATAAACAGTTGTATAGATTATATGTACGAAATGAAATGTTCCCACTCTTCAGAAAACGTGCACAAACAATAACGTACCGTTTAAATTGAGATTGAGAGCCTAGAAAAAAAATTAGAGCTTCGAAGAAATCGTGTATATTTTCCACAAAAATATACACGCAGGCTAGTGAGCAGAGATGGCGCAGCAATCGAACAAGGACAGATGCCTCTCGTTAGCCAAGGACAGATATAGATATATAACATAGAAAACAAGACTAGAAATGTTGACATTACCGACGTCGAGGAAGTTCGGCCTTCACTATAGGATCCCCTTAATATCAATATTATTTTCCATTATTGTATGTAATAATATTATTAAAAATAACAATTTGATAAAATTTAATAAAATTCATTAAAATGGTTTAATTTCTAGCAGTATTAAATAAATATTATCCAATATCACACAAATATTACGTAAATATCACGCAAATATTACAGTAATATTACTGTGATTCATTTTTGCGGACATTTTAATATTACTGAGATATCTCAGTAATATTACTGCAATATTTCTGCTATATTTCATTGTAATATTGCAATGTTATTGTTATATTATGTGCTATGTAGGAAAGGTAACAATACAAAATAAAATTGTTTTATTAAAATATTTAAATCTAACCAGGGAATACAAGGTATTTAAATACAAAGTTTTGTCGGCAAATTTGGTGCCCGATCGTAACTCCGGTTTGCCAATTAGCGAAAGACGCCGGGTTCGACCCCGACAGGGATCAGGCGTGCGGTTAGGAAAGGACACTTATATTTCGTGGAGTAATGCACACAATGTATTTAATAGTCTATCTGTACAATATAGAGTTACGGTGAAGGCACTCGTACAGCGAGCGCTCGACGCGCACGTGATTCGGTGGTGTACTGGGCGCGCTGATCACGTGACGCGGGTATGTTAGCCGGTCGCGGTAGCGAGGGCAATTAGTAAGCGCAATTGGAGCTTGCACTTAATGAACGCACTTGGGGCGTTATACAGCTGTCGCACTTGTTGTCGTAAACTCGTAAAGCACAAGACGCGAGAATGTTCATCAGTCGCGGAAGCGATAAGATGAGCGGGCGCTCAATGGCGCGGCACGTAGCGCGCACTGAAACGCGTATGTTCACCGCTCGCGGGTGAATTGCAGAAGACGCACTAACGGCGCGATAGTTTAGCATGGCTCTGAAAGAGCAGTAAGACCCGTGTGCACGACGGCGTATATGCGACCGCGTGAAACGGAGGAAACGTGAACGGGTGCACGCAGGGCCGGTAAACTCCCATTGTTCTCGCGTTGCCAGTGTTTGTAGCGCCTCTACAAATCTTGCCCCACCTTTGAGGAACTAAAATTCAATATGGCTATCGAACCGCTCGATTTAAATACATAATAGCTGATTTTTTCATATTATTATTATTGCTATTTATAAAAATTATGATAGAAAAATGGCTAGGAAGCAAATATTAAGCTACACTGCTATTATTACAATTTAATTATTACAAGTTTTATTGTAAATATTTCGAAATAGGAAAAATATAAAAAATAATAAAATAGATATAGAATGTGTACATATGTGTATGTGTTTATATGTATGTACGGTGTATATGTGTGTATATGTATGTGTGTGTGTATAAACATATTTCAATTTAGATGCGTATACAGCCATGTAGAATTGCGGAAAGGGCGTGATTGTTGTTGAGGCATGACAAATCTTGTATTGTACTGAGTATTTAAGATAGAGAGAAATATCGGTTGAACGTTCGCTGGGGTCAATCGCTCCTGGATCCATTCGTCTCGGTTGCACTTTTCATACTCCGGCGCTTCCTGATCTTGCAAATTAAATGCATTACGTAGACTCCTAATCAGGTTCGCTTATTTCAGCTGCACTTTTTTTCATTTTCAGTATTTAAACGAGTGTACGATTCCTGCTGGATAAAGTACCTGCAAGAAAAAAACATTATAATTGTTTTAATAAATAACGCATTCTATGTTCCCTTATTTGCGAGTGTAAACATAATACTTCCCCTTCTTACCTTTCTTAACATATCTCATTGCCATTGATTTAGCTTGATTATACATATAATTTGGCTGGAATTCATCCAATATTTTTTTATTTAATATTTTATTAAGAAAATTGCACCACTGCTGGATAAATTCCACTGCAACCATATCCAACAACTCCTTCAAAGCAGAATTACAGTGCATTGTTAAATAATTTGTCTCCGTCGCCATGCTATTTAAAACTTGTTCTTTTAATCTGATATTGTGACAAAAGTTCGGAAATTGCACTTCAGCTATATATATCGCTTGTTGTAATATATTTATTATTTGTTCATTTTCTAATTCTTTTGTACAATCACTGCATATAGGTATCCATTTTTTACGCATAAAACTCAATATTTTGTGCACATTCACAAAAACATTTCTTGCTTCTACTATTGGTACAGCAGCTTCAGCACAATCTATGTTGGTGTCATTATTTTCCATGCGTGCAATTTCCGCTGCGCGAAACATAGTCATTAATGCTAAGGAACTATCCGTTTCGTTTTCTTCACAATTAGAAGAGACGGAATGCTTGGACGTAATATTAGCAGTAATTAGTGCTTTAAATGCCGATCCAAATTGGTAAGGAGTTGGGTTGACATTCCTACGTCCTACGTCTCTTATTTGACCGAAAAAATTTTCTAGTACGTCTTGATTTATATATTTTAAATTAAGATGTGTAAATCCACTTCTTTGGAGGACATCCCATAGACGTGCAGCACCTCGGATCGTCCACATCCAATTTTTTAGGCACTTTGGTGCATTTCTTCTTATTGGTTTTAGTGTTGTTTTTTCAACAAATTGCATATTGTCCAACATAAATAATGCCTTTTGCCAAAAACGTTTATGCGTGCTTTGTGGACTAATTACACTACTAAGGCCTTGTCCTTGTTTGCCATTAAAGGAATCGAATAATTCATCAAAGAATAATAGCGTTCTTGATGTAGCAGCGGCGCTTTCTGGCAACTGTATCGTGCCTTTTATAGTTTCAACAACACCTGCAATATAAATAAATGATGCGTAAAATCAGAATATTTTTTTGCTTCTACAGCGCATGCAAATTAAGATTTTCCAGCATTTTTTTTATGAGAATGACCATTATTATTTACCTTGTTTATAAAATAGGACTATAGCCATGTAACGAGCCACAGTATGGCTTAACACTTGGACAGCATATTTTACTCTCATCTTTGGAATCAAAGCTGGATAGATATGCTTATCCACTAATTTAGGCATCATTCGTTGTTGAATATCTGAATATTTGTTCAGTTTATCGATAGTATACAAACGTTCGATAGCATCCCATGTGGCGTATGGGCATTTCAAATCTGTTGATACATTTTTGTTAAGCATTAAATGTTTAGTTAGTAAGTTATTCCGGACGCCTTTTTGCAAATGGACATAATCAAAGAGTGGTATAATTTTGTGATCTTTAACAAAAATGGTGTTATCTTTTATATGTGATTCTGAAAAGAATTTAATGCATGTTTAGTACTTATACAATACAGGTACACACATAAATACATATATTAATACATACGTAAATTACTCACCATTACCATGTAGTGCAGGTCGCGTTTGTTGTATCAATAAATTGATCGCTGCAATATTAGTTCCCCCTTGATCGCAAACGCTTGCAACTGGTTTGAAACCACACTTTATAAGTGCTAGCAACCATTCTTTGATGCATCTGGCTAATTGAATTGAATTTGTTGCACTATGACTGTATCCGTAGCCAATTGGCATGTGCTTTCCAGAGGCGAGACATCTTATATAAAAAACAATAGCATGATCTGCTATCTTTCTAGTTCGTTTTGTACCCCAATCTTCCAAGCCAATTATTTTATCATTTTTTGGATCATATTGGACAGCAGGTTGTATAGACATTTCGTCCCAAATAAGCACCACATATAAATCTTTAGGATCAATCTCTTTCTTAATTAAACATAAATATTGTAGAATACTTTTATTACACCCGGTATCAATAGGAATATTTCGTAATTGTTTCTTTAAAGTGACATGAGAAGGAAGGTGTAGATATGTAGAAAGAAAATTATATGATGTACGAGATCTTTTAAAGAGACTTAAGCAAAACATTTTTTCTTCAAGAGTATAACGTCTAGCCTGTTGAAAATAAAGACATAATAAACATATGTAAGAAAATAATATCATAAGCCAATATTTATAGTCCGTTCTTATTTCAAGACCGTCTTAAAATTGTACTTAAGACGGTCTTAAATATAAGGGAGTCGATTCTGTATTTTGGGACGAGGTGAAAATTACAAAAGTGAGGAAATTCACTAGAGAATCTACAATTTCATTTGTCGAAATCTAGTAAATCTGTTCATTTTTGTAATTTTCACCTCGTCTCAAAATACAGAGAATCGACCTCAAGAACCGATTATATAAATATCATCCAGAATCCTAGAATGCAATAATACAAAATATATGCATCACAATTTTATGTCTAATTTTATATATACAATTTTTAATAATTTTCCAATAAAATAAATACAATTGCAAACAATATTATTAAATAGCATGAAAAAATAAAGTATTAACTAAAACAATAGAAAAAATATTGTTAATAAGTTTGCAAACATGATTGAAGAATGATATAGAAGAAGGATATACAATATTGATATTAATGTACCTGAGGTGCCACTTTATCATGTCTTATTATTAGATCAAGTATTTGTTGTCGTATTAAGGAAGTTTTATCCTTTCTGCCTCTATGATCTGTAGTGCTAAGTGTTATTCTGTTAGATGTACATTTTTGTTTCATTTTCTGAATCATTCGCTTTAATCGTCTTTGATCTTTTTGTAATTTTATTACTTTCTGATAAAATAATCGGGCTTGTGAATTTAATGTACTTTGTCTTGTAATTTTCAAAAGATTAGGTCTTCTTCTTGCAGATAAAGTATGTTTATTGTCTTTATTTAATTGCTTTTCTATTTCCTCTTGCTTTTGAGACAACATTTCCATTCTCTCTTTTTGCTCGTGATGCAACATTTCCATTCTATCTTGAATTTCTTCTTGCTTTTGAGACAACATTTCCATTCTCTTTTCTCGCTCGTGACACAACATGTCCATTCTTTCTTGAATTTCTACTTGCTCTTGGGACACCATTTTCATTCTCTCTTCTTGCTCTTTGGACAATATTTCCATTCTCTCTTTTTGCTCGTGATGCAACATTTCCATTCTATCTTGAATTTCTTCTTGCTTTTGAGACAACATTTCCATTCTTTTTTCTCGCTCGTGATACAACATGTCCATTCTTTCTTGAATTTCTGCTTGCTCTTGGGACACCATTTCCATTCTCTCTTCGTGCTCGTGATGTAACATTTCCATTCTCTCTTGAATTTCTTCTCGCTTTTGAGACAGCATTTCTATTCTCTCTTTTTGCTGTTGGTGCAACACTTCCATTCTCTCTTGTTGCTGATGCAGCACTTCCATTCTCTCTTGAATTTCTTCTCTCTTTTGAGATATTGTCATTTCTGTCTGTTGCTGGAATACTTCTTCTTGCTGGAGTTGTGTACCCGCCTCTTCTGGGCATGCTAATTCCATGCATGGGACAGCAGTATTTATTAATCTTCGATATCTTGGACTGCAAGAGTAATCATTCTCATGAAAATGTTTATGACACACTCGTAACTGTTTTATAACGTCTTCATCTGTAATATTAAGCTTCAAAATCTGTAACCATCGTTTGCGGCGTTCTTTATTGGTAGGAATCCCATGTGACGGCACTATCTTGCCCGAATTGCATCCTTGTACACAGCACGATCTTGCCATATTTTTCTATTTCACACTACTTCTAATTATCTTTAGTAATGTTTAAAAAATATATTTAAACGTTCTACGTTTATACAATGCACTACGACAGACCACGACACACAATGCGAACTGAATGCGAACCACGTTGCTAAAAGTTCACGACAGCAGCAAACAGCAGCTGACAACAGTCGACAGCCATATTGAATTTTAGTTCCTCAAAGGTGGGGCAAGATTTGTAGAGGCGCTACAAACACTGGCAACGCGAGAACAATGGGAGTTTACCGGCCCTGGGTGCACGACGGCAATGATGCTACCTCGTGAACCGGAGTATCTTTCGTTACTAATGGGACCGGAGCTCTCGCTGGCCCGTTTCGGGAGCTTTCGACCGCGCGACGATATCGACCAATCCGCGGTTAGCAGGATCACGCGATCCAGGCATGTCAGGATCGATAGCGCGTCACGAGAGACTGCGCGGTCAGGGGGTGACGGGGGTGCGGCGCGAAATCACCTCGTTCAGAGGGCGGCTCAGGGATGGCGTTAGCGGTATCGATTTTAAGCTCGATCGCGACGGATTGAAAATCCTGAACATAACCGCCCGCCGCGAATAACGATTCGCAACAAGGTCAAGAGCCGCCCGTCGTGAAGGGTGCGTTGATCTCGTGCCGCCCGCCGTGCGAAGCATTGCGAGTGCTGAAACAACTTAAATTAATGATTAACAATTTACATAATATGCGGATATTTACAGATATTTACAGAGTTACAATTCTTCGTTCGAATACATTGCGTTTTATCGATATCGAGGAATGTCACTCCGGATGATTAAGATCAACTGGTAAAATGACAACTTGACCACGGCACGTTTATACGTGGATCGCGCGGTTTTGACCGAGATGACTCGAGTGAGTCCGTCATCGCCGGGGTGACACTCAACGATCCTTCCCAATTCCCATCTGCTCGGAGGAGCGAGAGGGTTTCGCATTAGTACTAAGCGTCCGACTCGAGCTAGATTTTGAATCTCACGCCACTTGGGGCGTTGCTGCAACGTATGCAGATAGTCATTCGACCAAAGCTTCCAAAAGCTGTTGCGCATTTGCTGAATTAGCTGCCATCGAGTGAGACGCGTTTCCTTTTCGTCAAGTAAGGAAGGTGTGGGCGCGCTTGTTAGCGCGGTGCCGATTAGAAAATGACTCGGTGTCATTGCATAATAATCATCATAATTGTCGGACATCTGAGCGATCGGTCGCGAGTTTAGACAAGATTCGATTTTACATAGGAGCGTGCTCAGCTCCTCGAATGTTAGCGTGTGCGCCCCGATGACGCGCTTCATATGATATTTGACGCTACGGACTGTTGCGGCCCCAATTACGACATTAATAAATGGAATAATATAAAGTTAAGAAATAAAATAATATTAGGGAATAATACTGAGAAGGACCGATTAAGCAAGGCCGAGTTACACAAGGCCTGACCCGCGAGAATATGAGTTGCGCGATCGACCTACTTCCGATCGGGCAACTCAGCAAATACGAGGATACAGAAAGGAAGAGAGACACCAACGAGGAGGATCAGTGGAGTCGGGCAGTGAACGGGCACGCCAATTGATTGTAAAGCGTTATAGAGTAATAAAGTCCGACACGAGCGTTCGCGTGGTACGTGACCGTCGCGTGTACCCTCGTCGCGTACGCGACTTCGACTGGTCCGACTCCCTCGGAACGATCGGCACGGCAATCAATCGTTCGCGACCGCTCACCGTGTTCCGCGGAGTCGAGAGCGAGTCGGATCAGCGGTGGCCGTGCGCGGTCATAGTTGTCTACGCCAGATCGCGTCGATCGATCTCCCCGTAGCGGTCGGTCGGTCTCGGAGGCTCCGGTTTAGCGCGTCGACCGACGAAATCGAGAGTCGCGCGCGGAGCCTCGTCCGGAGAGCAACGCGCAATGCCGTCAGAAGCGGAGGAGTCACGCGCGGTCACGCTGACGGTTAACGACGGTTTCGTGATTCGAAAAAGGGGACCCGGGGGACCCTCGATCGTTTGTAGTTTATCAGATCGGCACGCTTCTACTACGTTTCGGCGTCATCGGCCGAACACGAGTGTTCACTGTGAGTAACGAGTGTTACAGTGCCAGACTAGAGTCAAGCTCAACAGGGTCTTCTTTCCCCGCTAATTTTTCCAAGCCCGTTCCCTTGGCAGTGGTTTCGCTAGATAGTAGATAGGGAATAGACAGTGGGAATCTCGTTAATCCATTCATGCGCGTCACTAATTAGATGACGAGGCATTTGGCTATTTGTATCGCGCCATTCATTGGCGCGTCTTACCGCTTAGAGTCAGTACGGTTCCTGCTAACAACGGGACCTGGCCGAGCGATCCTGCAGGGCATACTGGATCGCCCATCTGCGCAACAGGTTACCCCAACAATAAGGATTCGAGATCCAGCATAGCTTTCGTTCTATTGGCCACCCTCCTATCCGTCCAGCTAACCACGGCCCCTGAGAGTCCAACTCCAATTCGGCGGGGCACCGGTACCAGATGGACGGTTCCGGTGGGGCGGTCCCCGCCGCCCTCAGTACTCGTGTCGAGCATAGCTCACGTTTGACGAGTCGCCGCCGTGAGTGTCTCCACTCACTACCATGTGTCGCATCAGCTAATCGTTTGATAGGTATAAGGTACATGGTGGCCCTAAATACCTATTGTGCCCTGACGGGAATTTATGCCCGATAGCACTGGCCATAGCCAGCCGAGAGCCCAGGGTGTGCACTCGTATCGCCTGAACCCCGTCCGCTACCCGGCAAGCCGGGTACCCGGCGAGCACCAACTTGGAGGTGGGGCAGACTTGAGGCTGTAAGATCTTACGCCTCCTTGCGAACGAGCAACCATGACCTCCCAAGGACGGCGGCCACAGTCATCGTTAGGGCTCCCCGCGGTAACGGCACAGTATTCCCCGTGCCTTAAGAGAGTCATAGTTACTCCCGCCGTTTACCCGCGCTTGCTTGAATTTCTTCACGTTGACATTCAGAGCACTGGGCAGAAATCATAAAGTTATTGAGAACAATTGAGATTCAAGTTAGTGTCCCAGCCCTCCCGTGAACAACGAATCCCCGGTGCCCCGTCCACGGGCACAACAGGACGCATGCCTCCCACAGACCGCCGAAGTGCGGCGCGGACGGAGGGATAAAATTCCACCGGACGCCTTGAGTCGCGATTTTATTTTGAAAGTTCGGATCGCGAGTGGCCTCATTCCATGCGACGGATATTTCGCGATGAGCGCCGTGAAAAGTCGTAGCGTTGTCCAAATACATATCACTGGGAACGCCGCGACGTGCACAAAACCGATCGAAAGCAGCGACGAACGCGGAAGTCGTACAGTTGCCAACTAACTCTAGATGAGTTGCCTTGACTGTCTTGCACACGAATACGGCAATGTATGCCTTTTTTGCTTTGTGTCCCCGACCGGGAGTAGATCTGACCTGAATTGGTCCGGCGTAATCCACCCCGCAATGTAATTTCTTCCGGAAGAAGCAATTCCGACGCGGCTTGTGAAGGCGCATTTACGGATTTTGAGCTACTTCTTTCGCGAGCGCGACGGGCGAATCGCATAACATAGGCGGTGACGCGCACCAGCTTGTTTCACGATGAGAATCTTTCACCGAGTTCCCATCTATTACAAGATCGTGCTAGGGTGCACGGGAACGTGAGTTCGCTTTTCCGGCGGCGATTCATACGAATTTGATTGAGGCTCGGAGGGCCACTGATCGGACGATAATTTGAGCCAGTCAGGCCCTGTCCACCACAGCGTTTGATTAATCAGCGCTTCGGGTTTGACTCCCCGCGAGACGAGATCGGCAGGATTTTGCTGCGATGGCACGTGATGCTATTCGACGTTCGGCAAAAGGGTTTGAACTTCGTGCACCCGATTTGCGACGAACGTCTTCCATCGGGAAGGGGGCTGCGACAGCCAGGCTTTAGTGACTTTCGAATCGGTCCAACAATAATAATTTTGAATGGCGATAGTAAGCGCGGATCGCACTGCGGCGATCGCACACGCGAGCAGGACCGCGGCGCATAACTCTAAGCGAGGAATGCTCATGGGCTTGAGCGGAGCTAATTTCGATTTCGACAGAAGTATCGTAATGTCAACTGTTCCGTCCAGATGCGTAACCTTTAAGTAAATAACCGCTCCGTAAGCGGAGGCAGAGGCATCGGCAAACCCATGAATTTCCGCGGTAAGCGTATCGGAACCGTGACCAGTCCAACGCGGAATAGTGATTTGTCGCAAGAGCGATAATTGAGAGTAGTAATCTCTCCACTTGTGGAGAAGATCGTCAGGGATGACGTCGTCCCATTCGCAGCAAAGCAGCCAGAGCTGCTGCATCAAGATTTTCGCGGTGATGACCACTGGAGCCATCCAGCCGAGAGGATCGAAAATTCGAGCGATTGTCGAGAGAATGGAACGCTTCGTTTCGGGAACCGACTCTGCAAGCGTGACGTCAAATTGGAAGGCGTCCGTGTTTGGATGCCACTTGATCCCTAAGACTTTAAGGCGCTCGTCAGATTCGAGCGTTTTCGCGGAATCAAGGCCATGATCCTGGGGATCGATGCCTTCGAGCAACAGGGGATTATTACTCGCCCATTTACGAAAGCAAAATCCCGCTCGTTTCAAGAGAGAAATGAGCTGATCGCGCGTCTGAAGCGCGAGCGGTATGTCATCGGCGCCGAACACACAGTCATCGACATACGTGTGCAGTCGAGTAACTGAGACTGCTAACGGGAAATCAGCGTCTTCGTCTTTGGTGACTTGCTCCATCACGCGAAGAGCCACGTTCGGCGCGTTTGCATTACCGCATGTGACGGTAAGCATGCGATAAGCTATCAGAGGATAATTCGGAGCGGGTCGCCATAAGATTCTTTGGTAATCCACGTCGCAGTTGTGGACGAGAATCTAGCGATACATCCTGGCGATGTCGGCGGTGAAGACGAACCGAAATTGACGCCATCGCAAGATAATGAATGATAACTCAGGTTGCAATTTGCGGCCTACCATGAGATGATCATTTAAGGAGAGACCATTGGAGGTCGGTTGAGAGGCGTTGAAGACAACGCGCAAACGAGTGGTCGCGCTATGTTCGCGAACGACTGCATGATCCGCATCAGCGGGATGTACACAATTTGACCGCCAGGAGGGTCGTTGAGAGGCGCCTTGGTCATGTGGCCAAGACGTTCGTATTCCGCTAAGAAATCATTGTATTCTTTGGCAAGGTCCGTATTTGACTTTAACCGCGACTCGAGACGTGAATACAACGCAATGGCAGACTGCTTTGAGTCACCAATGTCGATAGGAAGCCCCGATTTGAACGGCAACCGCACTATATATTGCCCGTTGGGGGCACGAGAATGCGTCGATACGAAGTGCTCTTCGCATCGAATCTCTTCCGGTGAGAAATGAGTTTGCTGAGGAAGTTCTCCGACTTCCCAGAAACGCTTTAACTGATCGGAGATTTCCGATAGCACCGTGCAGTGGTGCGTTTGAATGCGAGCCGGCCGTGACTGCGACGGAACCGGCATCGAGCCGGACAGGAACCATCCGAAAATAGAGTTTTGAGCGACGGGCTCATGAGGGGCGCGACTACGGACATCCGGTAGTAAGATCGCGCCATACAAATCAGCACCGATAATTACGTCAATCGGCGCTGCACTAGTTGGATCGGTATCGGCTAGCGGAAGTTTGCGAATGTACGACCTTTTTGTGATATCCGGAAGTCGTTGCGGAATGTAAGTCGTGAGTGACTTAAAAACGAGCGCGGAGACGGAGGGCGACGGGCCCGTGCCGTCACGAGCGGACACGTGAACCTTAGCTGCGCTGCATGCGGTGGCAGCCGTCTCGCCGATCCCAGTGATAGAGACGGAGACGCGCGTACGCGGGAGACGCAATCGCTGAGCTAAACGTTCGGTGATCAGAGTAGTAACGGAACCCTGATCCAATAACGCGCGGACTATACTATGTCGACCGTTGAACCCGCTCACCTTATCCACCTAATCCAGGCAGTGACCAACAGAATATTCGATTTGGTAAAGCTAGTGTGAGATAATAAATGCGAAGTTATCTCGGCATTTGTGTCGGTTTTCGAGTCCGTGATGAAGGTGAGCTCTCAGTTGTCGAGCTATTATTATTGCCATCGGTGGCATGAAGAAGCGTGATGGTGCTTCTGCTGACATTGACGGCACGTATTCTTGCTTGAACACGCATCGCGAGTGTGCCGTGTACTCAGGCAATTGTAACAACAATGAAATTTCTTCGCGAGATCACGCCGTTGAGCGACGCTTTTATTATGAAAGTCCGGACATGCGGACAAGAAGTGCGTCTTTTGGCACATGGGACATTTGCTCGAACATGCGTTAGCTGCGTGAGCCTGAACAGAAGAATGTTGTTTATTGCCCTTGGGTTGAGGCGAAGTCGGGAGAATGTTCTCGAGCGCGCGTATGCGAGATATTAAGAATTTATTAAGCTGCTCGTAGGTTGGATAGTCTAAAGTATCGCCAAGTTTCAATTCCCATGCCTTACGTGTGCCTTTGTCAAGTTTTTGAACGAGCAGATAAACTAAAATGTCGTCCCATGTATCAACAGACCGACCGAGGTTTCTTAATGATTGTATCGCGATGTTCGCCTTATTGCGCAACGCGGTGAGAGCCACTGCGGAATCAGAAGTCGCTTGGGAAAGCGTATGAAGAGCATGTACATGCTAATGTACCAAACGTCGGCGATTTTCATACCGCGTAATACATAAATTCCAAGCTATCTTAAAATTTGCGTCAGTCAATGCCAAGTTGCGTATGGCATCGCTGGCCTCAACCTTCACACAAGAATGGAGGTATTGCAGGCGACTAACGTCGAGTAATTCGCGATTGTCAATAATCAACGCGGTGAATTGATCTCGAAACGCTTCCCACTCGCGAAACTCCCTCGAGAATTTAGGAAGACTTATACGCGGAAGGTGTGAAAGCGCAAACGCGGAAGGATCCGAGCGCATAGTTGATGCTGCGAATGATTGATTGGGACTCACGACCGGCTCCAATTCCTCCAGGCACTCCGACATGTAGTCCAGGGCGGCTTGATAGGCGGCGGTCGTCATCTCAAATTGGTTGTCCGTGAAGTAAGGAAGAGATGCTCGAACGTCATCGGGGATGGTCCTGGCCACAGCTGCATGGCCGCTCAGGAATTGATTCCATGTTTCCTTGAGGGCTGAGATCCTCGAACGGATTTTAGCTGGCGTCAGATTGTTTCGCCCGATTCTCTTGAAGTTTTCGAGATAACGCTCGATCACTCTTTGAAGTTGTGGTTGACTGCCTAATTGCTCTGCCATTTTGCACAATTTTTTGACTTGTGTCCACACGCACGCCGATCCGGCTCGAAGGACCAGAATTTATGTTGGTGAATTTATGTCTCCAGGCGTAACTCCGGTTCGCCAATTAGCGTAAGATGCCGGGTCGACCCCGACAGGATCAGGCGTGCAGGTAGGAACAGACACTCGAACGTAGTTAACAGTTGATATAAGTTTAAAGTCAACAATATGTACAGAGGCGAAGCACGTGTGCAGAAAAAGCGGCAGAGTTTACAGCGGGCACGTGATTGCACGTGACGCGCGTGGGTTCGCCGGTAGCGAAGACACGTGATACTTGAATGTTCACCGCGAGGTGTGACTGCACGGCGTGAGCGCACTGAGGGCGCGTGTAATTATCATCGCACTTGAGGCGTGTGTAATTACTGAATGCACTTGGTGCGTGACAATTCGATAGGTCGGTTGAGCATGAAACGCGCACTGATATGCGAATATTCACCGATCACGTGTTGACACGGTGAATGCTGATGCGCTGAAACGCAGAGTTTTTTGACACACTAATGAGCGCGTTAAGACTGGGCGTTCTGACGGCGCGATTGCGAGTGCACGGAGAACACTATAAATGCGGGTGCACTGATGGCACTGCAGATTCGGTATGCACGACGGCGCGTAACTACCGCGTGGAACAAGGAGAAAGTTCGGCCTTCACTATAGGATCCCCTTAAGTGATTTTAACATTGGTCTAATAGGAAAAGAGGAATTTTCCTATGAATAACACGAATTTACGAAAAATCTTTTGCCAAAAATGTCCGAACAATATATATCGATAGAAAGAGGACACTGTGAGGAAGTCTATAGTTGAAGGTGAACACGATCCACCGTACATTTTTTTAAAATTAATAATTAAAATTTGTCTTCCGGTGCTCAAGCGCTGACTTTCACAACTCGAGCGTGGCGACGTGGCAACGCCGCACGCTGGGATCGTCGGCGTAAGGTTAGGTGTGAGTGCGCGCAAAGACAAATGTGTATATACGACGGCTTTGGCGAAATATAAAGTGCTGCTATAATTATGATTAACTGATAATTAAATTATCATTGAAACGGTATTGCCAAAATAGGTCATCCGGAAACAGTGATAATATTACTGTGGAAAAATCGAAAATAAAACTGAATGGGAAAAATCAGGGGTATAATATATATATTAAATCAGTTAGAGGTAATGTAATTTTATCGTATTTTGTGATTTCTAACATGAATGTTCGAAGTACAAGTAGATTGTTATACCATTTTTGCGTCTAATTTATTCTAGCTACTCGAATTTCATTTGGTTAATACGAGATGAGGAATTTTACCCGATTAAAACCTTGTTATATGTCATTTTTGTATAGAAAATTAATTTTAAAACGTGCATAATGAAGAGAAAAGGGAAATAAAGAACTGGATGCGGGGGCGGAATCAATATAGTCAGTAATGTAATATCAAATTTGTCAAAATATTTTATTTTTATTAGTTTTTACTGTTTAAATGTAATTCAACAGTAATTTATATTTATATTTTCACACTCAATTTTTTCAAATTTATTGTCCTAACAATCAAGATAGCTATAAAAATCGCATCTCTGGGAATGAACACGACACTGCGAAAGCCGGTGAAGAGGCGAGTATGATTAGCGTAAAGACGGCTGTCCAGCAGCAGTTATCGAGCATCGAACGGTGTATATCTCTCGGCTGCACTTATAAAATAAAAAGTGAAAATAAATTGTATACATATAATATCACTATAATTTTATCGTACCGCGCCGTGAAGTATGTCTCAGGGCCGGCACCGAGTTCGTGTGATCCGCCGGGATAGAGAAAGAACAACCCTCGAGATTTATTGCAGTGGCGTTTAATAATAAAGATACTTCTTTTATACACGTGGTTCACTTAACTCACTTGACTACCCTGACTTGCGGGTGGAGTAATATAAACAGATTGATTATACGGACTACTCGCGGTTCGCGCTCGGATCTTTGACTGCCCGCCGCTTATCGGAAGGGCGGGCTTTTTATCGCGCTGGGTGTCACTTCCTCATTGCCAACTCAGCTGTCAGCGCTTTTGGTTCCGGGATCGGGTCAGTTACCTGGCGACCTGGTGCCCGCACCACAGGCATATTTAGCAATTGTCGAAACTTGCGCTGGCAGCTCGATGTTGCAATGAGGCCATCGTGACTTCCGCTTCACAACATCCCTTCCCCCGTGGAAAAAGAAAAACTGAGGTATGAGGTTTTTCGTTAATATCTGTTTTATACAGGGTATTCTTTTTTACTTTTTCATGGAGGTTACATTGCTCTATTTTCCCAGTTGCATACGGAAGTCGCGTCGCGTGTCCTTCTTCGTTCTCTTTTTTATTATCCATATGACAGTAATCACGATTCCTGTTATAATTACAACTATGGACACTGAGCCCACGGGATATATTACATATTTGTTAGATAAGAGGCTGACTTGGTTGTTTTCTAGTTCCTCGTTTATTTTTTCTAGGTTCAGGCTTAGTTTCGTTAGCTCCGCGGGATTATTAATCACAGGTTCCAATCGTAGTTCTGTTCCTGATTTTCCGTTATCTCCAATGTTTTTTGTTATTGTTTTGTAACGGCCTATCTTTGTTCGAACGCGGACTAGCTCGTCGGACGCGGGGTTCGACAGAAGGCCCAGAGACAGCAATCAGAATACAAGTACACGAACTGGTTTATTGGTTTTAGAATATACAGCTATAGTGCGGGTGCACTCGACGCAGTAGAATATACAGCTATAGTGCGGGTGCACTCGACGCAGTAGAATATACAGTTCTTACAACAATGTACGCGGTATATACAATCGACGGTAGTGCCACGAGACGTGGTAACGCGGTAGACGGGACGCGGTATGTAGCCGGAACGCGGGACGTGTAATCGGAATAGTGCAACGATAGGACATACGGTTGTACATGATGTAACGCGGTCGACGGACGCGGTAAGTAGACGGGACGCGGGACGTATAATTACAAAATGAACGTGGTATAAGGTGCAATTTCATTGACGCTAGAAACCAGCGTCAAATGGGGGTCACGTGACTTTTGGCGTCAAGAAAATGTAGTGGGGGAAAAAGTTCAGACCGTCTCAGCTTTTTCAGCGTGCCGCAAAATTCAAAGGTGTTTAAGGTGGTTAAAGGTGTTTATACAATGAATGACAACGAGAATGAAGTAAGTAATATATTAATATTATATGGTAGATATGGAATATTTTGATCACTCTTGTGCATAAATATGCTGCTTTTTAGGGTATTAATAAGTTATGATAACTCTACATTTAGGTTAGTTGGATATATCTACAATATATGAGTGATTAAAATAACTTTTGTAGAGAGATAGAGCTATGTTTGGATTAGTTGGATATGTTAAAAAATTAATAATAAACAATTAGTTAGTCATGTTCGTACATATAAACAATTTCAATGGAATGGGCTAGCAAACAAAGCTCGATCTTAGTGCTTAAAATCTTATGTTGCAAATTCAAAACATTCAAACGTTTCGGCTCTAAATGTGACCTTCATCAGTGATAAACAATTATAACCTTGGTCGTTTTAATTTTTGTTAAACGTTTGAATGTTTTGAATTTGTAATATAAGATTTTAAGCACTAAGATCGAGCTTTGCTCGCTAGCCCATTTCATTAAAATAATTAATAATAATTTTTTTTTAGGAAATTGCAATGGTGCAGACATGCGGGGTTTGCGAAACAATTTGCAACCTCGCCGATGTGGTCGACCACGCATGTCTGGAGGGATTTGGGTGTTATGTCGATAAGGCGACACACTATTTTTACCCGCTTTTAAGTATATATTTTATCTTCTATAAGTACATTTTATTATGTTGTAGGTGTATTTCACTAAAATAATAATTTTGTTTGTAAATGATGGAAAAACGTGCCTACGCCGTGCTCTCCTGCTTCTCTACATTGACGGCGTAGAGCAAATAGTTGAGGTCGACATTGGTGCAACCTTTAACCAGCATATACGTAAGTTGTGGATTAACTGACACAATAATGAACTCTCCTTCTCTACAATAAAATCGAATATTTTTTCACTTGATTTTAGTTTAGTGGCAGGAAATTGCCAATTAGCGTACTTCAGCTGTCAATCTAAAGAAAATGCTGTTGGCAGTAAAAAATTTAGAACTTCCAAAAGAAAGGCCTCAAAGAAATTGTCGGTAGAAGAGGAAGAACATTTAATTTTGGCTGTCCAACATAATTAGAAGGCCTCTGTGGGACATCAGTCAACCCGTGGACCAGAGATCCAAGGAAACCCGGAAACGACTCTGGGAAGAA
Organism: Temnothorax rugatulus; assembly: GCA_035220575.1. NCBI lineage: Eukaryota > Metazoa > Arthropoda > Insecta > Hymenoptera > Formicidae > Temnothorax > Temnothorax rugatulus. Next base: position 1,849,215 of record JASTWL010002063.1, read on the forward strand.
GTTACTGATGAATTGAATGGTAAATAAATAAATATATAATAAATATATAATATACAGTTGGATTATATATATAGTTGGATATGATAAAATCTGATTTTTCTAGGTGTACTCGACGCAATTGCTGTACAGCAGAAATTTAAATCATTACGCGATACATATCGCAAAATTGTCCAGTCGGAGCAGTACCTTCCGAGTGGATCTGGGAGGAATGAAAATGAGGACCGTCACAAGTGGAAGCACTATGACATAATGGAGTTTCTTCGTGATACCAGTCTATCGAAGGAGTAAGTAACTGATTTTTGTTATTATTATAAAGTAATGTTCCTGGCACAACACAATGGTGAACATCAGTTTCAAGATCAAATACAAATTACAAATTCTGTTTGGCATGGACAACAATAGCTCTGGTAATATAATGGTTCTGTTGTCATTATTGCTATTGTTTGAAAATTACTTAATAATAATAATAATAATCCAACTATTTTTATTTAAAATTTTTTTATTTATTATTTATTATTATTATTATTATTAAATTATTTTCCAACAATAGCAATAATAATAACAACAATTATACTATCCCAGCTACTGCATATGTTGTCCATGTCAAACAGATTTTGCACTTGATCTTGAGGCTAACTACTCGACCTTTCTAAAATTGCTCATTCTTTGTGCCAGGAACATCATTAGACAGCGATAAAATTACTGTAATTCCACAATTTGTTTCTGTAATTCCTACTTTGTTCATTTATTGTAGCACGTCGAGTAATATTTCTAGCACAGAGAACGAACTATTAATAAATCGGTGGACCAGTCAACTTCTCAAGTACAAAGTCCGATTGACATAGATCCAAATGACAGTAGTAGCACAGAAAGTATGATCATTGTTTATTATTATTATTTTTTATATCAACTGTATATAAAAATTTGTTTGCAGCGCCAACCTTATCAAGTACTTTAACGAGTGGAAAAAGGCGAAGACTCAATACCAATTCCACTATTGATAGCGATATATCAGTTGCTTCTACGAATCCGTTGGATAAACTAATCCAAATTTTTGAGAGACGGGAAAAGGCGCAAAATGTTGCACCACCAAATATAATGATCCATTCGATGAGGTGGATCATATGCTACAAACAGCAGCATTACATTTGCGCAAAATGTCGCCTCAACTACAAATGCGAACTCTACAGGATATTGTCCAATGACCTTCTCCAGACTACAGGAAGAAATGATAATAATTAAATTTTTTCAGCTGGATGTTTTAGAAGATTCCGACAACACATTTTATTTTTTTTATACAAGCATAATTAGGTTTAAATCTTAACAAATAAATAAATTTATGGTTGTTTAAATTTTTTTAGATCTTTTTATTTTTTTTCTTCAAAATATGGATGTAGTTGCGTATATTATGACGGTACACGTGTAATACAAATTTATATTTAAAGCAGTATAATGATAATTTTATTAATATACTATAAATAAGTATTATTGTAGTCTCTATTTATGATTAATTAAATGACTAATGCTCTCTTGCTTTTTTTATATACAATTTTGATTGAATTAAAATGTCAAAAAAGTCAAGCGTAATTGTCTCATTAAGCTACAAAAAAATTTCCAAAGTCCTTTTTTTAAAGGATGTATAGCCAGTACAGCCATATTCAAATAATAACAGATTTTTAAAGCAAAATTTAACAATGTTTAAACAATTCTTTGGTATATCTTTGGTATATCAACTATAAACTTGCGAAGTTATTTTAGACGGTACAATGATAGAAAAGACATACAATTTAGACATACAATGATAGAAAAAATTATTTATTCAGATTATTACCAGATTATTTCAGATTATTATTATTATTGAATATACTGCCAGGGTATAGCACCCTCGCCGTTAAAATAATCGCAAAATTCATTCCTGATGTTCATGGCATCTCGAGAAGAATTGTTAGTGCCACAATTACCAAGATCTCTCAAGGCATGACTGCTATTCATTTCCTTCCTCCAATTTCCAGGAATAAACCACTAGGTTCATCGTGATCAATCATGTCCGCAGAAATATATTCGTTTTTTGTCTAAATCCTGTTTTCGAAGCCAATTATGAATGCAAATAATGGCCTGGACAATTTGCATTGTGTTTTTTTACAGTAGCGTCAATAGGCTTTTTCAATATTCTCCATTGACTCACAAGAATTCCAAAAGTATTTTCGATTGTTCTACGAGCACGACTGAGGCGATAATTATAGATGTTTTTTTCGTGATTAAGTCCTCCTTTTCCTGGATATGGTCTTAGCAAAAAATCAGTTAACTGGAATGCTTCATCGGCAACAAGAACATATGGCATAGGATCACCATCGACCGTGAGTTTCTTAGGTTCTGGCAGTCCCATTTCTCTATTATAAAATTTCTGTCCCACAATAGAATCTCGGAAAATTCCACCATCACTACGCCTGCCATAAGCTCCGATGTCGACGAATGTAAACATGTAGTTGCCATCACATATCCCGAGCAGTACAATGCTATGATAGTTCTTGTAGTTGTAATATAAAGAGCCAGCATTATGGGGACACTAAAACAAATGGAATTATATAGCTAGCTCGCCAGTTGCCATAATTAGATAATGTCAAATAAAAGAAATACCTGAATAGCAACGTGTTTTCCGTCAATTGCGCCAATGCAGTGATTAAAATTCCAGTAATCTTCGAAACCTTGTGCGATATTGAGCCAATCTTCCTTACTTAATGGAAAAGGAAGCACTTTTTTAGCAAGGCAATCCCATAATGCTGCACATGTCTCGGCAATAATGTTTGACACTGTCGTAGTTCCAACAAGATACTGGTATGACATGGAGTTCATTGAATCACCAGTAGCCAAGTATCTGAAAAAGATTCTGTATGTAATATTGTCCTTATGGAAAGAACACGTTCGATTTAACATATCCAGCTTACCTTAATGTCATAGATAATCGTGCTGCAGCAGGTATGGGATCTCGAGTCACAGTCTGTTTTGTGATATGAGGTGCAACCAAATGCAGCAGGTCCTCAAATTGCGATAATGACATCCGCATATAGTTTTTAAACTTAGGTTCATACCTCGATAGAGTTGGATATATTGCATGGTAAAACCCATACTTATTTCTCAATCTAAATATAGGATGTACCCAAAAACGCTTTTTTTTTGTAGATCCGTTTCTTTTTCTCCTCTGAATTCATCCGCAATATTTCATGCACAATGACAACTAGTAGTATGTCATTCAGGAGTTGTTCCTCTTGAGCATTATTTATCTGCCTCGCACGTTCTGTCACCCATGTACGATATTTCTGCATGAAGGCCATTATGTTCAAGTTTGATAAAAATTTTAATTTAATCACTACACAAATCACGTTATCATACAATGAAATGATCAATTAACTGAAGGAAGCCTGTCAATACTCAGACATACATAACCTTGTTAGACATATATAGGAACTGTTATCGTAAGTCATAAGCGGCGGTTTCACGTTTTGCCGCTTACTTCTCCCTCCATTAGACGAGCGGCAAATCTAGTCACGTGACTATATTTGACGCTGACGCTGGTTTCTAGCGTCAATGAAATCGGGGCTATATGCACGCGGCAATATGCTGCGAGACGCGGTAACGCGGCAGACGGAACGCGGTATGTGGACGGAGCGCGGGACGTATAATCGACGTAACGCGGTCGACGGACGCGGTAAGTAGACGGAACGCGGGCCGTATAATCGAAGTAGTGTCACGATAGGATATACAGTTATTAACGCGGTATATACAATCGGGAATATTGCTGCGAGACGCGGTATGGGGACGGAACGCGATAGGATAATGCAATCCTGTGGCGTGCCGGCAACGAGAGCCCTCGTTGCGAGGCCGAGCGTGCTCGACCCCGTATAACCGTGCCGTCAGGAGGAACAGGTAAGGAGTCGGGGACACCTGAGAGCACTCAGTCGAGACCCGGAGCTCCGGACCTCGTTGGGGTGTCGCCTAGGAATCGGTCGGGTAGGCTTCGTCGGAACAGCGGACTGCTGGAGCGGAGACGAAGTGTCTTCTCTCGCCGGAGCGTCGGCTTATATACCCCGGTTCGACGGGCCCGGCGGGAGGGAGGCCTATCGTCAGGCGCGCTGAGTGGGGCGTGCGGACGCGCGCCGGCCTTCGGCGCGGCTCGGCTCCCTTCGGCGCTCGTCGGCGCCGCGCGAGGAGAAGGCCCCGGTGCCGCGTTTTCCCGCGCACCCGGGGCCGGTGGAGTGTTTTAAAAAAGGGTGTGGGCGCACCGCGCCCTGTTCTCGCCCGACGGATGGTCGGTCGGGCGGTATCCGGCGGGTGGTTGCCGGGACGATGCTGTCTTAGGGGCGCATCGTTATAGTTTTGAAAGTTAAATTAAATTGTGATAAATGCATTTGTTCGTATTTGATGTATTCTCGTTTTTTTTTTTTGTTCGTAGTGTTAAGTCCGTCCCCAGGTAGCAAGGTGACGTTAATATGACGTCAATAATTCGTCATTTTTTGGGTACGACGTCATTTTACCAACTTAAGACGTATAAATGTCGTGACTTTTTTGACGAAATAATAACTAATCATAGAATGACCTCATTATAACGTACCATTGACGTCATTTGTATAACCATAAAAACACTTCGACAATTTAACCAAACTATAACGTCCAAGTAACGTTAGATTAGTGCCCATTTAATGACGTTAGTTATTTATCCATTGTACGACGTATCTGAGACGTCACCCAGGTAGCAAGCACATGTCATTTTGACGTCAAATACTAGTCATGTTTGTACAAATGACGTCAAATGACCAAAAAGCGACTATGTCTTTAAAAATGACATTATACTGACGTCATTCCATAACGTCAATATGACGTCTATTTTTAGTCATTTTTGGTCTATGACATCGGCGACTAATAATGGACGTTTATAAGACGTCATTTTTTAGACCATCTAAAGACGTCATTTTAAAGACGTCTTAAAGTCGTCCAAATAAGGTCTTTTTGTAATATAACTATTTTTACTTCTTAATATTGTATAATAAAGTAATAATAAAATAAAAACCACAAAATTAACTACAATATGTTTGTTTCGCAACTTTATGATTGAAGTGGCGAATTTATGGTATAAGTGGATGTAGTTGCGTGTGATTATAGTTCTATAATAACTATTTCATGCAGTGTTATAACTATCAAGAAGATTATCATTACAAGATTTTTGAACATGTTAAAGATGTACCTGTTATAGACAAGTACAGTTAATAAGGAAGCATCAGGGTGAGAAGATCGTCACTGTCCACTGGATCATCGAAGTCAAGCGACACGGGCACGGTACGGTACTAGGATGGGTGACCGCCTTGAGAGCATGTAACGAAACAGTTAGAGAAGCTTTTTTTTTTTTTTAGATAAAGAAAAAGAACATTTTTAAATAAACGTTTATTAAGTAGACATTTTAACATTATAATTTCATAAAAAAAAAAAACATTTCTAGAAACCGGTATGTCATACAATGGACCTATTTTGCCGTCAATAAGGCGTCGGAAAATGACGTCAATTGTCTGTGACATTAGACCGTCATTTTAACGTCATTATGCCGTCAGTTAGTGACGTCAGGAATGGTCAGTAACTGACCAAAATTTGTCGTCAAAATGACTTATGTTTGCTACCTGGGCAGAATTTCGACCAATAAAAGACGTTAGTTAAATCACTTTAATACGACGTTCCTGGTTCGTCAGATTGTAGACCAATAAATGATGTTAGTTAACTGACGTTAATACGACGTACCTGAGACGTTAGACTTTAGACTAATAAAAGATGTTAGTTAACTGACGTTAACACGACGTACCTGAGACGTCAGACTTTAGACTAATAAAAGATGTTAGTTAACTGACTTTAACACGACGTACCTGAGACGTCAGACTTTAGACTAATAAAAGACGTTGGTTGACTGACTTTAACACGACGTATCTAGTTCGTCAGTTTGTAGACCAGTACCCAACTCAAGTAGCAAAGTGACGTCAGAAGACGACATAATGACGTCTATTTTTAATCATTTTTGGTCTATAACGTCGGCGACTAATAATGGACGTTTATAAGACGATGATGACTATTTCATGCAGTGTTATATCAAGAAGATATCATTACAAGATTTTTGAACACTTTAAAGATACCTGTTATAAATGTACCTGTTATAGACAAGTACATTTACTAATAGCCCAGTAAAATGACAAAATTTGGAGAAAATAATACTGACTGGACTGAAACTTTGTAAACAGGCTTGTTTTAGGGTACTATTCGACATATTAAAAGTCCCCACGTGTAGACGCTACGTTGCGGGCAGGGGAGGGTCCAAAAGGTCCCAAAAATCAGTTTTTCGCAAATAACTCGGAAAATATCAACTTTACCGAAATTTATGTAGATATAAAAATTGTAGCTTACAAAATTCCGCACAATTTCGTTTTTGATTCAAGTCTGTACGACCAAATGGAGCAGAGATAGAATTTTTTTAAACAGCGGTAGTTTTGCGACGCAACGAAAACGCGTACGCGCGTCGCACATATATATATATGCGGTCATATATTATATATATGAAGTAATGAAAAAAGGTGAAAAATTATTATCCACATATTTTTGGACTAAAATGTTAATTTAACAAAAATTTATTTTTTTTCTTCAATATTTAAACGCCTGTAACTCATCAACGTTTCAATGAAAAAAGGTCTACGACGTCTCATTTTAAAGATAATTAAAATATCTTCAAGAAAAATACATAACATTACTGCCTCCAACCAATCAGAAAAAGTTATTTTTCAAAATGCACTCAAAAATGACATTTTTATCGATAAAATGTCATTTTTGAGTGCAATTTGGATAATCACTTTTTCTGATTGGTTGCCCAAGTAGCAAATTGACGTCAGAAGACGACATAATGACGTCTATTTTTAGTCATTTTTGGTCTATGACTCTATAACGTCGGCGACCAATAATGGACGTTTATAAGACGTCATTTCTTAGACCATTTAAAGACGTCATTTTAAAGACGTCTTAAAGTCGTCCAAATAAGGTCTTTTTGTAATATAACTATTTTTACTTCTTAATATTGTATAATAAAGTAATAATAAAATAAAAACCACAAAATTAACTACAATATGTTTGTTTCGCAACTTTATGATTGAAGTGGCGAATTTATGGTATAAGTGGATGTAGTTGCGTGTGATTATAGTTTTATGATAACTATTTCACGCAGTGTTATAGCTATCAAGAAGATTATCATTACAAGAATTTTGAACACTTTAAAGATGTACCTGTTATAAACAAGTATAGTTAATAAGGAAGCATCAGGGTGAGAAGATCGTCACTGTCCACTGGATCATCGAAGTCAAGCAACACGGGCGCGGTACTGTACTAGGATGGGTGACCGCCTTGAGAGCGGCTATACGTACATGGCATGTAACGAAACAGTTAAAAAAGCTTTTTTTTTTTAGATAAAGAAAAAGAACATTTTTTTTATAAACGTTTATCAAGTAGACATTTTAGCATTTTAATTTCATAAAAAACATTTCTAGAAACCGGTATGTCGTACAATGGACCTATTTTTGCCGTCAATAAGACGTCAGAAAATGACGTCAATTGTCTGTGACATTAGACCGTCATTTTAACGTCATTATGCCGTTAGTGACGTCAGAAATGGTCAGTAAAGGACCAAAATTTGACGTCAAAATGACTTGTATTTGCTACCTGGGGGCAGTAATGTTATGTATTTTTTTTGAAGATATTTTAATTATCTTTAAAATGAGTAGACCTTTTTTCATTGAAACGTTGATGAGTTACAGGCGTTTAAATATTAAAGAAAAAAAATAAATTTTTGTTAAATTAACATTTTAGTCCAAAAATATGTGGATAATAATTTTTCACCTTTTTTCATTACTTCATATATATAATATATGACCGCATATATATATGTGCGGCGTGCGTACGCGTTTTCGTTGCGTCGCAAAACTACCGCTGTTTAAAAAAATTCTGTCTCTGCTCCATTTGGTCGTACAGACTTGAATCAAAAACGAAATTGTGCGGAATTTTGTAAGCTACAATTTTTATATCTACATAAATTTCCGTAAAGTTGATATTTTCCGAGTTATTTGCGAAAAACTGATTTTTGGGACCTTTTGGACCCTCCCCTGCCCGCAACGTAGCGTCTACACGTGGGGACTTTTAATATGTTGAATAGTACCCTAAAACAAGCCTGTTTACAAAGTTTCAGCCCAGTCAGTATTATTTCCTCCAAATCGACAAATTTCGAGTTATTTTATTGGGCTATAAGGAAGCATCAGGGTCATAAGATCGTCACTGTTCACTGGATCATCAAACTCAAGCAACATGGGGGCGGTATTGTACTAGGATGGGTGACCGCCTTGAGAGAGCGGGGCTATATGCACATGATATGTAAAGAAACAGTTAAAAAAGCGTTTTTTTTTTTTTCATAGATAAAGAAAAAGAACGTTTTTTAAATAAACGTTTATCAAGTGGACATTTTAATATTTTAATTTCATAAAAAACAATGTAGATTAAAAAATTGTCGTCTATTTGACGACATTTTATGGTCAGTCTTGTGACTGCCATTCCAAGATGACGTCCAAATGTTCAAAATCTGACGTACTTTTATTTCGTCCCAGCGACGTCATTAATTACGTATTAGTGACGTCAATATATGACGTCACGGAGATGAGACAAAAGTACGTCATTTTTACGGCACTTTGACGTCATTTTATAACGTCGCAATCATCAGAACATGACCAAAAAATGACGTTAAATAGACGTCACCTTGCTACCTGGGTCGTAGTCAGTCTACAGTTTTCATTTAGGTTAATTTTTCCTGTACTATTTATTTTGATTTTATTTTCAGCCTGATCATTGTATTGTATAGCTATTTGTTGTCTATACGGGGTAGAAAACAGCCATGTCTGCGGTTCCGCTAGAGTTATCCAGAACGTCACGTTCGAGAGAATGTGACGTTGCTCGCAACTATTTTTTTGTGCTCTTATATAGATCTGCACCTCGCATGGTGCGTGCGCTGTTACAAAATATACGGGGTAGTTTATTTCGCATACAAATGTCGTGCCGGAATGCGTACATTTGTCTCATTTTCTTTTAGTGTCAGGTAATTTCGATTTTCTTTATTAATAGCCAACAGGGTATTCGTGGTTTTGGGGATTATAAATATATTTTTATTGTCATACACCGGCAGGGGGGTTACTCATACAATTTCGTAATTGGGGTATGTGATAATCGGAAAGGTTAGGATCGTGTAGACGTTAAGGTTGTCGTAATATGTGTTTATTTCTGCAAACTTTTGGATGGTATTCCAATTTTCTACTTGTAATTTAAAGGGAAAGTGTGCCCCTTAAGATAGATGGGCCATCGCCTTTCTTAATTTCGCTACAATGTTTTCAAGTGGTAGTAGTCGTACGAGCATTATACCGCTTTTTGTATAGGTAAGATATTCCAGGATATCTTCTACGTCGCTCATTAGTTTAGCTGTTATCGCGGTTATTACTAAAAGGTGTTCGTCTATTTCTTCGCGGCGTATTAGTTTTGATACTCGTTGTTGTACCCGTTTCGTGACGTTCGCTAATAAATTTTCGTTCCTGCTTATTGACTGTTCTAGTGCCTCTATGTGTCCTAAAGTGGCGTTTATAATTTTAATTTGATGCTTCGCCGCGTGTTGTATTGTGTTCTGCTGATTTTGTATTAAATCTAGCTGTTCCTGTATTCGTCGTGCGTCGTCGGCGTCCATTGTCCCAAATAAAGTTTTACTTATTGTGCCTACTGGGTCTATCAGTCCGCGTCGACTCGTCGTTACTTTATATACGGTTTGTAATCGTAAGAGCAGTTAAGCCAGTTTTGCATTACTGTCTTCTGTTATGCGGAGGATATTGTTACATGCGTCTTGGTTATCGTTGTCTAAGTTATTGCATAGCCCTTTGGTCTGTTCGAGGTAATTTTGGAGTTGGTGATATCTCACTCCAAATGCTGCGACATCAATTCTGATAGCCAGTTTCCACGTTGCTTCCTTTAGTTGCATGGTTCCGATTTTCTCGAAGTAGATTCCAATTTCCAGGTTCGTCGCTAAATGATGTCACTTCAGTACGGTGGTCTCGGTTCAGGTGTCGTCTCTCCCACAAGGTGTAGAATAATGACAGGTATCCTGCAATAGAAATACTTTCTTGGAATTTTATTTTATTTTTATCTTCTCTTCTGCTGACAACCGCTATCAGCATTTCGCTGTTCTCATAATTTCTCTGACGTGTATCTACTTCAGTTTGCGTCTGGTCTTTGCGCAGAGCACTTTTTATTTCGCTACTAGCTTTGGTGTCTAGTTTGGTGTCTAGTTTCGCGACTAGTTTGGTGACCAATTTGTCGTGTACGTCAATGCTTAGCCAATCAGAGTTGCCTGATCTGGAGATGCTATTTGGTGATGAGCTTTCTCAGATCATCGATCTGCCGCCTCGTCGGGAGCATTATGTGGGTGCTCCGGGGGGGGGGGGGGGGCATCGAGATAATGGATTATTTAATACATCTGGGTAATCGCCGACGTGCTGCACGCGAGTGAAGCCCAGTTGCGCACAGAATAAATCGGATACAGCAGGTTGAATCGATCAGACACAGTGACAATCGGACACAGTAGGAAACGGACACACGACGGTTACACTCGGACACAGTAGGAAACGGACACAGCAACAATCGGACACATTGCCAATCGGACACAGTGATAATCGGACACTGTAAGAAACGGACACAGTGCCAATTGGACACAGTAGGAAACGGACACAGTAACAATCGGACACATTGCCAATCGGACACAATGATAATCAGACACGGTAAGAAACGGACACAGTGCCAATCGGACACAGTAGGAAACAAACACACGGCGGTTACAATCGGACACAGTAGGAAACGGACACAGTAACAATCGGACACAGTGATAATCGGACACAGTGTCACGTCTCACGACACACCACCGGTATTTAGCCTATGCCGGATAATATTTTTTCCTTTCCCCTTGTCCGTGTGCAAGATCTGAAAATAATATAAAAGTAAATAATCACTCTTTAACCTAACTGTCATAAACTATCCTGACGCGTTCGTAAAGCATATAATAAATTAACCAGGCTTGGAGAAGATGGCCGCCTTAAGCCGCAGCCTAGCAACAAGGCCTATCTTCATGAATAAACTCTAGAATTCTGGACAAACAATTATTAAGCTGTTAAATTCCTTCAAAGTACCATTGCAGTTAATTGTTCATTACTATTCATTGCTGATATAGCTATTGCGAGATTCTTCATGCAATATAAATTCAGTCTGATCTACGGATCTAACGGAAAGGTGACACGACTGCTGGCCCAAGGACAAATGATCCGCGATATTTGATCCGCGACATTTGATCCGTATGACATTCGATCTAGTGACGAAAAATTCGATGATAAATTATCCTTAGGACAATTGATTCGAGTGTGAATTGATCCTGTTAGAGGGCATTACATGTAATTTTGAACGTAGGTGCACGAGGCTATCGTTGTTCGTACTGCACAAATTACAGCTACTTGAGTATTGTTTGTTTCATAGTTGAAATTGGTGACCCCTCATTTTATCTCAGCCCAAAACATCTCAGCAAAAATATCTCGTCTATAATATCTCAACCATTAATATCTCAGAGCAAATGCAATCCTCCTGTCGCCGGTGGAGTAAACGCAAACGGGAGGATCGCCGGTGGATTAAATGCACGCCGGTGGATAGCCGGTGGAGTAAACGCAAACAGGAGAATGGTCGGCGGATGGCCGGTGGATTAAACGCAAACAGGAGGATCGCCGGTGGATGGCCGATGGATTAAACGCACGCCGGTGGATGGCTGGTGGATTAAACGCACGCCGGTGGATGGCAGGTGGATTAAATACATGCTGGTGGATGGCCGGTGGAGTAAACGCAAACAGGAGGATTGCCGGTGGATTAAATGCACGCCGGTGGATAGCCGGTGGAGTAAACGCAAACAGGAGGATGGTCGGCGGATGGCCGGTGGATTAAACGCAAACAGGGGGATCGCCGGTGGATGGCCGATGGATTAAACGCACGCCGGTGGATGGCCGGTGGATTAAATGCACGCCGGTGGATGGCAGGTGGATTAAATACATGCTGGTGGATGGCCGGTGGAGTAAACGCAAACAGGAGGATTGCCGGTGGATTAAATGCACGCCGGTGGATAGCCGGTGGAATAAACGCAAACAGGAGGATGGTCGGCGGATGGCCGATGGATTAAACGCACGCCGGTGGATGGCAGGTGGATTAAACGCACGCCGGTGGATAGCCGGTGGAGTGAACGCAAACAGGAGGAGCGTTGGTGGATGGCCGGTAGAGTAAACGCAAACAGGAGGATCGCCGGTGGATTAAATGCACGCTGGTGGATAGCCGGTGGAGTATACGCAAACAGGAGGATCGCCGGTGGATGGCTGGTGGATTAAACGCACGCCGGTGGATGGCCGGTGGAGTAAACGCAAACGGGAGGATCGCCGGTGGATTAAATGCACGCCGGTGGATAGCCGGTGGAGCAAACGCAAACAGGAGGATGGTCGGCGGATGGCCGGTGAGCGAGATGCCACATGGGTTTACAACTTTCCACGCGTAGAAAGTTTACACATGTACTTTGTAAGGCACACTATGTGTCTAGTTTAACAATAGTGGAGCCCCCCGCGGGAGGGGGGGGGGCGGAAACTACTACCTCCACGCATACACTTTTCGCGCGAAGCGAGATGCCACATGGGTTTACAACTTCCCACGCGTGGAAAGTTCACACATGTACTTTGTAAGGCACACTATGTGTCTAGTTTAATAATAGTGGAGCCCCCCGCAGGGGTGCGGAACCTACTGCCTCCACGCATGGAAGCTCCTATAATGATATTTTGTAATATAAATTTAATAACGGCGGAGGAGAATTTTTTTCATAATTCTGATTTTTTTTACGGGCGTTTTGTCGCGGATTTAATTGTTTTGGACGATTTGTCGTTCGGATCATTTGTTTTCTGGTTTTTTTTTCTCCGGATCAAATGTCGCGGATCAAAAGTCGCGGATCATTTGTCCTTGGATCAACTGTTACGTAACCAACGGAAAGAAGAGTATATATGTTCGATATAGACGCGTTAATAAAATTAAATAAAATAGAAATCGATTGAATAAAAATAAACTAACTATAGGGACATAATGGAGGGGTCCCGATTGCCTACAGTGTCGTTTGCCAACATCCCATTTGCCGACAATTCGTTTGCGCACAAAAATTATTGCCTACAGATCGATTGCCTACAAGCTCTATTGCGCACAAATAAAAAATTAAGAGACAAATGGACGTTTGCACACAAGATACTATTGCATACAAGACGCATTGCACACATGATATTATTTCCTACAGATCGATTGCCTACAAGTTCTATTGCGCACAAATAAAAAATTAAGATACGAATAAACGTTTGCACACAAGATACTATTGCACACAAGCCGCGTTGCACACATGATATTATTGCCTACAGATCGATTGCCTACAAGCTGTATTGCGCACAGATAAAAATTTAAGAGACGAATGTACGTTTGCACACAAGACATTATTGCGCACAAGTCGCATTGCACACATGGTATTATTGCCTACAGATCGATTGCCTACAAGCTCTCTTGCGCACAAATAAAAAATTTGGGCACGAATGCACGTTTGCACACACGACAATATTGCGCACAAGCCGCATTGCACACATAATTTACAGATCGATTATTTACAAGCTTTATTGCTCGCAAATAAAAAATGACAAATTGTAACGTCAGAAGCAAACTTTTTTTTGTAAAATATATTAAAATAAGACATATTTTTTACTTATTTTCTATAGAAATAAACTAATACAGAGTACATGAGAACAAGGAACAGATTTTAAAGGAAGAGCATAAGGATAAAATTTATTTTAGAAAGATTGAATCAAATAAGCCATGGTTTTAGAAAATTAGAACATTGACGATATATATTTAATTACAATGATCATGAAAGTAAGAAGTACCGGGAGAGACACAAAGGCCGGTATTCATAGTCAGATCTTATTTCAAGACCATCTTAAGTAATGTCTTAAGACGCTAATACGCTAATACTTAAGACGGTCTTAAATATAAGAACCGACTATGAATACCGGCCAAAGTATTCTTTAAAGCCTTGTGTCCACGATGCTAGAACTGCGTCCGAGTTTCGGTTTAAGCCAATCAACTTGGAGCTCTTACAGAAAAGTAGCAGTTTCATTGGCTTAAACCGAAACTCGGACACAGTTCTACCATCGTGGACACAAGGCTTTAGACCAGCGAGTGAATCTGAGAGGTGAGGGGAAAAATTCATCTCTTATGCCGCGTTCACACGAGGCGTGAACCACGAACGTAAACCTATGTTTTCTCGCTTTCCACTAAGGCCGGTATTCAAAGTCGGATCGTATTTCAAAACTGTTTTAAGTAATGTCTTAAGACGCTAATACTAGATTCCCTTTATAAAGGTGCGTTCCCACGAGGCATGAACCACAAACGTGAATCACGTTGTCGTGCTCACTTTAGTTTCTTTCACGCTTAGTGGAAAGCGTGAACTGTTCACACGGAATTTATAATTCGCGACAGTATAAATCGAATTGTAGCTACAATAGTATAAATTATGAACGAAATAGTTGCTGAGAGTTGTCAGAATATGTGTTCTATTTTAGCTCATCAAACTATTTGCATACTTGGAAATGAACAAAAGAAACGTAGGAAAAGACGATGGTGGGTTAGATGGTGGATATTACAACGACAAATTGTAAGATCGAGGTTCTTCATTTATACAAGAAGAACTATTTAAGGCGCGATAAAAGATTATCATTAAAAGTAAGAGTAAGAGTTAAGATGGAGTAGCATCTTTATTGAAGAGTATCATTATCGTTCAATTTTAATACACGGTGCGTAAACATTCTTCACGCGTGCTACTGCCACGACTGGAAATCAAACATGTTTAATCCTGTCACGACTGAGTCGTGGAGGTGTTGATGTCACAGGAAATCTTCACGATAGCACGTTCACACGAGTCGTAGTCCACGACTGCGTGATTCACGTTCGTGGTTCACGCCTCGTGGGAACGCAGCTTAAGAGTCTGGACAGACTTTTATTTTGCAAAAAAAATGACGGACTATTGTATGTACGTACATATATGCACACAATCGAAATTTGACTACCGCCATTTTGTTTCAAGCCAAATTTGACCGATCTGTCAAAAGGACTGTAGCTAATAGTAGAGTCCTAGATTATCAGAGAAGCGCAATCTTTACCCCCTTCATGGTTCCCATTGAGCCCGCAGGAGCCCGCAGTTGACCGTTTATAAACATGTGTATCTGTTACTTTGCACACGGACACCACACGGATGCGCTGCGGGGTCGAGAGTCTCGATTTTAATTGGTGCCGCGGTCAGCCAATCAACAAGCGTGCCCTCAATTGCGCTTCTCTGATAATCTAGGACTCTAGCTAATAAGGCTCTGCGATTGGCTTATGACATCTTAAGATTGTACTTAAGATGATCTTAAATATAAGATCTGACTATGAATACCGGCCTATAGGTAAATTGAGAAAGACAGCGCGATTCACGTTCGTGAGCTCACGCCTCGTGTAAACCCACGCCTTATGCCGCGTTCACACGAGGCGTGAACCACGAACGTGAACCTATGTTTTCACGCTTTCCACTAAGGGTAAACTGAGAAAGACAACGCGATTCTCGTTCGTGGTTCACGCGTCGTGGAAACGCGGCATTTTTATTGTTAGTACCTCAATCTGAGGCCACGTAGCGTCATGATCCTGAACAGTATTGAGATTTTCAGTCGTGACGTAGCCGTGACGTCACAAGGCCAAGATGGCTGGCCTATTCCTGAAGGTTGTACACAAACATACGGTCTGAGGTGGTTTATTGTGCTTTTTAAACGCGTGTGATAAAAAAAATGTACTTAAATATAAAAGAAATATGTGCATTTGTACAGTGCACCCCTTCCTCAAGGAATTTCATGTAAAGAGAAAATTTGTTGTGCTGTGGACACTTAATAACGTGCGGGATAACCTCTCAAGATGATGACAAATGGCATTTAACTGCATATTGCCTTCAAATGTCAGACGTTAAACGTGCACCTCACGAAATAAACACAGTAATAGATCAATCAGAGAAAATATCATCCGCAAAATGCAGTTGTAAAGCAGGGATGAGTGCAAAATGCAAACACACGGTTGCAGTTTTGCTATATTGTAATCGGTAAGTACATATAAAAGTTAATGTATATATTAACAATAACATATGTAGTAGTATGCTGTTTCTAATCAATGTAAATTTTTAGACATGATGTCGACAAATTTGAGAATATCTGTACCGATAAAAAATGCATTTGGAACGTTCAACATAGCACGGCTGTAGATGGGTATTGTAAATAATCTATTCTTGACGTGGTCTATCTGCTCATCAGTCAAAGTTGATTTCTTCTCACAAATATTAAAACACTTGTGATCTTCCAGAGGTGCGGATTTATACCCATCTACAGCCGCCCTGTGTTGAACGTTCCAGATGCATTTTTTATCGGTGCAGGAAATATTCTCAAATTTGTCAACATCATATCTAAAAGTTTACATTGATTAGAAACAGCATACTACTACATGTGTTATTGTTAGTATATACATTAATAACATTTATAAGTACTTACTGATTACAATATAGCAAAACTGCAACCGTGTGTTTGCATTTTGCACTCATCCCTGCTTTACAACTGCATTTTGCGGATGATATTTTTCCTGATTTCTCTATTACTGTGTTTATTTCGTGAGGTGCACCTTTAACATTTGACATTTAAAGGCAATATGCAGTTAAATACCATTTGTCATTATCTTCAGAGGTTATCCCGCACGTTAATAAGTGTCCACAGCACAACAAATTTTCTCCTTTCATGAAATTTCTTGAGGAAGGAGTGCACTGTGCAAATGCACATATTTCTTTTATATTTTAAGTACATTTTTTTTATCACACGCGTTTAAAAAGCACGATAAATCACCTCAGACCGTATGTTTGTGTACAACTTTCAGGAATAGGCCAGCCATCCTGGCCTTGTGACGTCACGGCTACGTCACGACTGAAAATCCCAATATGTTATAGCGTTTTCGACTGCAGTGGGTTTGAATCCAACCCGAAATGGGTTAATGACGTCACATGATCTACTTTAGGTTCTAATTGGACGATTCAAGCATGTGACGTCATTAACCCACATTGGATCTGGGTTTAAACCCACTGTGCGTATGATAGACCCAGCAAGATATCCGGTTTCAGCTAATAGTTTTTTTGAGATATTTAAGGGTTTAAAAGTTTGCCAATCACAAACTACGTTTAGATGGTGACATGTCGCGCGTACAGTAGTGTTATGGGCGGTCTACAATGAGTTGTATCGTAAGTCGTAAGTCATAAGTCATAATCCAGACAGCACACATGTCTAAAAGCATCTTAATAACATCTTTAATCCAATATTTAGGATCTATGACTTACGACGCCCGACTGCACTGAAACTGAATCTCTGTTGAACTAGAGTAGAGTGTAGCACTAGCGCGGTTATGACTATGGCCGCGTTCAGCAGAACGATTGCTGAGTTGTCGTCTTATATCAAGATTCTACGTTGATATATTGGTTTAACGTGCCCTATATGACTTCCTAGACAGCACGCATGTCTAAAATATATCGTAAAGATGTCATTAAGATGCTTTTAGACATGTGTGCTGTCTGGATTATGACTTACGACTTACGATACAACTCATTGTAGACCGCCCATTACTGATGCATGACACGGACCGTCTAAACATAATTTCTGATTGACTAGCATTAAGCTTTTATATCTCAAAAACTATTGCTTAAAATAAAAATATATAAATGATTACTTTACTTAACTTTTTGAGAACTTTCTTGCTTATAAGTATATTGATTCGCGAATTTCGAGGCACTCCATATAGATATATATCTGCGCCTTTATACGTTACCACGACTCTTGCTTTTGGATCTTGCGAGAGAAGAGCAGATGGATTATTGTAAGTCAATATATAGACTTGCTTGTAAAATTTTAAGTAAATGGCTCACGTTAGACAAGTATGACGCCAGAGAAATGAATCATAACCCCTACAGCACGAAATATTGCAGCAACATTGCAGCAATATTTTCATGTTGCACAATATTACGAATATTGCAGCAATATTGCTGCAATATTGCTGCAATATTGTTAATTTAATATTTTTTAAGTAACGTTGCAATATATTGCTGAAATATTGTTAATTAAATATTTTATAAAAAATGTTCCAATATATTGCTGAAATATTGTTAATTAATTATTTTATAAGAAATGTTCCAATATATTGCTGAAATATTGTAATTTCAATATTTTAGGAAATGTTACTATATAGATATTAGCAACATTATAACACAATAATGTATATTATATTTTGAAAAATTACAGATATATATATTTCTTTCGTAATATAAAGTCTAAACAAAACTAACTGTCTAAAACAAAATTAATAAATTGAGTTTAATATTAACTCTAAGTAAAATTATTTAAATTATTTAACTAACTTAATTAAATATATTATTTATTTTTAATTAAAAATATTAAAATAATTAGAAAACAATGTTTATAATTTATATTTTATTAATATCACAAAACTGATTTTATATATAAAATAAAATAAAATAAAATAAAATAAGTAAGGGGAACGGTCCAATACTCGAACAGTACCCAATACCCGAACAAATTTGCATATATCTCTTCTTTTTTCTAAATAAATATCAAAATAACTAAATAATATTTTTTTAAATATTTTCCTTAAACATTTGCTATTTATATTTTTACTTAAAAATTGTTACTAATACAATATTATCGGCAAAAATCATTTTAGAAACATGAGATCATGGATTTGCGATGTTTAATTTACTTATCTTACGAATTTTTTTTAGAAAGACCGATTTTCTAATTAGAGTTTTTTTAAATGTAATATACTTAATTGTATTATTAAAATAAATTAAAACTTCTTAATAAGTTTTAGAATAAGTTTCAAATATTAAAATTTAAAAAAATATTATTAAAATTTATAAGAAATTACCGTGTTCGGATTATGGGTCACGTAATAAGTCATACGTCCCGTCACTGGAACAGTAACTAAGCAGATTGGTTATGCATGTGCTGTCATTATAATTAACGTATTTTTTCAATATCTTAATTATTTATGCACATTTTTTATGTATAAATATTTATCAAATCCTTAAATAAAAAAATATATATATTATTTTCTACAAAAAGTGTCTACATTAAAGGTAAGAACGACAAATGTTTAATCTAACCTCAACATTATATGTATTATTTGGGCTATTATACAATTGTTCTATTTTTAGTATTCATTATGTCAAAAGAAAAAACAAAAAGGAAAAATAAAAAACGAAATGAATTTATGTATAAAAAGGAAGACATACCAATTGCAGTCGAAGAAGTAAAGCTTGGAAAACCATTGAGACATGTTGCTGCTAAATACAAAATTCCTCCAACAACTTTGCATAATAAAGTAAATAATATTTCTCCAATAAGTGCAAAGAAAGGTCCACAAACAATTTTAACAGCAAAAGAAGAAGAGCAGCTTGTGGATTGGATTTTGTATAGTGAAGAGCGAGGATTTCCAGTTACGCAGGAGCAACTTTTAAATAGTGTGAGATGGCTTGTCTTAGATTTAAAAAAAGAAACTCCTTTTATTAAAGACAAACCCGGTAGACACTGGTACGAGGCATTTTATCGCCGTCATCCTGAGTTGAGTAAAAGAAAGCCTCAAAATCTTAGTTATAGCAGAGCATCTGTGACTGAAGAAGGATTGAGAAGTTGGTTTGCTGGAGTAAAAAAATACTTAGAAGACAATAACTTGCTAAATATAAATGCAAATAGAGTATTTAATGGTGATGAGTCAGGTTTTAAATTATGTCCTGATATAGACAAAGTGATAGTTCGTAAGGGTCGTAAAACGGTACATAAAATTGTAGGAAGTAACGATAAGGAGCAAATCACATCTTTGTTTTTATATAATGCAGCTGGTGATCAGGCACCACCTTTAGTGCTTTTTAGTTACCAGAGAATTCCTGCAAATATTGCTTCAAACTTTCCGAAAGGTTGGAGCCTAGGAAAAACTGATAATGGTTGGATGACGAGTGAAAGTTTTTTTGAATACATAGTAAATGTATTCTATCCGTGGTTAATACAACAAAATATAGAGTTTCCAGTGATTCTTTACATGGATGGACATTCATCGCATTTTACTCTTCCACTTAGTAAATTTTGCAGAGAAAAAAACATTATTCTAATAGCCTTGTTTCCTAACTCGACTCATGTTATACAACCTCTGGATAGAACATTTTTTAGACCATTGAAGAAAGCATGGGGACAAGCTGTTGAAGATTTCAAGCATGAAAAATGTACTATTAATATAAAAAAAAGAAGATTTTGCTAATATTTTGAAAACTACTCTCAGTACTTTAGATTTAAAGGCTATTCTGAAAAATGGTTTTGAAGTATGTGGTCTTTACCCATTCAATGCTGATAGAGTTAATTATGAGCTTTTAAAATATAGAAATGCAGAAAATATTAGTAATAAAAGTGTGGAAAGTTTGAATTTATCTGACTTTGAAAAAGAAAAAGCTGAGTGTAGACAAGCTCTGCAGGTGATTGAAAAAAATATAGATACTAATATTATAGAAGAATTTAAAAAAGCTAAAAGTATGGGTGAATGGACTGGTGATTTGGAAAATAAAGGACTGTTTCAACTTTGGAGTAAACTTCAAAATTCTTCTGGTATAAAAAATTATATAGATTTTGAAAATATATTAATTTTTTAGTTTTACATTTATAATTCATTTATTAGTATACATATTTGTATATATTAATTAATTTGTATAAATTAATTAATTAATTTTGTTTACTTTGATTTTTGTGAAATTAGAATCATTATTTTGTAAAAAATTATTTTAATATCATGTTTCTAATTGTAAGTTTTTACATTTGATATAGATTTAAAGAAAAATGAAGATGATTTAATAATAGAAGATAATACAATAAACAATAATTTAGTTTTTGATACAGAAATAGATTTAAATGCTATTCCTATTATCACAGAAGATGACTTATCTATAAATTCAATTATCGCCGAAATTGATTTTATCAGTCCTATTGTAGACCAAAATTTTCAATCACAGCCATTCAATGAAATAAATAATTCAGCTAATCTTGATATTTCTGTCTTAAAAGAAATTGCAACTGAAATTGAAAGTGGTAAGACAAAAATATTAATTTTTTAAGCGCATTATTATACAAAATAAAATACAATAATATTTAACTTTTTTTTAGATGATAGTAATAAAGATAAAAACGCGAGAAATGTTAATTTTGAAAACATAAATTCTGATAATTCTGTACAAAATGCAATACTTGATAATGCAAAGAATACGGATAATGCAAATAATACGAATGTAGAAAATAAAGGTAATGTTCTTTAAAAAGAAATTAATTTAATGAGTAAATTTTTATTAAAAATATTTTTATTTTTAGAGAATACTCAAACAAAAAACAAATCAATTCCACCCAATGTAACTTCACCGTTTAGTTTAGAAGATCATTATTGTGGCCACCAGAATTAGGACCAAAAAAGAAAAAACATAAATCGAAGAATCAAAATATTTCAGTTGCAACAACAGAAGAGATCTATATTCATGAAAAAGAAGCTGAAGAAAAAAGACAAAAAGAACTTGAAATAAAGTCTAGA
This sequence comes from Temnothorax rugatulus, assembly GCA_035220575.1. Lineage (NCBI taxonomy): Eukaryota > Metazoa > Arthropoda > Insecta > Hymenoptera > Formicidae > Temnothorax > Temnothorax rugatulus. Next base: position 1,871,103 of record JASTWL010002063.1, read on the forward strand.
AAAGAATTAGCAGATCGGAAAAAGGCTGAAAATGAAAAAAAGAAGCAAGAATTACAGTTAAAAAGGCAAGCAATACAAGAGGAAAAAGCTAAACTCAAAGTTATTAAAGAGCAAGAGAAACTGAAACAAGCGGCAGAAAAATTATTGAAAAGAAAAATGAAAGAAGAAACGATCGTTAAAAGAACTAAAAAATTAAAAAATTAAATTTTTCAATGTTATAATACAAAGTTAATAAAAATTTTTTAATTAAAAAGGTAAATGTGATTAATACATAAAATATTTGTAAACGTATTAAATAAATAAATTCCCAAAACTCTTCCTAAAAGTTATTCTTTTCTAAGTTCGGGTACTAGGACATAAAAATGGAACATTCGGGACATAAGTTTTTCCAGCGTTCGGGTACTGGGACAAATAGAATATCGTGTTTTAATCTTTATAATAAATAATTTTTAATAAAAAATAATCTTGTTTTGTCATTTTTTATTGTATATATTATAGTTTATGTATATAAAAAAAATTACTTGTTTTTTAAGCAGATTAATCAATTATATACGGCCAATTTTGATAACCAAGTTTTATATGTTCGAGTACTGGGCCGGTCCCCTTACGTGTTCAGGCCAAGAGACAACTTTTTTTTTTTGTTGACGGGGGAGAAAACACTGGATACCCCCTCCTCCGGGGAGAGGAGGGCGGTTATGCGGGAGTTGCACCCGCTAAAACTCCCCTGGGGGTCCCTACTGACGCTGTGTTGAGGAGGCCCCGGGACAAACAAGATCTCAACCTTGGGCCTCCCCGCGTCCTGCCCTTTCGGCAAACCCTAAGCTAAAGCCAATCTGTGACGAGTGGACGACCCCACGTCCATTCGCCACCCCCCCTCCCAGGGTGCCACCGTAGTGGCTGCGGGCGGGTGGTAATCCCCGACCACCCGCCCGCCCCTGGGGCGGGGAGGGGAAGGGAGGGACTGCTGCCTAGGCATTGGCCCCCCCCCTCCCCTCCCCGCGCCTTCTCATAGAAGGCAGGCAATGCTAGGACTCCAGGGCAAGCCCTAGAGCCCCACCACCGCCCGTACCTCCGCGGCGCGGGAGGAGCGCTTGTGACAGGGACCCCGTAGGGACCCCACCCGAGCCTCCCCCCCCCCCCGCGCCACCCCAACAGCTCGGTGGAGCCGAGCTCCAGAGAGGAGAGGAGGAGGAGCCCTCGCTTGCGCGAGGACCCTCGTCCCCCCTCGTAAACTCCTCCTTCATCGACACTCGCCCTCTCTGCAGCCGTCACGGGGAACGGGGAGGAACGCCCTCGTCGGAGGACACCGCCCCCGCCCCCGCCTCGTTGTCTTCATCTTATTGTCTTCTCCTCCTCTTTTTCAAGAGGTGGGGACCTCCGTTGTCTCGACGTCTGCGACGTAGTCTGCGACGTAGTCGCACTATCAGCGACGTGTCTTCGTCGCTGTCGCTTTCTTCCTCTTCTCGGGGAGGAGGAATTATCTCCTCCCTGATTCTCTCATCCGCCTCCTTCCGCGACATAACACTACCGCAGAAGGAGACGAATGCTTGCCACTTTTCCTCGCCCCCCGGCCCCACCGCGGCTGCGACGATGGCCGAAGGGGAGAGGTCCTGTCCCACCGCCTCCCGGAGGGCACGGCGCAGCTCCTCCCACGCCGGACAGTACTGCAGCGTGTGCTGCGCCGTGTCCGCCCCCTCCGGGCAGTGGTGGCACCCCGTGGTACGCTCCTTGCCGATGCGGCACAGGTACTCACCAAAGCAACCATGCCCGGTGAGCACCTGCGCCGCCCGGAAACTTATTCCGCGTCCTCGGCGGCCCGCCCAGTCGCGCAGGACGGGCCGCGCAGCCTCTCGGACCCTCTTTCCGCCGGGGACCCTGGGATCGTCCAGGTATTCTTCCCACCGGCGGAGGAGATCCTCCTGGGCTTGTAGCCTCAGCGCGACCCTCGCTCGCTTGGGAAGTTTGGTGGTCCCTTGTGCCTCCTTCATGACCTTCGTCCGCCGATATACCTCGGCCTGAGACTCAGCCAGCAGGACCACCGGTGGAATTCCCGCGAGGGTCGTTGCCGCCGTATGGGAAACGGTCCTATACGTGCGGGCGGCTCTGCTAGCGATTATTCGCTGCGTCGCGTGCAGCTCCCTCCTGAGGCGGCTGTTGGTCGCCGCCTCTGCCGCCCACACCGGTGCTCCATAGAGGAGCATCGAGTGGACCGTTGCCACATACAGACGGCGCACATGCCCGCCAGGCCCCCCGATGTTCGGGAGCAGTCTGGTGAGGGCGTTTGCCGCTGCCCTCACCTTTGGCGTTGTGCGGGCGATGTGCTCGCTGAAGCTGCCACTTTCATTGAGCCACAGCCCGAGATATTTCAGGCTGGGCTCAATAGGGACGCGGATTCCCTCCACTGTGAGACCGAGCTCTCGTGGAGGCGCTTCCCGCAGAGCCCGCCCGGCCCCGGCAGACACCATATTGTACCCCCTGGCGGGTCGACCCGGTCCACCCGTCAGGATCCTACGCGGCCTGCCAGGGCTGCGCCGTAACCGGTTAAAAAACTAGCAGGCCTGGGTCTTCTGCGGGGCCACCCTGAGGCCCAGTCTCCTAACAGAGCGCACCACGCAAGCCGCAGCTGCGTTGGCCAGCCCAAGTGTCTCCTGCCATCCCTCCCCGCTGACCACCATGTACACATCATCTGCGTACCCTATCAGATGGCAGCCAGCGGGAAGGGCGGTCCTCAGGATCGCGTCATACGCGATGATCCACAGAAGTGGGCCCAATACGGACCCCTGTGGAACACCGCATTCCATGAGCTTGACCCTGAGGACCCCATCCCGATCCACGTACAGTAAGCCTCTGTCTCGGAAGTAATCCTCGACCAGTTTGATCAGGTAGGGGGGGACGTCAAAGTGGACTAACGCCTCCCCCACCACTGGCCACGGGAGGGAGTTGAAGGCGTTTCGTATGTCAAAACCGACCCCCAAAGCCACTCCTCCCTCCCTTATTGCGGCCTCCGTGCGGGCAACGGCGCTAAGAATGGCGTCTATTGTTGATCTGCCCGCACGGAAGCCGTATTGGTCCTCACTGAGGTTGATACCGTCCTTCCGAGACAGATGCTGGACGAGGCGTTCAGCGATAATTCGCTCCAGCACCTTTCCAGCCTCGTCCAACAGGCATATAGGCCTGTACGCGGATGGGTCGCCCGGCGGCTTGCCGACCTTGGGCAGGAGCACCAGGCTGGCCCCTTTCCATATCTTTGGAAACCGACCGGTCTTGAAGCAGTGCGTAAAGGTTCTACGCATCCGACCGGTCAGTCCCCCGGCAGCCAGGGTCCACGCCCTGCCTGGGATTCCATCAGGGCCGGGAGCCTTGTTTCTCCCGACCCTGCGGAGGGCCCTCGCCACCTCTTCCTCGGTGACTCCCATTTCCTTCCTCGTTCCATTCTTGGGCGGGGACTTCGGGAAAACCCGTTGCCCCGCCCCTGTCGGCAGGGAACAGTGTGTCGACTACCCTGCCGACGAAATGGGGGTCCAGTTGCTCCGTTAGTGGGGGCGCCCGTGCCCTCAGCTTGTTGAGAACAATCTTGTACGGGCGCCCCCACGGATCTTCGTCGAGCGTGGCGAGGAGCTCGCCCCAGGCGGACTCCTTGGCCGCCTTGATCGCGCGGGAGAGGTCCTGGTGGGCGGAACGCCAGGCCTCTCCCGCCTCTTCCACGGTGAAGGGTCCACGCCTACCTGCGTGGACTCTCATCCACCTCCTCTTGGTGGAGTTAGCGACTCGTCTCAGACGCGCTATCTCGTTGCTCCACCAATATACAGTGCGCCGTAATTGACCGCCTTTCAGGCGTGGCATGGAGATGTTACAGGCGTGCTCCATCAGGAGCCGTAACTCCTCCGCCTCTGCGTCAACATCTACCGGCGCGTTTGTTTCCTCCCGTGCGTCGTCCTCGTTCTCTCCCCACGTCATGGCGAGGATCGACGCTCTAAACGGGTCCACGTTGACCTGCTTAAGGGCCCATCTCCTTCTCGCGTCTGCCGTGGCCCGGCGGCGGCTCATCTCGGCCGGGGTGGTGATCCCGACGCGCATCCGAATTAACTGGTGATCGGATAACGTCTCCGCGTCCGAGACCACCCCCCAGCCGCTTATACTGCGCGCAGCAGACGGAGTCGCCCAAGTGATGTCTATCACAGAGAAACCCCGCCGCCGCACGCACGTTCTCTCCCTGCCCTCGTTGATGAGGCATAGTCCAATGTCCGCCGCCCAGGCTTCCAGCGTCCTACCCTTCACGTTCGTGACCGGGGACCGCCACAACGCGGACTTCGCGTTGAAGTCCCCGGCCACGACAATCCGGCCAGGCTCGTTTGAGCCATGCAGTCTCGCTATACATGCCTCTATCTCTTCAAGAAGTTGCTCGAACCTGGCCAGACTCCAACTTGGGGACGCAAATACGCTTATGAAGGAGATGGACCCCCAAGTTGCCGCCACATATCCCACGCCGGCCTCAATTCGAGTGCACGGCGGGGACTGTGGCAGCGCGTTCCAATAAATCGCAGCGGAGCTGTTGGTGTCTGATATCCAGCTGGGATGGTTCACTGGTATCAAGTACGGCTCCGATATTAACCCCAACCCACACCCGCGCTCAGCCGTTGTCTGTAAAAACAGGTCTTGGGCCGCGCGGGCGTGGTTGAGGTTGATTTGGAGGACCTCTAAGGACATTTCAATATCGTGTCCCCGAGGTCCTCTACCCCTGTCGTCTGATCTTCAGCGGCAACGGTTTCTTGTGCCGCTTCAGGCTGGATCTCCATGGCGAGGTCCGTCCACCCTTCGGACCCCTCGCCTACGACCCATTCCCCGTTGTTTGTCGTCACGCTGACCGGTGCAATTGTCTCAGTCATCTTGACGTCCTCGCTGTCCTCCGTTGTCGCTTGCGCGGGCTTGGAGGTTGATTCCCCCGATTTCCTCGAGGATTTCTTTCCTTTTTTGAGGGTGGCTATCGTACTCTGTGATAACTCCACCCTCTTATTCTCCGTTACCTGCGGGAGTTTCCCGACGGATTTCCCCGGCTGGTTCCAGGTTCAGAATTCGGGCCTTTAGTTTCCGTACCTGTCTTGTCTACCTGGGGTGCGGGGGCCGAACTGGAAGCCTTGACGTCCCCCTTGCTCGATTTCCCCGCACCCTTTTTCTTCGGGGCAGCCGCCTTTTGGCTCTTACCCTTACTGCCCTTGCAGGCCTTTCCCCCAATGCGATGGTTCGCTGGGAGGCCTGCCTCAGCGCAGATAACACAGTGCGCCGGAGCCTGACACGCACTGGCCAGGTGACCGCCCTGCCCGCACCTATAGCATAGGCCGGAGCGGTCGTTCGGGCTCTTGCATGTTGCCCTCGTGTGACCCATTTGCATGCATCGAAAGCATTGCAAAGGCCGCTTCTGTAGGACCTCCACTTTGGCCCTTAACCAGCCAATATCTAGCCTCGTCTCCTTCATGAGTCTATTTATCGACTCCAGGGGAAGAGTGGCCAGGGCCGTGTGCAGGCCATTGGAGGTCCTCTTTAAAGGACTCACCTTGATCGCCATTGGGGAAATTCCCCCTTTGGCTGCCAATGCCTCCATTATGTCCGCTTCTGTAACGGACCCCTCCATATTTGTAAGCCTGAGCTCATAAGTGAGCTCAGGCCTCGAAACGCGTACGCCTTCCTTTCCCGAAAGCACCTCCGCCATTCTGGCCGCCAGCGCATCTGCTTTCTCCTTGTGGCCAGGGCCCGACACCTCAAAACTCATGGCCGAGGCAGCAGTGCGTCTAACATTCGGTGCTTTCTCTATTCCGAGGTCAGACAGTTTGATTTTCTGTCTGGCCTCGGCCACCGCCTCTGTATACTTGTCCTCGGGACACGTCAGAATTACTGCGGACGTCCTGGGGATTCTTCGTTTCCCCGTTCTTTGTGAGGACATCGCTCCAGTGGGTGGAGAGGAAGGTTGCGTGGCAGCCTTGCCTCCCCTGTTTCCCATTGAAGTGGCTTTCCCTCTTTGCGGCGGGTCGTTTTTTGCCGCTGATCGCTGTTGTTGTTTCACAACAGGCTCCTTTCCTTCCCTTTGCTCCCCTTCCTCGAGACCACGAACCACGTCTCGTCCATAGGTTCGATCGGGGGAGCTGGGGGATTGGACCTCGTCGCTGTCTTCGCGACTTCTTTTTTCCTTTTTTTCGTGGGATTTGAGGCAACAACCACTGCTTTCGTTTTCTTCGCAATGGCTTTCTTCTCCTCCTTTTTCCCGCTGCCTTTGTTTGCAGCGCTAGTCGAGGCGGTGTTTGAAGGTCCCCCTTTTACTTTTGGGGGTACTGTCTCCGTCCCGTTTCTCTTTTGGAGATATTCTTTCGTCATCATCTCCAGGAAGCTATTCACCTTTTGCGAGAGAGATTGTGAGAGAACCTCGAATCTCTCCTCCATGATGCTTTGGTTCCCTATCTTCCTGTCTTCGGTGCCCACCGCGCTCGCGTAGGACTTGTTGGGCGCAGGGGGGACCGCGGGCGATATCACCGCTGATTTTCCCTTCAGCGGAGGCCGACGGGCCTCGGGCATGCCGTCTCGACGAACTTCCTTTAGTATCTCGTCGTGTCGGCATGGCACCTCCTCTTCCGCGTTGTCCGGCCGACGTGGCATATCCTCATCCGCGTCGCTCTCTGCAAGAGGAAACGTCTTTTCCAGGAACGACTCGGACTCCTTCGTCACATCATCCTCATCGGAATCAATAATCAAAGATGCCTTCTTCCTCCTTTTTCTCCCGAGATCCGGGGAGGGGGCTTTATCCCATGTTTTACGCTGTTGGGAGATGGTGAGCAGTTGTTGTTGTAATGCCCCCATCTGCCGCTGGAATTGATCCGCCTGTTCTTTCAGACGGACATTCTCTTCTCTAAGTACGGAGATTTTCAATCTCCTGCTGCTGAGCTGCGAGCTTCCTGCGCAGCTCTTCCATTTCTACGTCTCGGTTCACCCCAATTGTGGGATCTCCGAGACGCAGCGCCAGGTGATTTGTAGCAGCGGAGATTGTCGCCGCTATCGTTACTAGCTCTCCCTTGAGGGTACCCTTAAGGTTTTCGCTGACGCTCACCACCTTGTCTAGTCCTCGAATCTTTTCCAAGATGATTTCTGGAATGTCCAAGGTGGGAGTGGTGCTGAGCGCCTGCATTTCTTCCTTTTCCCTTGCCTTCCTGTTTCTCGACAGGTCGGCGGGAACGGTCCCTTATATTTTTAAGGGTCCTTTTTGCCTTTTCCACCTCCTTTTGATAGGCCACCAGTTTCTTCTCTAGGCCTATGCCAGTGGTGGTCGGTCGGCCTTGTTTTTCCGACCCTTTTCCTCCTAGGAGTTGTTTTCTCTGTTCCTCAGAGATGCCCGGGTCTTCTGCGACGAACTCCATGTCCGATGCATCGCCCTCGTCCTCGTCTCTCGTGAAAGACTTGTTGAGCGAGTCATCGCTCAAGTTTCCGTCCTCCTTTTCAGGCATTATGCCATGCCTTTCACGGAAGTCAGATCTCGTACCGCGCACCGATCTTGACCTGGATCTCCCTCTCTCGTCCAGAGAGGTGGCACGCTTGTGCGATCTCCCTCTCCTCCCCGAGCCGGAAAGTTCCCGGTCTCGTCTCTCCTTTACGCTCTTGGGTGCCGGTTTATCCGGAAGAACGAAAGGAGGATCCTCCTTATGCGTGGCGATAGCATAGTCCTCCACCGGGCTCGCCCTCAACCCGGTTTCAGGCCCGTCGCAGGATGACGACCTGAGAGAATCCGGGACGATAATCCTCTCAAGCCGGACCCTGGGAGTCCGATCTCCCTGGGCCGGTAAGTTTATTTTCGTGTCATTGTCCATATCCATTGTACATAAGGGTTGGTTTGTTTTCGGGGTGTCCTTCCCCTAGGCCGGTTGTCCGCCAAGACTGACGGGCCCGGCCCGCCCGGGCTCGGGTGTCCCCGGGTTCGCCAAACCCGAGCCGAAGACGCCCCCCGAGAGCCCAACGTGAACTCCCAGAGGCCGCCCCCGGCCCCTGGGGACACCGCCGCCGACAGACGCCCCCCAGAGACCCCAGCCCCCACCCCCACGGACGGACGGAGGGACCGACCGAGCGAACTCGATCCCAGCCCCCCGCCGCCCGCGAGGACAGGGAACAGAGCCCCCGAGGGACCGCCCATCGGACGGCTCCTTCCTAAGTAGCTTTAGACCCGCCGGCCCCGACCTCGAAATAAGTTCGAGCGGCCCGACGGGTTTCTCCCCCAAGGTCGCCCCGGCCCCGGCCTCGGAAGACGTCCGAGCGGCCCGGGGACGACCCTCCACACAGGCAGCATCGTGGGGTCACACCCCTGGCGTGCAAGCCACCTGTGTGGGCTTCCTCTCCACCCGGCCCCACACCACGTACGGGGCCTAAGATAGAGAAGGGAGCCCCCCCACCCCCTCCTGCCGGAGCACCAGCGTGCAATGGAGGAGGAAGGGGGGGCCTTCCGGCTTCCCTCGGCGGGACGGCATCCCTGCCCGCCTCTGGAACCGGGACCCCCTCCCCATCCCCACCCTGGCTCGGCGGCAAGGGCAAGCCCCCGCCTAACGGTCCCGGCCGACCGGGCGATTGAAGTCAGGGCCGCCAACCACTACCGGCTGTTGGAGTCTGGGTGGCCGAAGCCAGACCCAGACTCCTAGCGGGGCAGCCGGTCCCCCGGTTTTCTGTCATGGTTTTCCTTCCCTTAGGAAGGTTGGGAGAGCAAAGGCTTCTGCCCTCACGGCTCCGTCCAAGCCGGGCGGACTTTTTATAGAGGCCGCCTACCTCGCGAGTCCTGAGAAGGACTCCCCGGCCCAGGACAGCCACGAGGACTGCCCTGGGTTACGGTACTGCTGTGCTCGGGCACTCCGGGTTCGCAAAACCCGTACCGCTTGGTCCCCGCCGGCCCCAGGGAGTCCGGACGAGTCCCAAATGGAGGGGTACGATAAAGAACAGTTGCTTAATATTTTAAGTGATGAAAAATACAGAACTATACACAATGATGGTAAAGTTTTTCCACCATCTCATGCCGTATATCGCTCTATATCTGAGACAATTATAAATAGTGGGTCCCACATAACACCAAAACACATCTATACAATTTTGAAAACTGACAGAAGTGGCATGTATAGTGCTGTATTGAAAGCATTTGGAATTGATAAAAGAGATACATATGATGACACGAAAGACAGTTCTTATAGTATAACTGAATTGAATAACAGTTCTGCTTGCGAGAAGGCAGTGAAGAAAAAGTTTCAGTTACTGATTTCAGAAGAAAGTAGTAGTAGTAGTAGTAGTAGTAAGCGGGTGGTTCCACTTGGGCCCCCGACGGTACCTAGATCCTACGATCCTTTGTACCTCCCACTCTTTATTTGCTAGGTGTTTTGGGGCCAGCCCTTAGCCTAGTCCAGGTTTTTCGAGTCTGTCACCCTAGCACTTTTCCAAATCCTGGTGTCTTTAGGTACTTTAGTCCCAGGCTTTTACAGTCCTGGTGTCTTTAGGTACTTTAGTCCCAAACTTTTGGGAGTCTTAATTAATTGCCTACGATGGCACCGTTTCTCCGCACGAGCCCCACTCGTGCGGCGGAGCGCAGTCTGGAATATACTGGTGGAAAAATTTCCTGTGATCAGGTGGACTCGATCCCGGCACCTCGGGGGTATGGCGCTTTACCACTAGACCACACTGCGCCCCTTTCAGAAGAAAAGTGGGCACAAATAAAGCCTAATACAAGAAACATTAATTCTCGTTTTAAACGTAATTACGTATCACTTCAAGCAGGAAAATGGACCCACATTTTTGCAGATAAAATATGGCAACAGAGTAAAATACCATGCGCATTCACATTTAAGCGTGGAAAAGAATATAAAAATAGCGATGCTAAATGCTATGCAACATTTGGAGGTAGTTGCAACGAATGTGGTGCAAAACTTGTGGGCACTTTATTTAGTAAGCCCGTGAAAGGAAATGATGTAATTTTTGAGTGCACGCTGAGAGGTTTTTCTGCACAAGTTATTCATAAAAAGAAAAGACAATTGAGAGGTGAATTGCGAGAAAGAATTGCAACTGAGTTGGTAAGTGGCAATAAAAATGCCAACGTATGGCGCAATGAAGAAGCCAATAAAATAATGACATTTGGCGATAATATCCCACCAACTTTATATAATACGACAGTTTTCCGCAAAGCTAAACAGGAGGAAATGGACAAACGTTTACAGCTGGAAAATACAGATCCATTAAAAAATTTACAAATCGCAAAGCACATTAGATGTGCTGGTATTATCCATAATATAGGAATGGATCCCTTTTACTGTATGTACTGGACTCAAGAGCAACAGCTTCTGTACAAAACAGCCCATAAAGATAAGAACATGGCAATAGATGCTACAGGAAGTATAGGAAAGAAGTTACGTCTTCCTGATGACAAAGTCTCAACATTTATTTTTATATGAATGCGTTTGCGCTTCTAAACTTGGCAATTTTCCAGTTTTCCAAATGGTATCCGCAAAGCATGATGCAGCCATAATAAGCTATTTCTTTTCGGAAATTATAAGAAATGGTGCTCCGAAACCTCGAATTGTCGCAACGGATTTTGGAAAGGCAATTTTAGTTGCTGTTGCTCGCATATTTGCAAATTGTAATGATTTAAGTCATTATTTGCAAGTATGTTATGAGATTATTAATGATAATAATACAAATATTCCATCATGTTACATGAGACTAGATGTGAGCCATTTTATAGCTAAGATTGCTAAATGGGATTGTCTAAGAGGCAGGGCGATTAAAATACGCCAATTTTTCCTAAGATGCTTAGGAAAATTATATCAGATGGATGACTTTAATGAAATATACAAATTTCTAAAATCTATATTAATCGTAGCGTTAAGCGAAGAAACAGGCTGTGACAATGATACGTCATTAACATTACCTTCCGAGAAACATCTGAAAAAAATTAATAATATGATTAAAGGATATACGATTGCAGATCCGGAAGAACATGAAAATACAGAACGCGAGGATAAAAAACGCGTAGAAGATGTTGAAATTGATGCAGAAAGTAGCTGGACTACGTGGGCAGAAAATATATTCCGTAAAGCTGAAAGATCTGCCACACTTTCAAAAAATGGAACTGTCGTAAACGCATTTTATAATGTCAAAGCCGCAAAAAAAAATAAAATACCTTATACGTTACCTTCCTTTGTGGACGGGCATAATGAGATCGCATTTCAAGCGTGGTTCACAAATCGCTACGTCATCTTTTGTTGAGGCTGAATTTGCCGAATTAAAGACCAGAGTCTTTAAAAATCAATTACCCATGCGAATAGATAAATTTATATTACGGCACATCGAATACTTAGACGGTAGATTAAAAGTAACGCGTGGATCATCTAAGAAAACCGATAAAAATGAGGCAGAATCGAGTCCAGCAAAAACGTCTCAAAAAGATGACATAATAGAGTCACCTTCAAAAGATAATACTAATTTGAGTGAAAAAGAAGATTTTTACTGGAGTCCAGTAAAAATGCCTGATGAAGACAATCCTATAAAATCACCTTCGAAAAATGATAATGCTGATTTGATTACGAATGACGAAGAATCGAGCTTAATTAAATCAGACCAAAGCAATGTAATAGAATCACCTGTTAAACAAAATGACGAAGAATCGATTTTAATCAAATCAGACCAAAGCAATGTAACAGAATCACCTGTTAAACAAAATGACGAAGAATCGATTTTAATCAAATCAGACCAAAGCAATCAAAATGATAATGCGAATGAGTCGGTTTCATATACGGATAAAGATGATCCGGAGCAAGACTCATTAAACGAATTTGAAAATTGGCGAGGTAAAATAAAGAGGAAGACATCCGAAAATTCTGAACAACGCGCTACAAAACGATTGAAACCAAATTATTTAACGCCATGCCCCTATTGGGATTTCAGCAATACAAACAAGGCTATAGGTCTGCCAGTTTTAAAAAATGGCTGCATGTGCAAAGCGACTGTTATTAATAAACAACCAATACTGGTGAGTGAAACTTGTGCATATGACTCTGTCTTTCAAGTAGTTGCAAATGGTATAGGTATGCATAATACTTACAAAACAAATATGGCTGTATTAATTCCATCGAATATGTTTGTAAAATTTACAACAGACATTTTAGAACGCGGAAAAATTATTGCGAACGATTACAGCACAAGAGCATCAATTTTATGGAACCTACCACTTTTTGCAGAGAAAAAACGTCAAACGCGTGCTAATCTATCACTTAATGCAAATTGTAATGTTGCGCATTTGACAGACTTTTTATTTGAAAGCATCCCGAGTTATACAACTGAGTACAATTGTGACAATTGTGGCTACAGTCATAAAAGAACATCACCAACATACAACATAAATGTTGACAAAATTTTAAAGAACGGCTTTAATAATATGCAACAAGCGATCGACGACATAATTATTACTGCAAAAGAAACAAGATGTTATGAATGTAAAAATACTACTACTCGTACCATAACATATGGACCTCATATGATTATTGACACAAGTAGTCACAACTGATACAAACTATATGAAACATAACAATATACAACAACGGAAACATACGTTAAAAGATGTAGCCAAAACTATTAAAATTAACAATAATAACTATTCTTTGGCAGGCCTTTCATCATACATAAAATATGGCCGCAAAGACAGTGCCGGACATTATGTGGCATTTACATATACAGGTTTTCATTGGTACAAGTTCGACGATATGCCTGCAAAGCGATATACTGCAGATGAAAGTGAAGAAATATATCCACACATAGTACTTTATGTTAAAACATAAAGATGTAAATGAGATGAACATATGTAATCAATTTATTAATTTTAACATTATATATAACAGAAGACGAAAAACGATAAAAGAAGAAAAGACGGATGAATAAATATATATGGAAATAAAAGACAAGTATTAAGTAAGATTGAAATAATAGAAAACAAATTAAAATTAAAACACGAAAAATGTAATTTATTGGTTTGAGTCATATTAAAATGCACAGTAATTGCTGTGAAAACCTATTCTGCGTTGTGCGCAGTGATTACCACGAAAATTTGTTCTGCGCTATGCGCAGTGATTACCACGAAAATTTGTTCTGCGCCGTGCGCAGTGATTACCACAAAAATTTGTTCTGCACCGTGCGCAGTGATTACCACAAAATTGATTCTGCGCCGTGCGCAGTGATTACCACGAAAATTTGTTCTGCGCCGTGCGCAGTGATTATCATAAAATTTATTCTGCGCCGTGCGCAGTGATTACCACAAAATTGATTCTGCGCCGTGCGCAGTGATTACCACGAAAATTTGTTCTGCGCCGTGCGCAGTGATTATCATAAAATTTATTCTGCGCCGTGCGCAGTGATTACCGCGAAAATTCATTCTGCGCCGTGCGCAGTGTCTTATAATTAAAAAATACGTTTTTTAAATATATGGTTAATGAGATTGCGCAACTGGAGTAATTAATTATCAACACATACGTACGCATGGGTGGCATTTATGTCTTACCTGTTAGAGTAGAAATCGATATTCTCTAATAGGGAGACATGATCGCAACCCATGTGTAATACAACAGCATATCTATTATATAGGTAAGTGAATTTTAATTCTTCAACATTCTAAAATATTTTTTTAATCTGACGTTTTAGGGAGCTGTAATTTAGATGGCTGACTTTTTAGTGGATACACCCTGTTTCGCATTACTCCGTGGAGGAGTCCCACACTATCCTACTAGTAAGGTGTAATGCATTTCCTCCAGCCATCTAATAAAAATAAAAAATAAGAAAACACTGGGATTTAAAAATTTTTAGACCTGACATTTAAGGTAACTGTCATTTTTTATTTCAGCGCTTCGGATCCTAATTCATCGATAGAACTCTGGGAGAAGCTATCAGAAGCGTAAACTATAGATTTTCAGTACTGAACGATTATAGGAACGCAGCTAAAGTTTACAACAGTTTGTATAATTTTTTTATTACTGGTGTTCTTTAATAATAATGATTGTGTATGAATTAGGATAGTCCTTCCGAAAACGACATGAGACAATAAAGAAGAGAGGAGAGCAAAAGAAGAAAAAGCGAGGCTGCCATCGAGGCCATTAAGAGTTTTACTACAAACAGAAATGAAAAGAGAGCAACAAAGAAGGAGGAAGAGAATAGAAGAGTTGAAAGCGAAAAAATGAAGAACGAACGGCATAGAGAAGGATAGCATAGATGAAGCCTGCCCACTTCAGAATAAAATACAAAGAAGATGAAGAAAAAGACGAGGAAGAACTTCAAAAGGAACAACAGGTATGTTAATTTGTCAATGCAAAGTTGTAAAATTAATTTTATTTTGTAAATGATTGCATTAATTGCTTTAAATAAATGCTGCGTTATCTGTGTTTATAGGTACTACTTCTTATCCCTCCAGGTACCTAAGAGCGCGGCGAGTAAGGATCAGAGGACGAGAATAGAGTAGCAGAACGGAGAGAAGAACGGATGGAGAGAGAGAGAGAACGGAGGAGGATAAATAAAAGGAAGAGGAAGAGGCAGAGAAAAAGGATAGAGAGAATAGAAATAGCCAGGATTGTCACAACGCGGGTGTACGCTTAAACTTTCTTTTATATATATATTTTTTTTTCCTACAAATTTTACATACAATGTGCAAATTTATTCTTTTATCATTTTCTTCTAGTATATATTATATTACTCATGTATACTTATACATTTTATATATTTCTTTGTATTTTGTTCTTAACATATAACATTAAAACAGAATTTATATAAGTTTTGCTAAAATTTGTCTAATTATTTCTTTTGCCAATAAATTCCTTTTCCCAATTGATTGACTCCTGATTTTTATACTTCCAAATTAGAATTCGTGATAATAACGCTTCTTTTTCATCATCAATTTCATTCCACTAAACAAATTGATGTTAAAAACAATTATTTTTGTAATATAAAGTTTGAAATAATAAATGATCGGGAATTAATGATATAGAATTAATTTCTGATAAATCAAACGCCTTTATTTTGATAACAACATAATTAACGCTAGGTTATGATAGTAATAACGTGGATGTCAGTATGTAAATTATAAATCATACATTGAATTTTAAAGGTATTCTGGAGATGTAGTCAAAATATAACGAAGTTCATGGAAATTTATTACCATATTTTGTATTCTGTTTCAAAGATTGGGGCCAAATTTCAAATCAATTAACAAGTTAGATAAAAAGTTATAAATTCTTGAATATCCGTCTTATAAAGGGTTTTACAGAAAAATGTGAACATTAAAAAATGTTACCAATATAATAATATTTTACACACAAGTAGATCAACAAACAAAAATATAGCAATAAAATTTGAAACAATTTACAATTAAAAAAAAATTTTTTTTTAATAGTAACAGTTATTTACAGTCACTACATCTACGTTTTTTACACTCTATTAGATGTGCCGTAACGTAACTATTCATATATATTTCGTTGTCTTTGTATCCTTGGAGAATCCATTAATATTAATGTTTTTAATATTTTCTGCATAATTTTGGTTGGGACGGTATCTCCAGAACATCCTTAATTACCAAACATTAGTGTATTATTAAAAAATATATAGATTAATCAATCCATATTTGCCTTCTAATAGAAAGTTGGTTTAAAATTGACTACATGTTTATAATCATATAATCAAGAAAACAGAAGGATGCACATTAAAGACGTAAAAAAATTACGAAGAATGGTAAGTTTTTAATAAAAGATGGTACAACATTATATTGTCGACTTGTAACTCGTACTAAATAGAGTTGATGTCAGTTAGTCGTATTATACACACAGTCTTTTTAATTTTGTGACAAATCGAAAATGAAATTATAGATATGTTCGAAGTGCACACTTTGGGTGGCTGTAACTTTTGAAATATTAATCGTAGCGCTTTGGACCATCATAGTCTTTGATAGAAGGCAACCAGAACTCCCGCGAGAACTGCCGATTTCCGAAAAAAAAAAATTGCCCCTTGGGACTTAGAATATTTTCGAGGTGCGGTACTTTGAGGGGTTGTAACTTTTGAAACATCGGCCGGAGCGCTTCGGACTTTTATAGTTTTCGATAGAACTCCTCGGGGGGCCACCAGAACTCCCGCGAGAACTCCGGTAAAATAATTTTTTAATTTTAGGTGCGGTACTTTGAGGGGCTGTAACTTTTGAAACATCGGTCGGAGCGCTTCGGACCCTTATAGTTTTCGATAGAACTCCTCGGGGGGCCACCAGAACTCCCGCGAGAACTCCGGTAAAATAATTTTTTAATTTTAGGTGCAGCACTTTGAGGGGCTGTAACTTTTGAAATATTGGTCGTAGCGTTATAAAACCTATAGGGAACTCTAGAACTCGTCGAAATCTTTCTGAATCTACCATAAAAAATTGATTTTTTTTTTTAAGTGGAAATTTTTTGTTCTCGATTTTTGGGCTTATTTGAACGGAACTCTTTTTAAAACCTATAGGGAACTCTAGAACTCATCGAAATCTATCCGGAACTACCATAAAAAATTCATTTTTTCAAAAATGGGGGGCGCCGTGAAGTTAGCCCCCCCATTTTTAAAATGGTGTTTTCACCACTTTAAATGACGGAACTCTTTCTAAAAACTATAGAGAACTCTAGAACTCTTGCTGGGGAATCCAGAACTCTAATAAATTTTTCCGAATTTTGAAAAAGGGGGGCCAACTTCACAAACATCCCGCCAGATGCCGCACCCCCCTTCCCCGGCGCTGCCCTTGCCAACGGACTGCGCCGGGGTGCGTGACTTCCTTGTCACCCGGAGGTGGCAAACTTCCACCGACGTATCGGTGGGAAGGTTAGTCGGAAGGGGTAGACACGCCATAACCGCTTCACCTTGTACTCTAATTTGGGAGGGGAATCCGTCGCGTTTAGGGGTTTTGTTACCCGCGACGGATCCGCTCCGCCACCTCTTTGGCGGACATTACTTGGCCGCAAAAAGCCAAGAATGCCCGCCACCTCGATTCCCGTCCGACCATTTCCGCCACAATGGCCGGAAGGGAGAGATCTTGCCCGATCTCCCCCCTGAGGACACGGCGCTGCCCTTCCCACGCCGGGCAGAACTCCAGTGTGTGCTGCGCCGTGTCCTCCGTCTCGTCGCAATGGTGGCACTTTGTGGTGGCCTCCTTCCCTATTCAGTGCAGGTACTTCCCGAAGCAACCGTGCCCGGTCAGCACCTGCACCGAATGATACGATAACCCGAGCCCCCCCTGCTGCTCAGCCAATCAGGCAAGCAGGGCCGGATGGCCTCGACGGTCCTTACTCCCCATTCTGGGATGGCCAGGTACTCCTGCCATTTCCCAATGAGGACCGCCGATTCCTGGAGTCTAATGGCTCTACGCACTTTGTCGGGGACAGGTTCCCCCCTCGCTCTTAGCTCGGCGACGCGTCTGAAAACCTCCGCGCGCTGTCTCGCGGCAAGCTCAAGCGGGGGGAGCCCCGACAAGAGCGTCGCCGCATCGTGCGAGACTGTACGGTAGCTTCTCGATACCCTGAGAGACACCGCACGCTGCACTTGACGCAGTGGTCTTTTAATGCGCACGGTGCCTTCCGCCTCTTTGACCCTGTAACGGCCTGACTTTATCGAACGCGGGCTGGCTTGCGGGATCTGGAGTTCGATGAAAGGCCCAGAGACAGTAGTCAATTTACAGTACACACGTATTAGTTATTTTATTTACTTAGCTCGGGATCCAGGATCCGGGATCGATCATAGTGCAACGCGGTATACTACAAGCGGCAGTGCAGGTGCACTTGCATGTGAATAGACTAACGCAACGCGGTATCGGTATAACGAACGCGGGTTTTACAGAGACTCACACAACGCGGTATATTACAAGCGGTAGTGCCTACGCACTCGGGCGGCCGGTATGACGAACGCTGATTTTACAAAGAAGGTAACGCAACGCGGTATAGAGATCACGAACGCGGGTTTTACAGACAACGAATGCGGAATGTGCCGGAATATAACGCAGGTATAATGGACGCGGGTTTTTCAGGTAATGAGCGCGGAGCTTACCGAGCATATGACGTCACGCGGTATATGACAAGCGGTAGTGCCGATGCACTCGGGGAGTAGCGGTCGTGCCTAGGTACTCAGGAACAGACGCGGATTTTACATGGAGTATAAAGACTCTAACGCAACGCGGTATAGTACAAACGAATATAATGCTAAGGGTCGAGATCGGGGCGGGAGCGCGATATGTACAGCGAAGGATTGTGGAGGCCCGGGGTTACGGTCGTGAGAACTCTCGCTACGAGGACGAGCACGCTCGACCTCGCGGTGCCGTAGCCGTCGGGAATAAATGCGATGGATGTTCGGAGACACTCTGAGAACCCTCAGTAGAGGCCCACGCTCTGGACCTCGTTTTGCGCGTCGTCCTAGGATATGGAAGGTAGGCTTCGCCAGGAGCAGCGGAATGCTGTGAGGTAGACGAAGTGTCGTCTCTTGCCGGCTTATATACCCCGGCGCGGCGGGTCTGATGGGAGGGGGCCGGTCGTCAGGCGCGTCGGGTGGGGGACATGCGAACGCGCTGTCGCCTTCGGCGTGGCTCGGCCCTTTTCGGAGGCGGTCGTGGCCGCGCGAAGAGAAGGCCCCGGTGCTGCGGTTTATCCGCGCACACGGGGTCGGTGGAAGCGTTTAAAAATGTGGGCGCACCGCGCCCTGTCCTCGCCCGACGGAGGATCGGTCGGGCGGCATCCGGCGGGTGGTAGCCGGGAACGATGTCTTACGTCAGGGGCGCATCGTTACAACCCATATGGGTGCCCCGTACAGCACGACCGACTGCACGACTGTGGCGTAGAGCCGGCGAGCCCGACCGTTCGCCCCTCCCAGATTGGGCATCAGCCTCGCGAGGCTGTTAGCCACGCTCAATGCCCTGGGAGTTAGGCGAGCGAAATGCTCGCCGAAACTCCAGGTTCCATTAAGATGGAGGCCTAGTACTTTCATACTATCCTCCACGGGGACTCGGGTTCCTTCCACATTTATATGGGCTTTGGGTGGCTTCCCCTTTCGGCGATCGCGGAAAAAGACCGCCTGGGTCTTTTGGGGAGCCACCCTTAAGCCCAATCTTCTAATCTCGGCCACCACTTTTGCCACCGCGACGTTAGCCAGGCGGATGGCCCCCTCCCATGTGTCGCCCTCTACCCCCATAAATGTGTCGTCAGCGAAACCGGTGAGCCAACAACCCGGGAGGAGGGCGGCACGCAGGACGGCGTCGTAACCAAGGTTCCACAAGAGCGGGCCCAACACGGACCCTTGTGGAACCCCTCGCACAATCAGCCTCACCCTTATTACACCGTAACGATCGGTGTAGACCAATCTCCTGTCCCGGAGATAGTCAAACAGCACGGCCACCAGGTACTCGGGCACTCCGTGGTACAGGAGCGCCGCCCTGATGACCGGCCACGGCAGGGAGTTGAAAGCGTTGGCTATATCGTAAGATACGCCAAGCAACACCCTGCCGTCCATCGCAGCGGCCTCCGCGAGGGCACGAATACGCAGGATTGCGTCGATCGTTGATTTGCCCTCCCGGAAGCCGTACTGGTCCGGCGATAAGTCCGGACCAGTCCGGGACAGGTGCTGGACTAGTCGGCTGGCGATTATTCGCTCAAACAATTTGCCGACTTCGTCCAGCAAGCAGATTGGTCTATATCCGGAAGGCTGATCGGCAGGTTTGCCGGCCTTTGGAAAAAGTACCAACTTCGCCGTCTTCCAATCTTGGGGGAAGCGGCCTTCCTTGAGACATTTGGTATAAAGTACCCTCAAATGCTCTGCCGCCTCCCCCGTGGCCAAGGCCCATGCCTTACCGTGGATCCCATCGGAGCCGGGAGCCTTTACGGCCTGCAACTTTTTTGCCGCAGACCGCATTTCCTCCATCGTGACCTCGAGTTCCTCGCTCCACTCCCCGATCGGGGGAGGTGGACCTCCGTTCGTCCTCTCTCCCGGGTCGTCCGGGAAGAGTGTGTTCACCACCTCCTCGAGGAACTCGGGGTCCATTCCTTCGGTCGTCGGGGCCGCCCAGGTCCTCAACTTATTGAGGACCATCTTGTATGGACGCCCCCAAGGCTCCCGGTCGGTCCCCTCTAACAGCTCCTTCCAGGCATGGTCCTTGGCCACCTTGATGGCCAGGGAGAGAGCCCGTCTGGCGGAGCGGTAGTCCTCTCCCACCTCCTCAAGGCGCTGAGAATTACCTTTGCGCCTCTCGCGCAGCCAGAGACGTCTGGCGTGGACGGAGGATCGCCTAAGCTCGGCTATTTCCTCCGTCCACCAGTACGCGTTCCTTCTCGGATTAGGCACGGATCGGGGCATTGATGCGTCACACGCTCTTGTCATTATGTCCCCGATCCATGCTGCGGCCTCGTCTATGTCCACCGGTTGGGCGGTTGGATCCTTCGACCAAAGGGAGACTCGCAGCGATGCCCTGTGCATCTCCACGTCCATCTTACGGATGGCCCACCTTGGGAAACGTTTGTTCGCCTCCCGATGGCGGGCCTGGATTAACGGAGTGGTGATCGGGAGGCTCATCTCGATCCATTGGTGATCGGACAACGTTTCGAGCCCCTCGGCCACCCTCCATCCCTGGATGCGACGCGCAACGGAGGGAGTCGCCCACGAAAGGTCCACAATAGACCCCCCCCCCCCGCTCGCCGCACGCATGTCTGGACCGCGCCGGTGTTAACGCACACCAAGCCCAGGCCCGCCGCCCAATCCAGGAGAATATGTCCTCTCCTGTCTGTGGCCGGGGAACCCCAAAGCGTTGATTTCGCATTGAAGTCCCCGGCCACCAACACCTGCTGAAGGGGCAGGTATTTCTCGAGACAGTCCTTAAGGCATTTCAGAATTCCTTCGAATCCGGGGATATCGAGCGACCGGTGGGGAGGGATGTATATCCCCACGACTACTACTAATCCCCATCTAACAGCAACAAATCCGTTCCCACTCTCCAAACGGGAGCAGGGAACGGGTTCGTTGGTCATTCGCCACGTGATGGCAGCATGGCCGCACTGACTTTTCGCCCAGCACGGGTAATTAAGCGGCACCCAGTACGGCTCGGCTATAACCCCCAGGCCACTACCGGTCTCTGCCATAGTGTGCAGGAAAATATCCTGCGAAGACCTGCAGTGGTTTAAATTGCCCTGGAGGAGTTTATGGGCCATTAGGGACGTTCGTCTCTGGAGCCTCCTCTCCTTTACTGCTGTCCTGCTCGGAGTCAGGTAAGACCACTGTTAGTGGTTCTAATCCCTCCATTGGCAGTGTTGGTTCTGTCGAAATCCCGTTACTATCTACCGGAACCTCTTCTCTGGGTGGCTGCAGTTCTTGTATCTGGGCCTGGTCTAGTGGTACCTTTGGTGTCCTCTCCTTCCTACGTCTTTGGGCTTTTGGCCTTTCGTCGTCGTTGTGAATCCCCGAGCCTTCTGCTATATCATCTTGGGCCGTCCGTTTGGCGGGGACCCTCATGGGGTTCACAAAGTTGGTCTTCTCGATATTTACAATGGTAGGAGCGTTGCTTGCGGGTGTTGGAAGCACCTCCACCACCATCTCATTCCCGTCCTTGTTCGTTGCCGGTTGACCTTTTCCCGGCTGGGGTTTAGTCGCTTTTCCGGGTTTCGATTTTTTCCGTGAAGAGGGACATGCCTTGTTCCCTACCCGGTGGTTCGCAGGTTTACTACTATCTGCGCACACCGGGCATTTTAGTTTAGCCGCGCACTCTCTCGCCAGGTGTCCGGCCTCGCCGCACCTATAGCATTGAGAGCTACGGTCAACCTCCGCGGTGCATTTAATTCGCACGTGTCCAGTTTCCAGACATCGGAAGCATTGCAACGGTCTGGCCTCAAGTGCCTGAGTGCGGGCCTTGAACCATCCAATCTGGATATGCTTCTCCTTAAGAATGCTGTTGACCACTGTAAGGGGACAGCGTATCCAGGCGGTGTGAAGGCCTCGAGGTCCTCGCCGCAACGCCCCTACCTGGACCTGGGTTGATCGACAATTGCCGATCTGGGCGACAGTCTCGGCGATTTCTTCCGCTGTCACCGCTTCTGTCAGGTCCATGATCCTGAACTCACCCGTCTTGCACGGCCTTGCCACTTTAACACCTGACCGGTCGGCAAACAGGATTGTCATGCGTTCCGCCAGTAGATCGGCCTTCTCGGCTCCGTTCTGGCCGGGGACCTCGATAAGGAGTGCCCCGGTTTGAGCTCTACTCGGTTTGAGGCCCCCGCTGATGCCCAAATCCTTGAGGGAAATGGCCTGGGTAGCCTCTTTCATCAATGAGTCGTAGTCATCCTCTGTGCTTGTAAGGGTGATCGCCGCGTGTCGTGGCGGTCTCCTTTTGCCGGCCTTTGTAGTCTTGTTATCGGCTTCGGGTTTGGCCCGTGTTTTGGGTTTTGTTTTGGATGAACCCTCCTTACCAGAGGAAGAGGAAGGGGTTACTTCACTTTTAACATTTTGGCTCACGACGGGCTTATTTCCTTCTCGTCTCTTCTTTCCCCGTTTAACCACGGTGGACCATTCGTCGGGCTTAGCCGCCAAACTAGCCACGGGCCCGGATGAAGAAGAGGCTGGGACGGTTTTATTGGCGCTGTTGGAGCTGCTATTTGCAGCCTTGTTCTTTTTAGCACCGGTGTCCGTCCTGCTTTTCCCTGGAGTCACGGTTGTGCCTTTATTTCCTTTGGATTTGGGCTCTTCTGCTCCATTTTTCCCTCCTGAAGGCTTTGTACCCTCCGTTTGTCTGGGTAACATGATGTTTGCAGTGAACTGTTGAAACATCCTCTTCATTTGATCGGAGAGGGAGTCTCGGATTCTTGTCTCCATTGAGCTCTCTCCAATGGGATCGCAGGGTGGTTCCTCCTCCTCCAGCAGCGTGGAGCCTGTCCCCTTCAGTGGTGGTCTGAATACAGGTGGCTTGCCATCTCGTTTAATTTGGCTCAGAGTTTTCTGACGTATCCTTTCGGATTCCGCTTTATCACGTGTTTCGTCAGTCTCCGCTATGGTCCCGTCCTCTCTTTCGTCCTCCGACGATTCCGTGAGGACCGTCCTGGTGGATTCCTTATTCCTCCTGGTGGATTCCTTATTCCTCCTGGTTCCGATTCTGGGCTTGGTCTTGTCAGAGTCGGATATGTCTACCTTCATTGCGGCATCCGTTATTGGAGCTGGAGCATCGTGAGTCCTCCCTTGATGTTCCTTTATCTCTTTCATCTGCTCCTGGAGCCGTGCGTTCTCTTCTCTAAGGGTTGCCACTTCAGTTCGAAGCTCTTCGAACATTACTTCGTTAGCAGCCCTTGAGTCCGGTTTTGATCTACTCGTTAGGTGTGTAATGGCTGCTGTGATTGTTGCAGCAGCGTTGTTCATCCCTCCCTTTTCTGTATCTCTCAGACTTTTTGCCTTGCCACACACCTTATCTATCACGCGAACTGCATCGATGACAAGGTTGGGAAGACCTACGGTTGGAGTCATTTTAAATTCTTCCAGTAACTCCACTTCTTTGGCTTTGCGGTTTTTGCTCAACAAGGTACTCCTGGGTCATCCAATTCAGCAATCTGCTTCTGGATCCTAGCTAATTCATTTTTGGCGTCTTTCACCTGTCTTTTTGCGCGTTCACCGGTTGATACAGGTCTCCCACGCTTTTCGGACTCTTGGTCAGAATCCAAACTCGGTGCTATGGACGCTATATCCTCGGATCTCATTTCGACATCTTCATTGTCCAGTGACTCAATCTGCAGATCTTTTGCGAGAAAGTTATCAGACTTAGCTAGGGTCCTAGCTAGTGCCTTATCTTCTTCCTGCTTCTTCCTAGTCAAATCGGCGGCGGAACTTGCGCTGCTGCCTTTTCCTGCCCTTACTCCGGTTTTTTTGGAGTTTGTCTTCTGAGGGTCAGGGGTAGCCGACCCCTGAGATGCCTTCAGAGCATTCCTCTCCCTGACATTCTTCGGGCCCAAGACTCTGCTCAGGACAACCCTTGGAATGCCACTCTTCCTACCATCAGCGATAGCCGTCACCCCTGGGGTGCTCGCTGGCAACACTCCAGGCAGTTCGTCATTACACCCGTTTCATGCTGACGACGAGGGGTGACCAGGTGTGTTGGGATCTCTCCCATCACCCTCCCGCCGGCCCTTGGTTCCGATTCCAAGGAATTTTCTCCCAAGTGGACTTTCCATAAGTGCTGTGTTTAAACTCCCACGCTAGAGTTGGTTTAATTTCGGAGTGGCCCTCTCCTAGGTCGGTTGGCTACCACGCCTTCGAGCCCGACCTGCCCGAGCACTCGGGAATCCCCGGGATCGCCACACCCGTATCGAGGACGCCCACCGAGAGCCCCGAAGGACTCCCGGCGGCCGCCCCCGACCCCTGAGGCTCCGCCCGCCAAACGAGGCCGACCAAGGGGACCCCGCCATCCCGCCCCCACGCACGACGGGGGACCGGCCGCTCCGCGATCCCAGCCCCCGCCGCACCCGGAAGACGGGGCACAGGGCCCCCAAGGCCAGCACCGCCAACGGGCATCGTACTCGTCACCGGCCCTTACGTCCGGTGACTGGACATCACTGGCCCTGCCCCGGAAACGTCTGGGCGGCCCAGTGGGTCCCTTCTACTCGAGGCTGCCCGGCCCCGGCCTCGGATCAATTCCGAGCGGCCCGGACAGCCCCCGGTGGACCCGCAACCCCAGGATCTGCCGGAGCACCGGCGTGTAATGATCTTAGGGCTGTTTCCCCATCCTGCCGGAGCACCGGCGTGCAATGGATGAGGGTAAGGCCCACCCCTTCTCTTTGGCCGGCGGGAGAATCACAATCTCCCTATCGGTCCCGGCCGACCGGGCGTTTGCACTCAGGGTCGCCTTCCCCTACCGGCTGTTGGAGTCTGGTTCGCCGAAGCTAGTCAGACTCCTAAGCAGGGCAGCCGGACCCCCGGTTTTTATTCTGGGTTTTCCTTCCCATAGGACGGCCGGGCAACGGAGCTAGCCGAAGCTAGCTCATCCCTCACGGTCCCGTCCGACCGGGTGGACTTTTTATAAAGGCCGCCTACCTCGCGAGTCTCCGAAGAGACTCCCCGGTCCTCGCCAGCCCGAAGACTGACGAGGGTTACGGTACTGGTGTGCTCGGGTACCTCGGGTTCGCAAAACCCGTATCGGGACAGCCCGGAAGGCCCTCAGTTGGGCCCCCGGAGTCAGCCCCGACCCCTGAGGGGGCGCCGACCTGCCCTGACCGCGTACCAGGTCCCAAATGTCGATCATGGACCATTACTTCCTGTGTCCGTTGCCTGGCTCCCGAAATCCCGAACCAGGTGTCGGATCGCCCCGCCGACCGGCTATGCCCGTTTCTGGTGGCTCGGGTACGCGGCATATATATTTATTTCTCGCGAAACCACGTTGGTTTTCTATTTCGCGAACGCGACCTCCGATCGCTTTGTTACTTCGTCGGTACTGTTTCTCGCGTCGCGCCTGCGTGTCATGGGTGTCTGAAATACGAAGACTGCGTGTGGCTCGTGCCGGAATGATCGCGCTTATAAGCCGGTCGGTTTGCGCGCCGGAAAATCAAAATAAATTTGAGCCAATATAAAAGAAAGTGTAGCGTCGACCGTTTACTTAAACGAAACTTACCCTACTGGAGCTGATGCTTCGCGTGCTCCGTCGTAAACTTATCTCTAGAATCTCTAACCTATTCTTATTGTCTATCAGCGCCGGATGGGATTAATTAAACTCGTGCAACTGTATTAATACTGAAAGTATGACATAGAGGGCTTTGATCATCTTTATTTATTATTTCCTCATCCTCGGAACGCTCCCTAACAAACCTATTTCTACCGGGCCTGCCCGCCGGCCCCGTCGATTGCGTTGCCGTCGCGGCAATGAGTGCCTCGAATGGCGTTGGTGGATCCTCCGCTTGTCCTCCTGCCAGTGGTGGCTTAACCTTGCGGAGGGCCACTCGGGTTGTAGGCCCTTCACGCAGGGGCCGCGACCTGGAAGCGTGCGGTTGCAACGGTTGCAACCTATATAATGAACACTTAAGATTCAATTACTATGCAATTGGCCACTGCGTAATTCGAGTCATGTTAGCTCGTATATATTTTGCAAAAGACAATTCTAGATTAAAATTGTGAAGCATTTTGCTATTCGTTAAATTGCGTTGCGTAAATCTTAAGAACGATACAATATAGATTATTTGCATTCTCGAAGAATCTAGTCGTCGCGTTGATTTCCTTGAATACTATAGTTTTGCTGTACACACGGCGTCATTAATGCCTGGTCCACTTAAGTTGATGCGTTTTGGAACGCATTCAAAACGCGTGCAACTTTCTAACTATTCGTGCATCGTGACTAATCGAGAAACGGCAACGCTGTCCCCAGCTGTCTTTTGGCGCACATATTTTGACACAACGTAAGTTTGAAATAAATATGCAAAGTGACAAGATATATTTTTAATTTATTTAAATCATATAATACTGTTTGTGCTTTTACAGAATGCACGAAATACAGATTCCAAATATATTGGTAAGTCTATCGGTGCAAATAATATTGTCGCTGGCACAATACTATTTATGAACGAATGAATGAATGAATGAATTAATTAATTAAATAATTAATTAAATCATTGATTAATTAAAAATTAATTAATTCATTAATTCATTCATTCAAAAATCATATCAGTTTACAGATTGCTTGTTCGGGAGCTGAGTTCATAACGTGATTTATTTATTAATTCAATAATTCATTTACTAATAATTAATTAAAAATTAATTAATTAATTAATGTTCCAACGATAGCTGTGTTTCACACAGAAATTAATATAAAGCTGTCAAAGATCTAACCTTGGACAGTATGGCTTTGATTCTAATTTGATTAATTAATTGATTAATTATTAATTCACTCAAAAATCATATCAGTTTACAGATTGCTTGCTCGGGAGCCGAGTTCATAACGTGATTTATTTATTAATTCAATAATTCATTTATTTATTTTATCATTAAATTATTAATACATAAATTAATAATATTTAATGATAAAATAAATAAATGAATTATTGAATTAATAAATAAATCACGTTACGAACTCAGCTCCGAAACAAGCAATCTGTAAACTGACAGGATTTTTCTATCGAATGGAAGCTGATGCGGTATTAGATGTGACAGAGACTGATTTTGTTTCAGGAGCTACCAAAGAGTTCCTTGAGCGTTATGAAACCAGTAAAGAAGGCAGAAAAAAGCAGTTACCAATATTGTCCTCTTAAGACGTGTCCATCAGGTAAGTCGCAAGACAAATACTTGTTTATGAAAATGGATGCTGGTCTCTCTCAATTCATTTATAATATTCTTTATTTATAATATACTTACTTCTTTATTTATAATATTCTTCTATGATTGATTTTGTTTCAGAAGCTGGCAAAGAATTTGCAGAATCAAAAATATAAGGAACAAGAAACAGATATTAGCGATTAGGAAAATGAATTACATATCGAATAAGTAACATTTACTTCGCCAGTCAATAATTAACATTCAATGTTCGGTATCGTGTTGTACGTCTCAAAATTCGCGAGACCTATTTCGTATTTGCCGTCGCTCAGATCCAGAGCGAGAAAATGGCTGGCCGAGAGGACGCTGCTTCTTCCTGTTAGCGAGAGAGTCAGTGACATAGCGAGATTGTTTCTCCCTTTCTCTGTGTCAGAGACGTTTCCAGTCGACCTCTCGGAGGAACCGCAGACACAATTGACCGCAGATGCTCTGATCGAACGTCTGATACGAACGACGGTTGTACACGATATTCGCGTCACTCCCGAGATATCGCTCGAGTTCCCTCAGGGGTCGAAGATTTCCAAAACTGTCAAAGTAGATCGCGTTGTTTTCCCTTTTCGCATAGGCGACCCAGTGCGTACCCGAGCTTTCCGCGTCATCGAGATTCACGATTCCGCACTCATCGCGACGCACCTTCGTCGATAACGCGTCGCGCATGAACACTAAAGAAAGGTATGCGCGAAAGGCGCGTGGACCGATTTAATTGTTCATTCGTCGTGACGCCTAACGGCGACAAATCGAGCGTCGTCGTCGTAGTCAGCGTCTTTTTCGGTAATTTTCTTTTACCCGTTCTCGTTTTTCTGCTCGCCACGCCGCTACCGCGTTTGTACGGCGCGAGATACAGTCCGCGACCCTCCAATGCGCGATTGTGACGTTGCAGTTCCTCGAGCTGACGTCGAGCGGCCTTGTTGTCGTTCACCGCCTTGGCCACGCCAGCAGCTCCACCGATCAGGGATCCGAGCGCTTCCAATATCGGTAGAAAAGGTAGAATGCCTCCGCGTTTCGCCACCGGGAGAATTTTCTTCCTCGTTACCGCTCTCCTCTTCTTCTTTCTCATGCCCATGCCCAATTTCGTTTTTGCTTTCATAGCAGCCCATACAGCGGTCGCGGCGGCTCTCTCGCCAAGGGTTGTGCCGCTCGCCGTGATACGCTCGCGCGCCTTTTCAGCTAGCGTCCGATCGGCGACGTGTCGATCGGCGAGGTCGCCGCTTCGCGAGTAAGCGATATCGTGCTCGCGACACGCCTCGTTCAACGGACTGATACCTCGATCACCGCGCGCTAGTCGCTTGGCTAGACGAGTACCCGGCCCACAGAATTGATAGCCGGGAATGTGTAATTCGATGGGAAGCGCGTTTATCGCTGTCGAGGAGGCCGCTGCCGACTCTTCGCGCCGCTGCGCGCGACATGCGCCGCAATCCCTTATGAGCGGTGGCGGACCGTCTATGTGCGTTCTCTGCCACGGACGATTGTAATGTTCCAAACACGGACGACAGTCCCGTACGTCGGGATCCGTCCTCAGATGAACGGGCAATTTGTCCCACAGTCGATCGACGTAGTCGGAAAAGTCGCGGAGCAGAAGTGTCTTCGACACGAATTGCAGTTGCTTGGCGGACAGATCGAGAATATCGCGCTTATCCGCCAGGAGGAGAAACATCGCGGTCACTGGGGACGTAAACCGCTCGAACGTACGTATAAATAGGGCTAATGTGCGCGCACGCGCGTAACAATGCGATTCGTGAGACAACCGTCGGCGATAGGAGTGTCGAATCTCGATTGCAAGACGCGACTGACGTCGGGTTTAACGTCAAGGGAGACGCGTCGACACGGTCTTCTTTTACCAATCGCGATACGTTGCGTCATCTGCGGCCCTTCCAACTGCGGTAAGACAAACGTGTTGATAAGCCTACTGGAAAGTCCACACGGTCTGCGTTTTGAGAACGTATACGTGTACTCGAAATCTCTGCATCAGCCGAAGTATCGTTACCTCGAGAGACTGTTCGAATCGATGGACGAGATTGGTTATCGCGCGTTCTCCAATAATCGCGACGTCGTGCCGCCGAGCGAGGCGCTCCCCGATTCGATATTCGTGTTCGACGATGTGGCCTGCGACAAACATGACGCAATCAGGGAATACTTCGCCATGGGTCGACATTCGAATATCGATTGTTTCTATCTCTGTCAAACGTACGCTAAGATACCTAAGCATCTGATACGCGACAACGCGAATCTGCTGATTCTGTTTAGGCAAGACGAGACTAATCTGAGACACGTGTACGACGATCACGTGAGCCCCGATATGCCGTACGAAGATTTCTGCGTGTTGTGTCGCGAGTGTTGGCGGCGCAGGTACGGTTTCGTGGTGATAGACAAGGACAGCGCGCTACAAAACGGCAGATACAGACGGGGATTCAACGACTTCCCCGTACTGTAGAGCGATCAGTAGCTGTCGAACGTTCCGAGAGCGATGAGCGACGCGAGGGACACCGCCGAACGAGAGAAGACTGCGCGACAGATCGCTAAAATGCGCGCGTCGATACGCAGAAAATACAGAGCGTTGAAAACTGGCAGTATGGAGAACGAGATCGCTCTCGAGAGACGATTCAAACCGATCGTCGACCCGTTGAAACAAATCGTCGAACACGTCGAAAGAGGCGAATCCAAGAACGACAATGCGACGACGATGACGAAAGGAATCGTCGTTAAAAAGAAACGTGAGGATAGCGAAGGTGTCGACGACGACGACGACGAAGGAAAATTCACGCGACGGATGATATCGAGACCTAAGAAGAGAAAAAACAAACGAGCGCCGAGTCGGAGATGCCCGCGATCCACTCCACGCCTCTGGAACCGCGAAAATTATCACCGTACGAGCGGATGGAGGAGGAGGAAGTTTTCGAGACGCACCCGTCGCCGTTGCCCTCCCTCGAAACGTCCGTGAGGGACGTTCTACGAACGCCGCAGGGCCACGAGGAACTGCACAGTAAATTGGGCCCGTTGGGACGAAGATACGTGGGTGCTCTTCTAAGCGGAGAGAACACGAAAAACGAAATGGATCACGTTTACGGTGTGTACATAGGGCACGATTGACGGCACGATGCTCGGCGACAAACGGTTTGACGTGAACGCGGACGACTCCGTGGTCGTGGATGGGGTGAGATACGCGGGCACGCGCGGCTTGTACGAACTAATCTTCAAGAGAATTCCCGATGACGCAATTTATACCAAGGACGACGTGCAAAAGTACAAAAGTATACTGTTGGCGACAAACGCTTACAGACGCGGTTACAGTGCCCTTAATCTTATCATGGGTAACAAAGGACATAAATACAGACACGTCATCGCTCCGTTGTTACCGCGCGATAGAATAGGCATTAACAGAAAGGGCGCTGGCGTTACCAGATTACCATCGATCATGAGATTGAACGACAATACAATAGATTACGTTTATTGGGACGACCCTAACGAATTGGTGGATCGTCTTCGATTGCTCGAGGCCTCTCGTCGAGCGGGCAACGACGCGCACGGTAACGAGATTTAATTGATAACACAGCCCCACAAAAAAAATTTTTTTTCTGTCCGGCGGACCGGACTAGTCAATTCTTACGTATTTTGGGTCGCTGAATCCGAATCCGAGGTCAGAATTCAAAAGTTGGTTTTTTTTCTAACCTCAAAAAACATACTTTTTAGTACATTTTGAGCCGTAATGAAAAAGCGCGAGCTAGTTTCGAAATTCTGACCGTGGATTCGGATTCAAAAGCTTGAATTACATAACAATTGACTAGATTTTTTAATAAAAAATGGCAAATCCAATATGGCGGACCCAATATGGCGGATGTTTTTTCAAATTGATCCGATTCGCTTGAAACTTGGTACTCGGGGGTTTTTGTGGTCGCTGAGTACGAATCTGATGTCAGTTTTCCAAAATTCAAAATGGCAGATCCAGTATACTCGATGAGTTTTTGAAAATTGACCAGATTCACCTAAAATTTGTTACTCGAGGGTTTTTGGGGTCGCTGAATACGAATCTGACGTCAGATTCGTATTCAGCGACCACAAAAACCCCCGAGTACCAAGTTTCAAGCGAATCGGATCAATTTGAAAAAACATCCGCCATATTGAGTCCGCCATATTGGATCTGCCATTTTTTATTAAAAAATCTAGTCAATTGTTATGTAATTCAAGCTTTTGAATCCAAATCCACGGTCAGAATTTCGAAACTAGCTCGCGCTTTTTCATTACGGCTCAAATGTACTAAAAAAGTATGTTTTTTGAGATTAGAAAAAAAACACGAACCAACTTTTGAATTCTGACCTCGGATTCGGATTCAGCGACCCAAAATACGTAAGAATTGACTAGTCCGGTCCGCCGGACAGAAAAAAAATTTTTTTTTTGTGGGGCTGTGTAATCGAGGAGCTTCGCGAGATCGGTCTTATTATATAAATTGAACCGTCCCGTCGGTCGCGACGGCAGTGCGATTCTCGACGAGATCGGCGCAATGTCGGTAAACAAATTCGGAATGTCTCTGAGGAAACGCGGCGACGGCGGTGGATTCGCAACGGAAAGATCGCGATCCTCGATCGACTCTCTGAGAAACTACGTGCGAGACAGCGCGCTCTGCTTGAACGAGGATTCCTACGACGCGAGGGAGCGCAAGCTACGACGACTAGCCGCGCCGGAGATCGACAGCGACGCGACGAACAAGAGTTACGTCGAACGCGCGCTTCGAGAATCGGGAAAGGAGATCGAGTCGTTTTACGAAAAAACAAATAAGTCGTTGTCAACGGTGGAAAGCGAGGTGAACAGGATAAACGGCGACGTGAACGGACTCAAAACTGCGATACTCGACGCGCGGAAGGCCATCGGAGAGACAAACAAGACGAATTCGTTGAAAAATGACGCGGATAAGACGAACGGTGTTATGAGCGGACTGACAAGTCCGAAGTAGTGGCGATCGTGGCGCAGAAAGATGTGCGCTGGTCTAACGAGCCAAAGATCCGAGTTCAAATCCGACCAAAAATCGTCGGTTCTTATTTGATCGCCACCTCTCGGAAGGGTTAATGGCAACCCACTGAGAGTGTATCTCTAAGAAACCAGAAGGAAGGCTACGGATTTGATAAAGGCCGAACCTTCGTTCGGCCATGGCTCGATCTTGAGCTGTAGTTAGCCGTTGAAGAAGAAGAGAAATTCGATTAATTTCTCGAAAAAAAAAAAAATAAATAAATAAAATAAACACTACCCAAGTGTAAATCGCCGATTTGGATAATTTTTTAATATGTTTTAGTAGACGTAAAAATAAGACATACGTATTTTTTTTATCGGCGGAAAACCATATTTAGGGTGTGAAACACCCCTTTGAATTTATGGGTATCGATTTAATTGTTTTGTATATAAGGTTTCAGTATTTTCGGCCCGAACCAAATAAAATAGTTGCATTATCAAGAGATATGAAAAATGAAAAATTTTCGACTCGGTTCGATCATTTTTAGGGGGTAAACCACCCCCTGTATTTGAAACAAAAATTTAAAAAATGCCCAGATAATTGCAAATTTCATTCAAAAATTTTGAAAAAAAATATATGTTACACTCGCATCCAAAACAAAAGTGAGACTGTTTGAGGATTTAAGGGTGACCACCCTTTTATCGAATTTCTTACGTAACATTTAAAGGACCCCAGGCCCAGCCATAGGGAAAATGGATCCCGGTTAAATTGGTTGAAACTGCAGTATGTTGTACTTCATAATCTCCTGATCAAAAGTGTTAATGGGCACGAAGTCCGAAGCCATCTACTTTTTGAGTTATCAGACGTTGAACATGGTAAAAATGAGGATATGGGGATATTTTATTTTAGAGTATCCACGGCAATAATTCTTTCGGGTCGCATTTTTATGTGTGTCACGCATGTGTGTGCGCGCGCGCGTGCGCGTGTGCGTGTGAGGATAGGTGCACTTGGACACGGTACATTTGGACACCGTTCATTTGGACACGGTCATTTGGACACCATCAATTGGACACCGTTTATTTGGACACGGTTCATTTGGACACCGTTCATTTGGACACGGTGCATATGGACACCGTAAAAAATACGGCCTGTGCAGTTGGACACCGTAAAAAATGCGGCCTGTGCAGTTGGACACCAAAATGCGCTATCTGTGCAGATGGACACGAAAATGCGCGACTTGTGTAGTTGGATACCGAAACGCGCGTGCATGGGGGGGTGCGGGGGGGGGGGCAAAGCCCCCCCGCTCATGCTTACAGCGAGGTACATTTCCTACCCGGGCACGCCGAAGGCGTGTCCTAGGGGGGGTGCGGGGGGGCGAAGCCCCCCTGCCCACGCGTCAACCCCACCCACACCGCCATGTGCACGGGGGGCTGCGGGAGGGCAGAGCCCCCCCCCCCCGCCCACACTCCCAGGTTCACTCACACTGACCATGGGGGGGTGCAGGGGGAGCGAAGCCCCCCCGCCCACGCATGTACTTTGATGTATTATAAAAGATATATTGACGAGTAGGGATGCAATAATATTAACATAATTTATGAATAATTTGTCTATTATTTTCGTGTCCAACTGCACAGGCCGCATTTTTTACGGTGTCCAACTGCACAGGTCGTATTTTTTACGATGTCCAAATGCACCGTGTCCAAATGAACGGTGTCCAAATGAACCGTGTCCAAATAAACGGTGTCTAATTGATCGTGTCCAAATGACCGTGTCCAAATGAACGGTGTCCAAATGTACCGTGTCCAAGTGCAGGCCACTCTGCGTGTGCGTGGGTATGTGTGTGTGGGTATGTCTGTATGAGCGTGTGCGTATGCGTGTGCGTGTGTATGTGTGTGTGGGGATATATCTGTGTATGTGCGTGTGTGTGTGGAGAGGGGGAGGTATGCCTGTGTGTGTGCATGTGATTGTAGGTATGTGTATATTCTTATAATCAGTGCACCGTCGGCATTAGCATCACCCAATGTACACCGCGTGGAGGTTGCGCGATCGGATCTTGTACATTTTTTGTACATCATCCCTGAAAAGGACTGGTTAATGTGTAGTCAATGTATGTGATTAGGGTCGCTCGTTGATGTTACGTGGCTGCGATCCGTTCGCTGAATCACGAATTATTATTACATAAATACAAAAGTAATTAAATTGTAATATATTAGTGATTTTTAAACAAAGTTTGACACTGCGGGGACTCAAACTCATCGGCCGCAAATGACAAAATATTACGCGCATACTTTACTCTACCGTCGTAGCGTATTGCCAACGACGCCAATTCTTGCCCGAAACGGCCGAAACAGCGAAAGAGCTTGAAAGTCATATGTTTGTCTCCTTCTAATTACTTTTGTAATTATGTAATAATAATTCGTGATTCAGCGAACGGATCGCAGCCACGTAACATCAACGAGCGACCCTAATCACATACATTGACTACACATTAACCAGTCCTTTTCAGGGATGATGTACAAAAGATGTACAAGATCCGATCGCGCAACCTCCACGCGGTGTACATTGGGTGATGCTAATGCCGACGGTGCACTGATTATAAGAATATACACATACCTACAATCACATGCACATACACAGGCATACCTCCCCCCCTCCACACACACACGCACATACACAGACATATCCCCCACACACACACATACACACGCACACGCATACGCACACGCTCATACAGACATACCCACACACACATACCCACGCACACGCAGAGTGGCCTGCACTTGGACACGGTACATTTGGACACCGTTCATTTGGACACGGTCATTTGGACACGATCAATTAGACACCGTTTATTTGGACACGGTTCATTTGGACACCGTTCATTTGGACACGGTGCATTTGGACATCGTAAAAAATACGACCTGTGCAGTTGGACACCGTGAAAAATGCGGCCTGTGCAGTTGGACACGAAAATAATAGACAAATTATTCATAAATTATGTTAATATTATTGCATCCCTACTCGTCAATATATCTTTTACAATACATCAAAGTACATGCGTGGGCGGGGGGGCTTCGCCCCCCCTGCATCCCCCCCATGGTCAGTGTGAGTGAACCTAAGAGTGTGGGCGGGGGGGGGGCTCTGCCCTCCCGCAGCCCCCCGTGCACATGGCGGTGTGGGTGGGGTTGACGCGTGGGCAGGGGGGCTTCGCCCCCCCGCCCCCCCCCCCAGGACACGCCTTCGCACTATGGTTTATTTCGATGGATTTCTTGACCAAAAGTCTCAAAAATAAAGGTTTAAAATTGACCAATCTAATAATTTTATATGGTTGTAGACACATTGAATAAACTAGGTTTCAATTTTGAGGCAATAATATTATTTGAAAATAATTTTTTTCTCACTTTAAATTAGAGATTTGTTTCCCTTTTCGTACAAAATGTGTCAAAATCACAATATCTTTAAATATATTGTATACTATCACTGCTTTCTACCCTGTATAAATAATCGTGCATACTTTCAAGAGGACGCCTGAAGATGTTCTAAAATAAATTGTAACACTTTTTTTTACTTCCAAAAATGTAGTTAATTATACAATAATTAAAAAAAATCAGTTTTTTTCACACTTGTTGAGTTTTAATGGACTGTATCTCGCAAAGTTCAAGCTGGTTCAACATAAACTTTTTTTCATTAAAAAACAGACACTTTTTTAGAAAAATTATGATTAATTGCAGCTGCAGTAACCTGCAGCACTCTGAGTTACGAACGTTTAATTACGAGACCACTTGGAATTTTGATTTATTTTGTCGGCTGTTTGATCAAAGTTCTCTTAATTTTTTGAAACATTGAAAGTTATTGTTATTAGGGTTTTTGAGGTCGCTGATCACGAATCTGATGTCGGATTTGAAAAATTAAAAATGGCGGATCCAATATGGTGCTCATTTATACAAGATATTTAAATTAGCTCAATAAACATTTCTGGAGTCACAAAGTTATATTTAAAAATTACCTATCGTTGCTATTTATTCTTTATTTCAGTCTTCCAAATCAATGTGTTCATTTACATTATCCAAATTATTGTAAATAGTATGAAGTTCAGGGCTGTCTAAATCAATGTCTCCTTCGTCAATTTCCTCATCAGTATCAATATTATTTTTGGAGTTATTTGAACATATAATTAGTTCAAGAACTTCAGCAGGAAGTGTTTTACGTATTCTCTTTTCCATTCTTTTTTTCAGACTAATAGTGGAGATGAGAATATCTGAAGTTTCAAATGCCCTGTTTATTACATCTGTCATGGTGTGAACTCTGTTGGTTTTCCGTGCATGATATAGTCTATCGTTTTTATATAATTTGTTTCGACTTTCTGCTGCATCCTCTCCAAGAACCCCAACAGGAAGCACAGAATTTATAATGATTTCAGCGCCATGAGCAAGAACCTTATGTACAACTGGGGGCATTTTGAACCAGCTGTAATGTTGATTATAAATTTTAGCGGTAGTTAAACAAAGGCTTCTAAATTTATCTGGATCAATCGGTAACTGACAATTTACCGCAATTAGAATTATTCTGAAATTTTTTACCAAACTCACATCAAGATCTAAAATTTCTGCTAGTAATTCCGGCTTTTCAAAAGCTCTTCTGCACACATTTCCCGTAGTATTTGTTCCAGCACCACCGGGTCTTGGTTGATCTACTGACATACAAAATTTGTTTTTAAATCTGTCTTGAACTAAAACTTTCCTCTTTTTTAAAATTTCCTTTTGCTCAGTTCCATACACTTTCCAAACTTTTAGATCATGACGATAGGAAATATGAAGTAAGCATTCAAAAAGTCTAATCCACATATGTAGTGGAGATATACCAAATTGTAAAGTGCCTGGTTTTGGTTCAAACACCTTACCTCCAAAGTTCTCAATATTGTTCATTTGGTTAGGCTTAGCAAAACATATGGGACAGTTTACAACGCCTGAACATCCAGTCAAGACATTCATAACTTTTCCGTCGATTAAAGTACAAACCATGGAGTATGTCACTGTAATTGTTTTTCCATTGGATAATGTACATGTAAAAGGTGCCAACCCGTCTATCTCTTTTTTTATTTCATCATAAGTATTTCGTATTTCTAATGTACTCTCTTTTTTATATTGAAGCATAATTGGTGAACAAAATCTTACTGATTGAGGTGTTCTGTTACACCAATAGATTGAGCCATGATTAGCAGTTAAACGTAATGGGATTGTTGTAGTGGCTATTAGACTATTGTCTGAACTTCCTACCGAGACTCCTGAACTATTAAATGCTTGATTATATGTAGAGTGACCTGTAGAACCGTCAAATCCCCAAGATGAAATGAGTGTTGCTTGTGTAAACTGCAATGATTTTTCTTGCAAATCCGCTTCAATCACTTCTACCTGCATTTCAATAAGCTTATTAACTTTGTGATTCAGTAAATTTTGAAGTGGTACTTTAGCGGAAATATCGCTTACAACGAGTCCACTAGGATAACATTTCTCTTTTGCAGCTACAACTACATCATACCTAGGCCAAATATCTGCTTTTTTACGTTTACATTCTAACCGCATATTTATATATTGTTGCTTTGATAAATTGTTATCGAGTATATAAGCAAGAGCTTCTTCTGGTGTTTCTTTTTCTATTATATTATGATTCAAACTGCCACGAATTGACATAATACTTATGGGATTTCTCAGAAGCTCACCTACAATTTTAGCCAAATCATGTTGCTTATGTTTTCTTGCTGAAAACTCAGTGGCCATCAGAAATTTCTCTGTACAGTTTTGATTTTCAGCACAGAGCCGAGCAACATCTCTTCGTTTAGATATTGTGGACTTTTCTTGAAACAATTTTTCAGGACGGCCACCTTTAGATGGTGCAGCTATTGCCTCAATTCGTTTTGTTTTTAAAGTTTTAAAAATTTTTTGAGGATATACAAAATTACTATTTAGCCATTCTTTGTTTTGCTTCTGAAATGTAATTAGTGATCGGTATGCCTTAGCCCAATAATTTTTAAACCTTTTGTGCAAATTTTTCACTGCTTCCTTTAGAATAAGTTGTTGCTCATGGTTCATTTCTCCCGGAAATTGCTCCAAAAGATATTTATAGCAATCATCAATTCCTACATTACTTTTATAAAAATAATTTTCAACTAAGAATCCTTTAGTTATAGTCGATATATTCCGTTTTCGCCCAAATGAGACTTCAGGTAACACAACAATACTGCCCGGCGGATCCGACACGGAATTTTTCATCATGTCCATTCCTGTGGGGAATTCAGTATTGGAGTGACTTTCATTCTCAGAAGGGATAGTGTCACCGTCAAGAGAACACATACTTGAGCCTACTGGCAATCCATCAGCTCTCAGACATATTACTTCTGAAAGGGTGACCTGATGACCTGTTCTACTCAAACATTGAATGAGAAAAAAGTACCCAAATACATAATGCAAAAGAAAAATATTTTTATCAGACTATAATACTATGCAGCCAAGCCTTGAGATTGAGATATGTATGCCCTATAAGCTAATTCGAACGTTCTGAATAAATATACGCCATTTTGGATCCGCCATTTCGAATTTTTCAAATCCAACATCAGATTCGTGATCAGCGACTCCAAAAACCCTAATAACGATAACTTGCATTAATTTTTCCACAAATTTGGAATAAATTTGCGCCATATTGGATCCGCCATTTTGAATTCTTCAAATCCGACATCAGATTCGTGATCAGCGACTCCAAAAACCCTAATAACGATAACTTGCATTAATTTTTCCACAAATTTGGAATAAATGTGCGCCATATTGGATCCGCCATTTTGAATTCTTCAAATCCGACATCAGATTCGTGATCAGCGACCCCAAAAACCTTAATAACGGTGACTTGCATTAATTTTTCCACAAATTTGGAATAAATGTGCGCCATATTGGATCCGCCATTTTGAATTCTTCAAATCCGACATCAGATTCGTGATCAGCGACCCCAAAAACCTTAATAACGGTGACTTGCATTAATTTTTCCACAAATTTGGAATAAATGTGCGCCATATTGGATCCGCCATTTTGAATTCTTCAAATCCGACATCAGATTCGTGATCAGCGACCCCAAAAACCTTAATAACGGTGACTTGCATTAATTTTTCCACAATACTTGCACAAATTTTGAGTTTTGGTCAGGAAATCCATCGAAATAAACCATAGTGCTTCGGCGTGCCCGGGTAGGAAATGTACCTCGCTGTAAGCATGAGCGGGGGGGCTTTGCCCCCCCCCCGCACCCCCCCATGCACGCGCGTTTCGGTATCCAACTACACAAGTCGCGCATTTCCGTGTCCATCTGCACAGATAGCGCATTTTGGTGTCCAACTGCACAGGCCGCATTTTTTACGGTGTCCAACTGCACAGGCCGTATTTTTTACGGTGTCCATATGCACCGTGTCCAAATGAACGGTGTCCAAATGAACCGTGTCCAAATAAACGGTGTCCAATTGATGGTGTCCAAATGACCGTGTCCAAATGAACGGTGTCCAAATGTACCGTGTCCAAGTGCACCTATCCTCACACGCACACGCGCACGCGCGCGCACACACACATGCGTGACACACATAAAATCGACCCGAAAGAATTATTGCCGTGGATACTCTAAAATAAAATATCCCCATATCCTCATTTTTACCATGTTCAACGTCTGATAACTCAAAAAGTAGATGGTTTCGGACTTCGTGCCCATTAACACTTTTGATCAGGAGATTATGAAGTACAACATACTACAGTTTCAACCAATTTGACCGGGATCCATTTTCCCTATGGCTGGGCCCGGGGTCTGTTACGTAAGAAATTCGATAAAAGGGTGGTCACCCTTAAATCCTCAAACAGTCTCACTTTTGTTTTGGATGCGAGTGTAACATATATTTTTTTCAAAATTTTTGAATGAAATTTGCAATTATCTGGGCATTTTTTAAATTTTTGTTTCAAATACAGGGGGTGGTTTACCCCCTAAAAATGATCGAACCGAGTCGAAAATTTTTCATTTTTCATATCTCTTGATAATGCAACTATTTTATTTGGTTCGGGCCGAAAATACTGAATCCTTATATACAAAACAATTAAATCGGTACCCATAAATTCAAAGGGGTGTTTCACACCCTAAATATGGTTTTCCGCCGATAAAAAAAATACGTATGTCTTATTTTTACGTCTACTAAAACATATTAAAAAATTATCCAAATCGGCGATTTACACTTGGGTAGTGTTACTTGTGAGAATCGTGATGAACGAGTTTCTGGCTAAATTCAAGGAGATTGAAAAACAGATACAGAATTTGGAAAAATCCAAGTCCACGCACACGGAGCAGATACTCGGCGCGCAGAAAGCCATCGAAGAAACGAGCAAGACGAATTCTTTGAGAAACGACGTGAATAAGACGAACGGCGTCATGAGCGGACTGAGAATCGCGCTGAACGATTTTCTGTCCAAATTCCGCGAGATTGAAAGAGTGATGGTGACGAAGGAATCGCTCGTGAGAGAGATAGCGATAGCGAAAGCGGAAATTCGCGGTAACAGGGGGGAACGTCAATAAGGAGGTGCATGAGCCGTCTTTTTTGCGCGCAGTCGAGAGAGGAAGACACGCGCGCAACGATGAGCGCCGAGAAGCGGAGACTCGTGGAGGAGCTGCACGCACCGGCGCGGAGAAACTTTCCGCGACGTCGCGTCGTGGTGCGCGGTTACGACGATCTGTGGCAGGCTGACGTAGTTGAGATGCGTCCCTACGCGCGACACAACAAGGGTTACTACTACATACTAACGGTTATCGACGTATTGAGCAAGTACGCGTGGGCGTTACCGCTCAAGAGCAAAAGCGGAAGCGCGGTAGCCGCGGCCCTGTCGAGGATATTTCGCGAGGACGCGCGATATCCGAGAAATCTGCAAACGGATAAGGGAAAGGAGTTCTACAACGCCAACGTGCGAGGGATTATGAGAGAACGCGACATAAATCACTACTCGACGTACTCGGTGATGAAGGCGTCGGTGGTGGAGAGATTCAATTGCACGCTGAAGAACGACATGTGGAAACTTTTCACGCTCAACGGCTCGTACGCGTGGGTCGACGCGCTGCCGCGTCTGTTGTCGAATTACAACCATCGCAGGCATAGAACGATCGGAATGCGACCGGCGGACGTGACGCCCGCTGTCGCCAAGAGACTCCTGTCCACGGTGTACAGTCGCGCGAAGATCGCCGCTCCGGGTAGATTCAGGATGAACGATCCGGTGCGCGTGAGTAAATTCAAGACGCTGTTCGAAAAAGGCTACTTTTTACCTACTTTTACCCCAACTGGACTACCGAGATCTTTCGTGTCGCCAAGATACAACGTACCTCCTGTGACGTATCTGTTGAAAGACTACCGCGGTGAACCGATAGCCGGAGGATTTTACGAGCACGAGTTGCTGCGAGTTTCCGACCCCGACGTCTATCTCGTGGAGAAAGTGTTGCGCAGACGAGGCGATGAAGTATATGTAAAGTGGTTGGGAATGGACAGTTCGCATAACTCGTGGATAAAGAAGACAGCTGTGTTATAGTTCTTTAATGTTTTCCTTAATGTAAATTTGACGTGTATTTCTTAATAATGATAAAAAAAACTATTTTATTCCATGGGTACATGCTCGGTATAATCATGACTGCGGGAGGCGACGAACGGTCATTCCATGGGTACATCCTCGGTATAATCATGACTGCAAGAAGCGAAGGCCGAAGTGTTGTCATATTTGGATTTAGTTTTCAGGATTTGTATTTCGCTTAATCGGGCGTTTATCATTTGCGCTTCAAGTTCTATTTTTTTTACTTCGGCTAATGTCGATTT
This sequence comes from Temnothorax rugatulus, assembly GCA_035220575.1. Classification (NCBI taxonomy): domain Eukaryota; kingdom Metazoa; phylum Arthropoda; class Insecta; order Hymenoptera; family Formicidae; genus Temnothorax; species Temnothorax rugatulus. The sequence goes on from JASTWL010002063.1 coordinate 1,913,258, forward strand.
TTTTGTGCGTTTCCTTCATTGTATCAATACAATTGTGTCTAATATAAAATAAAAAAACATTAATCGCTTTGTGAGTGAAAAGAAAAAAATATGATTATACTTACATCGCGAGAAAAACGTGATCTTTATTCTCCATGTTATATTCCATTTTCAAACATGTTGGAGAATTTAGTGATATTTTTTTAGCCGTTGCGTACAAACGCACGGAGCTTTGCACTATCGCCGTTGTTTGAGTTACCGCCGTTTCTTGATCCGTATTCAGCGCGTCGCAAGCCTCTACTAGCTTTTTCACAGCCTCCATCATGAGGAACTTTAACGGTAGCTCACGAATTGGAGCTCCTTATATACTCATTTAAAAGAAATTTTTTTTAAGTAAAAGTGCGATAATAGGTTTATCTTCGAACGCCAGTTCCTGTTTTGTCCTACATTATTGCGTTAAATTTTAATATGTATAATTTTATATAAAGATGCAACATCTAACATCATATGCGATTGACCTCTGACCCGCGTCGCGATATCTATTTCCGATCGTATACTGTGCTATGTATAGTTTCTATACACCGCGTCGCGATATCTATTTTTTTCCGATCGTATGCTGTGTTATAGTTTTTATGTTCTCCTTAATGTAAGCTTATTCTTAATAATGATAAAACAAATTATTTCCTAATAACATATATTTTATATTTTAATCTCCACTGTACATATTTTTTCTATACATATTATAGTTTTTATGTTCTCCTTAATGTAAGCTTATTCTTAATAATGATAAAAACAAACTATTTCCTAATAACATATATTTTATATTTCAATCTTCACTTTACATATTTTTTTTTTCGCATGTTAACAATAATTTACCGTTGATCATCGTAATACAACTCAAGTTCATAATTTCGACCTAAACGATCGAATCTTTTGAGCATTTCCTCAAAATCCAACCACTTGCCGATGCATTCTCGACATTGGTTGGCCGGTCTAATTATACATAAAATTTTCTTACATGTGGTGCACTCGATTTTTGTGATCATTTCGAGCCCGTACAGCTCGTTCATGATCGCGTGCCAGGACCGCTTAAATACGTAACCCGGCTCTCAACGATTACGACGAAACGGGTAGCACGCCTGGCACAATCTCTCTCGCGGGTACACTCCCCATACATACAACGGTACCCTTCCAATCACGCAGTAGTATCGGTTCAGCAATCGATATGGATTTAAATCATCGTCGCGATCGTCGTTGAACAATTCAGGCGGGATTCCGTCAGCCTCCAGCGATACTGCCGGTGGTCTCATAGTTTCTGTAAAAAGTATACTTTTTAAATTTTTAAAATCTTTAAATCTGTAAATAAAATATTATTATTATTATTATTATTATTATTATTATTATTATTATTATTATTATTAATTGTCTCTTACCTTTATCACTTCTGCAAAGTCTTCTCTTTCAACAACTTTGATACCAGATGTGTCGAATCCTTTCGGTAGGAGATGCATATATATACTCAATGAGGAAACGAAAATAAATTTTATCTTTGAACCTAAGTTCCTGTTTATCCTAAGTTAGCATGTAAAAATTTAAAATAAAAGTGTGATAATAGATTTATCTTCGAACGTCAGTTGCGATTTTTCCTACATTATTGCGTTAAATTTTAATATGTATAACTTTATATGAAGATGAAACATCTAACATCATATGCGATTAACCTCTGACCCGCGTCGCGATATCAATTTGCGCTTACATTTTTACAGACTGATCTCTGACCCGCGTCGCGATATCAATTTGCGCTTACATTTTTATAGACTGATTTCTGACCCGCGTCGCGATATCAATTTGCGTTTACATTTTTACAGACTTTACCAAGATTTCTCGCCCACGTCGCGATATCTATTTACACTTATTCGCGTTGACGGTCGACGCTCATTTTTTCAGCAAGCGCGAATCTTTGAAATAAATATCTTTTATTTATTGTACATGTATCCATAAAATATTATTATTATTATTTGAAGTTATTTTTTATTTTATATCTTTTAAATTCAATGTTTTACGATGTTGAATATTAAACAAATTCAACTTCATCTTTGGCGCTAACGTCAAAGCGAAATCGTCACGTTCGCCTTGTCAACGGTCGTTTTTTTTTTCGGCGTCTCACGAATTGACACCTTTACTCCCACCCGCGTTGCGATCGATGGCGATCGCAGAAAAAAAAGAAACGCATCGCTCGATACGTCGGTCAATCGCGCTTCGGTCGGGCGGTGACGCATATCGCTTCTCGAAGAGGCGAGGAGGGAAAAGCACCGTTTCCTCGCGGCAATGTCGCTCGCGCGCGTAATCGCGTGCGCGATTATTACCGTCGTTGCGGTAAATTGTGATTCGGATCAAGATGAGACTGTGATCCGTTATCTGCAAAAATATGGCTATCTGAATGATGACGGTGTACAGCGATTTTCATCATCGGACAACACTACGCGGGAGTTCCACCGAGCCATCTCGCTCTTTCAAGAATTCTATGGACTACCTAGCGACGGCGAATTAAACGAAGAGACGCTGAATCAAATGCGTAAACCGCGATGCGGCGTCGTGGACATTTCGGAGCTCACGTTCGCCCCGCTTTCGAACAAATGGCCGAAGAAACATCTCAGATGGAACTTTCATGGCCAACGACAGGATCTTAAATACGGCCCGAGCCGCGTTCAATCTGTGGGCGGCGAATTCGTCGTTGACGGTCGAGCGCAGTTTGTTGAATCCTGACATTCTGATATCGTTTCGCGAGGGACGTCACATGATGATAAAGTCCCGAGGAAACGAAATGTGTACTGCATCATTCGACGGCCCTCACGGGGATCTCGCTCACGCGTTCTTTCCCACCGGAGATCCTACATACATCTCGGAGGTGCACGTGGACAAAGCGGAACAGTGGCACATACAGCTGAATAAGCATCCTCCGGGAACGTACCATTTACTTTACACGCTGATGCACGAAATCGGGCACGCCTTAGGCTTGCCGCACAGCCCCCGCGAAAATTCGGTGATGTACGTGGCCGTGCCTGATAGTACATTCCCCGTTGAACTCAGTCTAGAGGACGTTCTTTCGATTCAACACCTGTACGGCGCTAAGGAAAACGCTAAATTTCCAAAACTTTCCACGACACCGGCGACTACCACAACGACAACAACGACGACGACGACGACTACGAAAGACGTCGTCGGATGCCGTACTGATAATAAACGGTCGATTGTACATCTCGCACGAACGCTACATGTGGTCGATCGATATAGACGGAAAAACTTTCAACAAACCTTTACTGTTGACGGACTACATGAAATTTCTTCCTAAGAATTTCACGCGTCTAACGGCAGCGTATCGCACGCAAAAAAATGACTTTGCAACAGTAGCTAAATTTCAGTAGCTGAATCAAACTTAGCTCTAAGAGCTACCACCTTAGTATCATGGCTAAACTCTGGCTATTATAGGAAAAAGTCATTAGCTGCAACGGTAAAATTTATTAGCAGAAATAGAAAGCGTAATTTAGCACAACCAGCTAAAAAGGTTGCAGCCGTACCTAAATATCTTATCATGTACAGACATTATGGAATGTGCTATACAAGCTACAACACTTAGCACGCATAGCTAAGTTTATAGTTACGCGCGTGAAAGTTCGATTCGCAGTTGTTTGTGCGACGCTATCATTTCGGCGCTTAGCCGCGGGCGACAACAGCGTCTCTATCTCACGTCTCGCGTGCCATCTGTTATGTAATAGAATTAGTAAGAAGCCATTGTTCGCATTTCGTTTCGCGCGTGAGTTGAGGCCGCAGGGGGAAGGGGGAAGTGATCCGCGCAGTTCCTTGGTGTCCTCCGACGGCTCCGACGACCGCCCGCGTCGTGAGTAGCCCCCTTTCCCCCCGCGTGATCCGGCGTGATTCGCGGCGCCGTTCAGACCGCTTCCGCGCGCGCAAGGATACGTAGCCGGACCGAGCAGACTCGCGGCGGCAGCGCGGGTTCATGCCGAAAGCGCCGAGTCACAGCGCGCGCACGCTTCGTCCTAACCCGCACCCGGGGGGAGCACGAGATTGCGGCGTCACCGGCGACCTCGCGCGCGATCGTCGCGACGACCGGGCGACGTGGGTGCCGCGCGTCGGAACGTGCACGCGGACACGGCGGCGGCGGCACGTAGGTGTTGCATCTGCTTTGTCCGCGCGACCGCGTACCGCATGCGCCACGCGCGTCCTTCTCGGGGAACCTAAGACTGCCTCCCCCTCGCTCGGGTGACGTGTGCCGGGTCGCGGAAACGGACCCCCGTCGCGCTTTCTTCGCCGCCGAGACTGCCGAGAGACGGAATTTGGGCTTAACGTACCTACGGCATCCCGAGTTCGCGGAAATATCAAAAGATAGACAAGCCTATTAAACCGTTGGGGTGTATCTCAACCTGTTATTGATAGACTCAAATGTAAGTACACTTCTATTGTAAATACTGCATGACTGCGATTTTCCGTTCTTACTTCTCTCACCTTATATATATGTATGCAAAATTACCGTTCGGCATCATTCCACGATCTTACAATCATGGCGTATATATTCTTTTATCTTCTAATTTGATAGGTAAAAAAATATTCGCTATAACTGATCATACGAAATGATGCCGAACGGTAATTTTGCATACATATATATAAGGTGAGAGAAGTAAGTAATTAAATTTTATTTTTTCAGAAAATCAAATACGAGTCAAACATCTCACTAAATTGACAGAATTTACAATAGAAAAATTAGTACCTATTGCTAGTGAACGCATGATTTTATGGAACATTTGCAGCAATATAAGATAGACAGAAAGTAAATATTATAACGGAATATATATATATATATATATATATATATATATATATATATATATTTATGAGATATGTATTAAATAAACTTAAATTTGTAATGATTTTTTTTAGGTTCTTATTGATCAATCCACATTTTTGCCAGTTGATACATCTTGCATTACAAACAAAGGTATTTATGCATAAACTATTTTGAGCGTACTATACTGCATTTTTTATTTATGAATTTATGTGTTTCTGCATACTTACTGAAAAAATAGTTTTTTTGCAATTACTTAAAGTATCTTTATGATTTTTTCCAGAGTCTGAAAAAAGCGAAGACTACACTTCCTCAACATCTATTACAAGTGTTGCAAGTGTTGCAAGTAACAACGTGGTATATTCGAAAGCTTGTCTGCTTACACAGGCAGACTTAAGTATTCCTTCTACTTCACGATAGTCGTCGGAAACAGATTTGTGTGATCCTCCCGCAAAGCGACTACGTGTGGAAAATAATTCATACGTAAGTAAATTGTAAAGCAACAAAAAAAGAATTTACTAAAAATTGTAATTTTACTTGCAGGATTTATCGACCTTACTTCAATCATCAACTTCTGGAAAAATAGTATTGGGACATTTCCGTACAAATAAATGTCTTAATAATAACATGCATAAAATGCTTGCGGACGAAATAATTAACAATGAACTGAGTAGCGATATTAATGCTCGGTAAGTTTAGATATTTATGCTCGGTTTGTTGGTATTTGAAAGCTTTGTAAACAGATTTTTCTGTTAATTATAATTGTTTTGGTAATTAATAGTTTATTATGTTCTGTTTCAACAGTATGCCAACTGAACGGGTGGAATTTCTCACCAAAGAAATTATTAAGCTTTTTCCATCTGAGATAGAAGTCAGTAATTGTCAATTATGTGTAGCATTATCCTTTATAATTACAACTCAAATCAGTAGGGGAGACCGGGGCTAGACCGCTAGTTTTTTTTCGGTGCCGATTTTTAACAACAAAATAAATAATTTAAGTTAAAATTGGTATACCACTGTAAAGAGTGAACCTTTAGCTACAAAATTTATACAGGAAATTTTTATCTACGTCGCTTTGTTTAACCGGTATAGAGCAAAAACGACAACGGTGCAAAAATTGAAATCTCAAAAATGCCGGGGTTGAACCGTTACCCCCCCGGGGTAAATCCGTTACACTGCATTTTCAATACATATACGTACATCTAATCCTGAAAAATGATAAGATACATTTTAATAATTGTTTTTTAAGAGAAAAATAAAAATTTATTTCAAATTTTTATGCGAAACATTGAAAAATAATTGTTTTACCTATTCCATAAAACAATCAAGGCACGTGAATACAGATCCTGACAAGCGCACGCATGTGTTGTGTGCCCTACGCTCGCACGCAATGCACTGTTTCCCATATGCTCTGTTTGTCAACTTCTTTGAGCACACGCAGCACGTATTATCCAAGTCTTCGTCAGAATCCGACCGCTGCTGCTTCCTTGATTTCGATTTACGCCCACTGCTCGTCGAAGGCTGCGGTTCTGTTTGTGTGGCATTTTTTTTGGGCCGGCCTCTTAATTGTTTCGCGGCTGCGGAAACGCTCATTTTATCTTTTTTCACCGCAAGAACTGCCTTCTTGAGTTGCTCCTTGTCGACGGGAGTCGTTTTGCGACGATACGTGCGTACCATTTCCCTCCTATACAACTAACGCACGTGCAAGGGAAGACAGAATCACGCCGCTCGAGGGAAACCTAACCTGAAATCGCCGTGAGCTGAAGTCGTGCGCCCGGCGCGCCACAGTGACGAGACTAGCGGACCAGCCCCGGGTGCTCACTAGCGGATAAGCCCCAAACATAAGTTTCAGGTTTGATCGCCCACGAAATATTAGACATCAGCGATAATGAAAAAACTACACTGGATTCGTGTTCAGCATGCATTACTCTTTATAATCACTTACTTTGAGATTCGGTGATACAATAATATTCAAGATATTACAAAATTTCCACGCGCAGAAAATTTCACTTTCACCTTCCGAAAACACGTTTGCCCTCGTAAAAATCATAACACGGCAGGTAACCTGCCGAAACTCCGTTGGTCACATGGGTACCATAAGCAGCGTTTACAATGTTAATAGCGAGTTCGCACAATATACAGGTTCCGAGATATTTGATTTTGCGGATTTACCCCGTTAGCGGTCTAGCCCCGGTCTCCCCTATATCGTGCAAATTTACAGTAACTTTTGGATTATAATATTATTCAAATGACAAACGTACGATTCATAAAATGTCATATTTCAGTATATATAGGCGAGATGGTCAAGTTTGTATTTATATCACACCCATACGGATAATTTCTTAATTCCCATTAAATCTGGAAATAAATACACGTATATCGTGTAAATTTATAGTAACTCTCGGATCAGAACATTCTTCAAATAACAATATGTAATTTAAATGACAATTCATGGCTTATAAACTCCTTTTCAGTATACATAGGCATAACGCAGTTTTGAATTTATTATCACGTGATCATTACATTGTAACGCTTTCAGGGATCTTGATCTATTTAATTTTTTCTTTTAGACGGAACAATATGGTCGTTCCTTATATGAGTCGTTTGCAATGAATATTGTAATTTTCCTTGTTTGATTTTTTATGTTTTGTCCTCGTGATACGCAAAGAGGTCCTGATTTGTACTCGGCGCTGCTTCAATTAATAAATATTTTCTGTGGATTGCGCTGAGACACACCTGGTTCTATTCTTACAGGAGACTGGATGGAACGTAGAGCTGACAAATAAATAATAAATAAATATAAAACAACATATGTGTTGAAGTTTTTATTATGTGATTGATATATATATCATGTTTTATGGATCTCTTTGTTTTTTTTTGTTCTGTGTTATTTGATTACTAGATACTTAGATGTATATGAATTTTTGCAACACCTTATACCTCCTTATCCCACAAGCAAAGTAGGTGGATATGCGATTTGAATACTTAATCACTGTATTTATTATGCGATGTATTATTAATTGAGCGTTATTGAATTGTGAATTATGACGCGTGTATCGTATATTGTATATATTGAATGATTGATCACTATGTATAATTAGCCATAGCGAATTGGCTTTGATATGACTAGACGGTCTTAGTTCCTAAGATATTTTCTTTGTAAATTGGACTTGAAACGCGAAATGCGTATTCCTCAAACCATACTTAGATCTGGACGCATTAGCACGTAAATGGTAACTATACGTAGGTTAAGCCTGTTCTTGGCTTTCTATATACATTTATGGATCTTCCAAGTGTATTCCTGGAATGTTATTGTAATTTTCTTCATATGTATGCTCTTCTTTTGAGCAAGTACTGAATTTGCCCTACGCCTTTCAATTCACGTCTGCGAGGGATAAGATAAATCGGATCACAATTTTCTCTAGCAAAACTGTTAGTACGGCACTATATTTTGATTATCATTATGTACGGGCTCTTATTGGAGCAATCCTGTCTCATTCTGCGTACCACTCACGTTTCAGCGTAGGATAGACTAACAAATTAATAATTGAACACCGGATTATCAAGTGTGCACTTGGACGAGGCACATCTTTCGTGAGCTGTCCTAGGGTGCACTCTTGGGCGGGGGTGCGCCTGAATTCGGATTCGTCCTAGGGGAAGGTCACCCCGATTAAAAAACCAAACTAATATGGATCATGAGCGAAACAACGAATAAAGATTTACCGCCGCAGGGGATTCGGACCCCCAGCGGCCGGCGCGTCTCCCCTATCGTCCCTGGGGGGGACCCGTCGACATCGAGTGAAGGGCTACCATCGGTGTTGCCTGCGGGCGCCGGTGGAAAAAATACTACCGTAGATGAAATTAAGAGGAGGTCAAAATCGACCTCGGATATTCCAACAGACCAGACAGGTCTTGTTAAAAGTATTATAGAGGGAGATTATATCGGAAACATGGATCGCACACTAGTTGGAGATGACATGGAACACACCTTAGAAGATGCGGAACATACCTTGGGGACCCCTGTGGACCAACATATGGAGCAGTCTCAGGACGAAGAATCCACTTCTGTGGACCACTCCCGAGATGAGGAGTCTACCGTTGCGGAATACGATACACAGATAGATGAGCCTATCGTTATATCTTCGGATGAGGAGGGACGGGGCTCGATGACCGGTGGTGAAGGACGGAGGGGAAAGAGGAAGGCAACGGTATCCTCGTCACAGGTCTCCCCTTCGGTCTTGTTGTCGGGAACCAACCTTTGTCCTATGAGAAAGCTTAAACAGTCCCGAATAAAACAGAGGGATCCTCCTTCGACGCGGGATTCTCTTGATGGCAGGACCCGAATGGAGGTGGTGTCATTAGACAAACTAAAAAACTTAGGCATAAGTGAACTCTCTCATCTTGCGTCAAGTTCTCTTGAAAAAATAGAGATGATACGCAACGGCAGCAACAGTCTACAGGGACCGCTAAGCGGCTCAGTCAAACGCGGTCTGCTAAATCTTTCTGGGATTTTTAGCATTCTATTTGATAAATTATCATCGAACGAGGACGACTCTTCCTTAAAAAGGCTGAACACCGAGTTGATCGCCAAATTAAAAGTCCTCAAAAATGAAGGATTAGCGTATAAGAAAGAGCAACTCGCATTGAAGAGGGAGAACGACCAGCTCCGGCAAGAGCTCGCGGTCATTCGCGACAGAGTGGCTAAACTTGAGTCATGGAACGATGATCGCCCACCTCCGGACACTGACTTTAGGACACCGACCCTGCCGACGAACAAAAATCAGAATGGAGTGCGAACATCCCCGCTGAGGGAATCGCAGGAGAATCCGCTATCCCAGAGGAAATCTGTCTCTTTGAGGAATGGAAGACCTCCAAGGCTAGCTCGGAATGTACGAACGTATCAGAAGGAGTCTGCGGATTCCATGGAGACTTCCGAAACGGAGTTCCCTCCTCTTTCCAAGTCGAAACCTAGGCCTGTCTCTGATGTTTTGCTTACCGGTGAGGATAGGGTATACACCACTGAGTCTGGTGTTGACTCACGAGGTAAGCGGTACGTTGCTCGCAGAACAAATCGTGATGTATCCGATCTCAAGGCTGGTACATCAAGCGGGACACGTGGTGATTCAACCTCACAGGGTATTTTGCATCGGGAAGCGCATGAGGAACTATCCATGATTAAGGAATATATGAATCGCCTTGCTGATCGCAAACGAGAAATCAAAGCGAGTATTGTAACCCACCCAGAGGATTCTCAGGGGCGTAATAGAAAAGAGCTCAGGGGATCACGAAATCCCGTCAATAACGAGGACGGCGCGGAGCGTGCCCCCAGACGAGCTCCGACATCTGACGCCGCTGCTGGAGGAGCCTTTCGTGGGCCTCCTCGTCGCAGACCTCCCAGATATGCGGCGATTACCATAACTGGTACGGGCTCGAATGTTACAAACGATACATATGCCGAGGTTATGAAGAGGGCGCGCGATAACATAAGATTGGACACACTTGGAATCGAGGATTCTAGGATACGTCGCGGTATCAATGGAGGCTTAATTATAGAAATCTCTGGTCAGGATGGCGCCACAAAGGCGAACGATCTTTCAAATAGGCTCAAAATGGTTTTGGGCAATATGCCTGTCCGAATAAACAGACCTACTGCGATGGGAGAACTACGGTTATGGAATTTTGACGGCTCCATCTCCATGGAGGGGACATAGCAAATACAGTATCTACCATGGGAGACTGCGAAGAAAATGACGTTAGAGTTGGAAATATCAGACCCATGCGCAACGGACTAAACTCGGTATGGGTTAAATGTCCACTCGCAGCGGCAATAAAGGCCAGCTCCTCAGGCAAGATTAGGATCGGCTGGACGGTCTCCCGAGTGGAACTTCTCGACGCGAGACCGTTACAGTGTTTCAAGTGTTGGCGATATGGCCACGTGAGAAACACTTGCGAGTTTCCGGAGGATCGCTCCGGATCATGCTTCAGATGTGGCAGTCGCGAACATAGGATCAATGATTGTTCTTACGACCCCCATTGCGTCATATGTGCCCAGGCGGGCAGGCCAGCCGATCATCGTCTCGGCTCCTCTGCGGGATGTTTTACGAGGGAGACCGCTACTAGGCCAAGAATTGGCGCTAATGAAACTCGACCTACGCGATGTCGACTTTCATTCAAATCAACCTGAACCGGAGCAAAGCAGCACAAGATCTGCTTCTACATCAAGCTGAGGAGCTGGGGGCTGCCGTGTGTGGTTTCCGAGCCAGCCCGCACACCCAGCTCCCAGCAGTGGTTCTGCAGCCATGATGGATTGGCTGCCATATATGTTAATTCCAGGATTGCAGATTTTCCAGCTGCTCTGGTCGCGAGGGGACAGTCCTCCGTCGTTATTAGATATGGAACCACTCATATTGTATCGTGCTATATTTCTCCCAATACAAATTACTCCGGGTACACCAACTTTGTCGATGAGCTTTCCAACGTTTGCTCACTCATGATCAATAGTCGGACCTTGGTCTGCGGTAATTTCAACGCACACGCGGTTTCCTGGGGCTCTGACACTTCAGACTTTAAGGGCGATATTCTCGAGGAGTGGACTGCACAGATGGATCTCCGTCTGCTCAACGTGGGGAACGCGCATACATTTGTGGGTCGACGGGGCTCATCAATCATCGATCTCACGTGGAGCTCCTCGGACTTGGTCGACCACGTTCGGAGCTGGTCGGTCAGAGATGATATTGAGTCTCTCTCTGACCATAAATATATAACCTTTCTTCTGTCTGAATCTGGCGCTAGGCCTTACAGACCCGCTCGCCCTACTCGATGGGATTATAAAAATATGGACGCCTACTTATACAGGAAATGCATTGAGTGGATTTGCGCCGTCACTCCTCATGACGAGGCTCATATGGTTGACTCAATTCCTGACAGATGGATCCACGCATGCATCACCGACGCATGCAAGGCCGCTGTTCCCCGTCTCCGGGCGCGTGGGAACACGCCCCCGACGTATTGGTGGAGCAATGAGATCGCCTCACTCCAAGCCGAGGTTAATGAAGCGAGACGCGTTTGGACTCGTGGTCGGCGTCGAGATCCACCGGACATTTCGGAAATCAAGAGGAATTCCTATTTCCTCGCGCATCAAGCATTAAAGCATGCGATAAGAAGAGCCAAGAGTTCGGCTTGGCAGGAGCTTATAAAGACACTCGACGACGATCCTTGGGGTCTCCCCTATAGAATAGTGTTGGGTAAGCTGAGAAGGTCTACCCCAGGCCTCACCGCCACTTCGGCCCCTGAAGTTCTGCAGAGGGTCTTGGATAATCTCTTCCCTCCGGGCAATCCTCTCGTCCCCGTTGATCTCGGGGATTGTGAGGAGGATAGAGTTCCCGTCACAAGCGAGGAGGTAAAAGCAGCCATTGCCGCCAAGGTTAATACGGGCACAGCCCCCGGTCCAGACGGTTTTAGAGCGACGGTGCTCAAGAGGCTGCCTGTGTCCATGCACGCTCGACTCGCGCAGTGCTACAACATCCTGTTTAAATACGGCGTCTTTCCACGTAGTTGGAAACTGGCGGATCTCGTCCTCATCCCGAAGGGGGAGGATGTCCCTGGGGAGATCCCGAAAGCGAGACCTATCTGTTTATTAAATGAGATAGGTAAGACTTTCGAGCGCATCATCGTGAATCATCTTATTGACTACATGGACTGCAATCCCGCTGCCAACCTGTCCGAAAATCAATTTGGGTTCCGGCGAATGCGCTCTACCACGGACGCACTACATCTCCTTAAAAACATAATTTCGGAGGCCCGTGCGCAGGGAAAGATGGCTATGGCGTTTTCCCTTGATATACAAAACGCGTTTAATTCAGTTATACTTGCCGCTATCAGAAGGGCCCTTCGCGTAAAAGGCTTCCCTAGATATCTACGCCGTATCATTGAATCCTATTTAACGGGCAGAAGAATACGTTTTTATACCGCGGATGGCTCACGCCGTTATAGGAATGTCAACCGGGGGGTCCCGCAGGGCTCGGTGCTGGGCCCCCTATTGTGGAACCTTGCCTTTGACGCCGTTCTGCGGACGATGTTGTATGAGTTTTGTCATCTTATCTGTTACGCTGACGACACCCTGTTGGTCGTCGTCGGCGACAGTTACGATGAGGTGTGCGAGGGGGTTCTGGACTGTCTGGAGCGGATCCTCGTTAACATCCGTTTACTGGGCCTCAAAGTCTCCTGGCCCAAGTCGGAGGCCGTCTTCTTTGGCAGTTGTCCGCGTGACGCCTTCATCGAGGTGGAGGGCCACAGAGTAATGGTCAAGAGCAGCATGAAGTACCTCGGAGTGTACATCGACAAGCGTCTCAACTTTTGCAAGCATTTCAAGTACATTGCTGACAAGGTAACGAGAGTGAGCCGCGCTCTATGCGGATTGCTGCCGAATTTGCGTGGCCCTATAGAGGCTAAGAGACGGTTATACTTCTCAGTCATCACCTCGATCATCTTGTACGCGGCTCCGATCTGGAGTGAGGAGCTGATGGCCTCCGGGAATCAGCGGAGGGTGCTTCAGCGCGCGGTGCGCCTCATCGCGCTTCGCACGGTGATGGCGTACCGCACCGTGTCTTACGCGGCTGCCACGCTGCTTGCAAGAGTCCCGTCGATTCATCTGTACGCGGCGTGTCTTCGCCGGGTGTATTTGCGGCTCAAAACTTTAAAGGATTCCGGGGATTATTATCCCGACGCCCCCTCGGAGTTTCGCGAGGAGGAGTGGTCGGTCTTGAGGGACCAATGGGCCACCTATATCAGTGACGACTTCCTTCCCGGAAGGCGTACTAGAGCGGCCATCTCTTTGACGCCTGGCTGGACCGGCGCACCGGGTTCCTGTCCTTCCGAATCACCCAATTCCTAACTGGTCATGGGTGCTTCGGCTCATATTTACATAGAATACAGAGGGAGGAATCTCCGGTTTGCCACTACTGTGGTCAGGATGTAGACACTGCTGAGCACACCCTCGAAGCGTGTCATCACTGGAGCCTCGAACGAGGCGAACTCGCGGCTGTGGTGGGCCGGGATCTGTCTCTGCCCACACTCGTTGGGGCGATGTTCGCGTCCCGAGAGGCTTGGAGCGCTTTCGCGACATTCGCGGAGCGTGTTCTCCGAAGAAAGGAAGAAGACGAGAGAAGACGACAGCAGGAGAACTTGGGGGGGATTTAATCTTGCGTGGCCTGCGTCTGCTTCGCTTGTTTGCGTGCGTGATATCTGCGCTTTGTTTTTCGTGGCCATACTCACATCGCGTGTGTTTACTTTACTTTATTACTTTGTTTTGCTTGATCTTGCCTCTCTCCCCCTACCCTTTATTGGGAATTAGCATGTGCGTTCCTCTCTGAGACCGAGGTTGAGCGTTCTCTTGCATCGGGGGACTGCGGAGGTGATTCCCGCCACCGCGTCGAATCGGTTTCAGATTGTGGAATAGGGATCTATTACGCATATCAGGACTACGCTGCGCGAAGCTGGGGGAGGGAGGGGAGAACACTCCTTGAGACACTTCCTTGAATCGGGGATCCGATTCGCCTCGGGCGACTATTTTATTTTCGCCGCTGTGGGGTGCTCCTGGGGTGGTCTTGGTGGGTGTCGGGCGCCGGCCGGTCCCGGGCTGTCTCCCCCCTGGGGTCCGGCGCATCGCCTGGCGCGATGCTCCCGGATCCCTGGGGGGGTGCTCGGATCTCTGGGGGCGGTCGGCGTCCGTCGTCCTCCTTTGGCCTCGCCGGGTGCCCCTGCGGATTGGTGCGTTTCGTTTGGGGGGCTCCTTCGCTGGGCTGCGGGGTTCTCTCTTGGGGTTGGTCGGCCGTGGTTTGTCGCTCGCTGCTTTTCGGGCTCTGGCTCCGCCGCTCGCGCGGCGGATGTCGGTAGCCCTTGTGGCGGCGGTCCGCGGTCGGCCGTCCCCTGGGGTTTCCCGCTTTCCTGCGCTTGGGGACTCTCCACCCTTAATTATTCGCGCCTCTCCCCTCGGGCCCCCCCTCGCACGTGCGGGGGGGGGGGGTCTGGGGGTGGGACGCGTTCTTTCTAACGCGGACCCGTGGAGTCGGATCCGTCTCTCAGGGTTGGTGGTGGTCCTCCCCTTTCTAATAGATACGGGTGCGCAGTCGTATTCGTCGTCGGTGTGGAATCTCCTCTCCGGAGAGGAGATTCCTGTTCGTCTTATTCGTCCTCGGACGCGGCGGGGCGCTCCCCGATCGGTGCTCGCGGGCGTCGTGACTGGTTGCTCCGACCGCTCCGTGGATAATCGTGCATGTGTTGCCTGGGGGGCGTGGATTTCCTCGAGCGAGGTGACTCGTTCTGCCAATGAAGAGACCCCGTATGGCATGACTGTGCGTCTTGGGGGGCGTGTGGGGGGGGGGCTTCGGCCTCCCACGTCACTTCCCCCGTAAACGGCGTCGCAGCCATTGTCATGGGGGTTCTCTGAGGCGGAGGTTGAACGACCGGCGCATGTGGCCGTGCGCAAGCACCACTATGCGTCCGGGGGAATTCAACCAGAGACGCTTCTCTCTCGTGGGAATGAAGCACCCCCTGGTTTGACCTCCTCCGTGTGTCTTTTGTCTCTGGATTACGTGTTTCATGTCGCCTCTGTGCGAGAGGACTGTTACGTGTTCGTGATGTAATACCTCAGGTCTCCCGCGTCACGTGACTATAGTCCTTTGTCCTGCATGTCCAGGGGGAGTTTTTTAGTGGGTGCAAGCCCCACACAGTCCCGGGGCCGGGTCCGGGCAGTGCGCGAGGCATTTTTCTCCCCCTTCGGAACCCCCCCAAAAAAAAGTATCAGGTAGGTATAATTCAAATAATTCTTGACTTGTTTTATTAATTAATTAAATAATTTATTTTATTCCTTTTCTTAACCACAGGTTGTTCACAGATGTTAATCGCCACGAACGGTTGCGCGTAATCTCCTCTTTCGTATCGTGAAGATTCACAACTCGTGATGCTTCGAGACTATTCCGAGTATCGACAGTTCGAGAACGATGTTTAATCGCAAAGAGCACAATCGCTCTTACGCCTAACGGCGTTGCTAATTGATGTTAAATGGTAGCACAGTACCTCTCACTATTGTAACTAGTGAGTACTTAACGCTGTACGCGGGCGTTACCGGTTGTATTGGATGACGGCTGCTCTTCGAGAATGTTCGCGTGACTCGAAATTATTCTAAGTCCCGAACTCCGTACTCACGCTCGCAGCGTGTTGCCGCTCCGACGATCCCCGATAGACTGCCAAGAGCTGTGTCCCTCTCTCGGGCTCCCCACTTCCGCGCGATGCCCCCACTCCGCGCGGTTTCCCTCGAGAACATTCGCCTTTTTTTTTTTTTTTTTTTTTTTTACGTCAGGAAAACTCTCATGAGTACCCCCGCCCCGGCGGTGGGGCGGGCGGTTATGCCGGACTCTTGCCGGCTAAAAACCTGACGTGTGGCCTACCCTGGCGTCCAGCAGGGGCCTCCTGGGAACTGGTTATCATTGCATCCGGGAGACCCCTCGCCGAGCCCTGTCCGAGGGCTCCCTACACGCCCGAGGGAAACCAGAGGAGCGCCTCCCCCAGCCCCCCCCCCGGGCCCCCCGCCACGCACGCCCGGTGGCGCACGCACGGGGGATACCTAAGCGGCGACGGGTACCACAATCCCCGCCGCCGCGCCCCTTAATCGGGGACAGGGTCGAGGCTCTAGTTTCCGCCCTTGAGCCCCGGCCCCCCGCGGGCCACGTGGGGAGGGGGCCCTCAGGCCCCCCCCCCCCCCCGCGGTCCGCCTCCCATCGAGGGCCCGGGCCACGAACCTTGGTTCCCAGCTCGAACCCTCCCGGCGACCCGAGGGAGCACAAGTGGAGGAAACCCCTTAGGGAATCCCCCCGAGCCCCCCCAGACCGCCGGCTTACTCTCATCTAGAGATGGACGAGGGGGGGTGGCCCCTAGAGGTCGATCCCCCATCGCCCATCTCAACCTCCGGACAAGCCGAGGCCTGTCCGGAGGGCGGGGGAGGAGGAGGAACCGCCGTCCCCGGCGGCCCTCGTCCTCCTCCCCCCCCCCTGTTGAGGGCAGCCCGCCCCCCCCCCCCCATCAAGTGCCCAGCCGGCAACCCCGAGTCCGCGCAGAGCGGACATCTCGGGGCCGCCGCAGGACACTCTCTGGTCCGGTGGCCGCGGACACCGCAGCGGTAACAAAGACCGCTGCGGTCCACCGGGGAGGTGCACAGGGCCCCGACGTGACCCACGTCGAGGCACCTGAAGCACCTAAGGGGGCGGGCTCGGAGCAGCCCTACCTTCGGGCTGCTCCACCCCACCTTCAACCCTTTTCGGGTGATCTTGTTAGCGGCTCCTACTGGGCACCGCGCCCACATCACCCCCATTCCCCGAGGGCGAAGGACGATCTCCCCGACCGTCACTTCGCCCTCACTGCAGCCGCCATCCGCGGCGATGGCGGCCTTGATCTCCGCTGGGGTGACGGAGTCGTCCAGGCCCGCCAAGCGCAACCCGACGCACTTGGTAGGCCTGGAGACCCGCACCCCAGAACCCTCCAGCGCGGCACTTACTTGCCGCGCCAGAAGGTCCGCCTTCTCACCTTGGCCATCTCCAGGGACCTCTATTACGAGGCCCCCAGTGATGGCCCGTCGGCAAGATACCCTTGCCACTCCCAGGTCGGCGAGAGAGACCCTCTCTCTCGCCGTCCTGAGGACCTCGGCGTACGACGCCGGCGACCCCCCCGGGACGGTGATCGTCACCGCCGCCGTTTTCGGGGGAGCCGGCATCGCCGCCTTGGCCCTCTTTTTCCTACTTGTGGGCGGCGGCGCCCGCGACGCCCCCCCAGCCCCCCCCGCCGGAATCTCTTCCAGCGGACGAGGGAACAGGAGCCGCCCCGCCGCCACCGACCACCCTTCCCACCAGTCCCCCCCCCTCGGCCTCGCCGCCGATGAGAGACACGGTCTGGCGGGAGCCATCCTCTCCAATGAGGAGTTACCCCCTACACCAGGAGGGGCCCCCCTCATACCCCTGGCGAGGGAGCGTACCTCCCTCGCCAGGGCCTCCACCTTCTTATCGAGAGCCACGAGGCGGGGACTTTCTTCCCCCTCGGGCCCCCGATCACCAAATGCACCCTTACCAGGGGCATCGTTGCCTCGGTTCTTAGTACGAGGGGTCACCTGAACCGCGACCCCCCGCATTTCCTTCTGAGGGGGAGAGAGGGGAGGCGTCTGCGTCGACACCTCCCTCCCCTCCACCCTTGACTCCTGTTCAATCTCCATGGACAGGCCCACAGCCGCCCTCGCCTCCCTCTCTGATTTTAATTCTTCAGCGAGGGCCTCCTTCTCCTCTCGTAATTTTTCAAAATCTCTCCTCATCTTCATCATCTCCTCCCTTATTGCCTTACTTAATTCCTCCGTCTTCCTCCTCGTCTCCTCCGACTTCCTCTTCGTCTCCTCCAACTCTGCATCCTTTTCGAGGAACCTTTTTCTGATGGCCCTCACCGCCTCAGAAACACACCCAACGAATACCTCCATCTCGTCCTCCTCATCTTCATCTGGGGGAGGAGCAATATGCTCCTCCAAGAGAAGCATAACTCTCCTTTGCAACTCCTTGGTTGTCATTTCTCCTGACCTCTCCTTCAGCAGGCCGGGGAATTTAAGGAGCTCATCGTGGGAACACTTCCACACGTCTCCCTCTTGCCTCCCTCCACCCCACTAGTCTTCTCCACACTCCCCGCAGTAGGAGCAGAGGCCTTCGCCTCCAATCTCCTCTGCTTTCCTCCACTTGCGGCAGCGATCGCCATTTCCCCCGGTGGGCTCGCTCCCAACCCGCCGGGTGGCCCATCACTCGATGACGACGGGAGGAGGGCTGGGACAACACCCCCTTCTCGCCGGCCCCTGAGTGTCCGATCACTCTGGGGCGGTACGTTCTTCCTTTTTTTCGAACTTATCATGAATTTCTAAGATTGGTTTTATATCGGAGTGACCTTCTCCTAGGCTGGTTGGCTTCCTGGCCTCACGAGCCCAGCCTGCCCGAGCTCGGGTACCCCGGGCTTGCCACGCCCGTATCGGGGACGCCCCTCAGAGGCCCCGAAGGACCCCCTAAGGCCGCCCCCGACCCCTGGGGGGACGGTTGGGAGAGCAAGCTCACCCTCACGACTCCGTCCGAGCCGGGCGGACTTATTATAGAGGCCGCCTACCTCGCGAGTCCCTTGGGACTCCCCGGTCTCCGCCAGTCCGAAGACTGAAGAAGTTTACGGTGCTACTGTGCTCGGGTACCTCGGGTTCGCAAAACCCGTATCAGGGGTGGCCCGGAAAGCCCTCAGATGGGCCCCCGGAGTCCGCCCCTGACCCCTGAGGGGGAGAACATTCGCCTACGGCGTAGAAGATCACACGATCCTCCGGTGCAAACGTTCTGGAAGGTTTCGGTGGAAGTTTCCACCGTCAGTACATTCTCGAAGGGCGCCGCTCTCGGTGCCGCTGCACCAGGTATCGACGTTCCGCCGTTTTGGCTCCACGTCGACGCCGACCTATGCGCAACCCTTCGGGAAGGCTCCCGATCACGATTCCGTGTGATTTCCCCGGAGATGATGTCCGGGTGACATCGAGGGTGTCGGCCGTTGACGCGGACCTTATAGCCGCGATTCTACCGACCTAGTACGCATCTCCCGGTACCGCGTTCCCGGGGAAGATGTCCCTGTCGTGATTTCGCTCGCCTGCACTCGGAGCATGACGCCGACCTGATATTTGCTTATACCAGGTATCGCTCTGTTCGACAATACCGTCTCGCCTCGGAGATGACTTCCGGATCGCTATTTCGTACCCCGCTGTCGCAACTTTGACGCCGATCCGTCCTTTCCGTTTACCAGGTCCTTTATTTCTCGAAACTTTCAACTCTTCTCGAAGAAGAGGTCCCCGTCGCTACTTTCTTACCGCGTCAACGGACTTCGACGCCGACCCGCGCGTCGTTTCTAACAGGTTCCGCGCTCCTCCCCTGCATCGAATGTTCTCGGAGAATACGTTCCGTTTGCTCGTTTTTTTAATCTTACTCGGACTTTGACGCCGATCTACGGAGGATGTGCCCCAGGTATCGAGCGATGGATTTGTCGTGTTTCTACCTGTGGCGGACGTCCCGTTTCGTATTTTACGAACGCGCCAACATATTCCAACGCGGATCTGTTCGGGCGATGTACCGGGTGTTCGGAAATTCTGCCGCATGCTCGCGACGAAGATTACGTGTGGCTCAAGCCCTCTTACTCGCGCCTTTTATCAACCGATTCGCGCGTAAACTACTTAAACGAAAATTTATTGCTTGAGCCGACTTTAAATCAAATAAATGTTTGAATCGGTCTTAATACTTGACGCTCGCTGCGTCGAACTATCTTTAAGTGCCTTTATGGCCAAACTCTTATCTCTAACGAAACTTATAACGCGAATTCTATCACTATGAATAATATTTCTTAAAACTAAATCTTATGTACTAGTTTGCGCCGGACGGGGTCATCACGCATTGCCCTACGTCCTCGGGGCGCCTCCTTACCACGCGGAATTACTCCTTCCTGGAGCACTCCGAGCCCGTCGGCGTGGCAGGACTCTTAAAAGACCCGGACTCGTCACTCTGGTTCCCCGGCTCTTCTCGCTGCGTCGGCCTGTCCGCCGCGACGCCTGGAGATGGTGTATCTGTGATGGGAACGGCGGGGGGAATTGGGGTTGACGCGCGGATGGGCGGCATATCTCGCGTCGCTTCACGTGCCGGTAGCGCTGCTGCCGCCTCCGCTGCCTTCTTCTCTACTCACTTTGTTTCGCGCTTGCTCTCCGCCATTAGCCTTATGGTCTCAGCCGAAATCTTATCTAAGACTACGCGTGGGGATCTAAATCCCGCGGGCCTCGCAAACTCAGCGCGCGGTCGCACGGTTCCGTTGCGGGAGTTTTTCTCCCAATTTAATTTAATCGCGCGTGCGAATCAATGGGACAATGCGACCAAAACCGTAGCTTTGGCGTCGTGCTTAAGGGGAAAAGCGCGTTCCGTCTTAGAATCGGTAGAAAATATAGAGAATTTGGGATACGAGGAACTAAAGTCAAAATTAGAATTACGTTTCGGTGAGGCAGCTTCCGCAAAATTATTACACGCAGTTTACAAATAGAAGGCAAAGATTTGAGGAAGATTTCGCTACTTTCGGTTACGAATTAGAAAGGCTCTCTCGATTAGCCTATCCCGAGTGTCCCTACGCGGTTCGAGACAAGATCGCGTGCGCTCAATTTGTTTCTCCCCTTGCGGACGGATTTATTAGAAGGACTTTTCAGCTAGAAGAGATTACCTCGCTGAAGTTGGCCATAGAGAGGGCAAACGCCGTTAAAATTATACAGGGAGGAAATTTTGAGAGAAGAAGGGATTTTGAAAAGCGATTTGAGAAAGGGAAGGATAGGAGCGTGAGGAGTAATGAAAAGAGAGATGGAGACGAGAAAGTCGAAGAAAAGGGAAAGAAAGGGTATGGTTATGGGCGGAGAGACTGGAATAAAACAAAGGAGTGTTGGTATTGTAGAAAGGTGGGACATTTCCGGTTCGATTGTCCTGAGAATAAGGGAAACACGGTTTAGTTGCTCTCGGCGGGGGGAGAATAACGGAAGTGGACATTACGAATGTTAATTGTTCTCAAATTGTTCTCTTCGTTTTTTGTTAATCGGATAAAGTCAAGTTCAAATTATTTTAGTTATAAGGGGATGTTGGATGGTAACGAGTGTTGTTTCAAGATAGATACGGGCTCGGACATTTCGATTCTCAGTAGAAGAATGGTTAGAGAGGGCAAGCACATTATTCAAATTAAAGATGTCTCTTAGATATCCTTCTGGAGAGGTAGTACCCATCGAATTTAAGGTCATGGCAAAAGTACTCTTAGGGAGATATTTCGTGGAAATTCCTATGTATGTGATAGACATGGATGACGATTGTTTACTGGGTGTAGATTTCTTAAGGAAGATAAATTTAGAAAATGTTTTCGAATTTGCTTTCGGTTCTTCGGAGTCTGATAAAGAAGAGGTTTTGAGTTGTTCTCGAATCCAAGTTTCTTCCGATAGAGCCCCATTCTTGAAAGAGCTCTATACTAGTAATTCCTCAAATTTAAATGAGGCTCAGAAAGAAATTTTTGCAGATTTCTTGGAGGAGTACCAGAATGTATTTTCCGAGGAAATTGTTACTGGGAATTGTGGAATCGTCGAACATGTTATCAATATACAAGATTCTTCTCCCATTAAGCAGGTTCCTCGTCGGATTCCCTTACAAATGCGAGAGGAAGTAGATAAAATTATTGAGGAAAGGAGGAAGCAAGGGGTCATAAAAGAGTCACAAAGCCCGTGGGTTTCTCCTGCTGTTTTGGTAAGAAAAAAAGAGAACGTTGAGATTTTGCGTCGAT
Organism: Temnothorax rugatulus; assembly: GCA_035220575.1. Lineage (NCBI taxonomy): Eukaryota > Metazoa > Arthropoda > Insecta > Hymenoptera > Formicidae > Temnothorax > Temnothorax rugatulus. Next base: position 1,935,486 of record JASTWL010002063.1, read on the forward strand.
TATAGGATGGTCAATGCGTTAACTAAAAAAGATTCGTTTCCTTTGCCCAGAATAGATGACATTTTTGATCAGCTTTCGGGTAACTTTTGGTTTTGCACTTTGGATCTTAAAAGTGGTTATTGGCAGGTAAAGATTCGTCCTGAGGATAAAGAAAAGACTGCCTTTTCTATTGGACGTGGATCATGGCAATGTACTGTAATGCCTTTTGGGCTGTGTAATGCCCCCGCTACCTTTGAGCTTAATGGAAAAAGTATTGCAAGGATTATTATATAAAATTTGTTTGGTTTATTTGGACGATGTAATAATTTTTGGTAAAAATTTTAATGAAATGTTCGAGAATTTAAAGAAAGTGCTCTCACGGTTACGTTCTGTTAATCTTAAAGTAAACCCTAAAAAGTGTATTCATTTTGCAAAAGAAGTAAAATATTTGAGACATATAGTCTCTTCGGGAGGTGTTACTACAGTTCCGGAAAAGATCTCTGCTGTGAAGGATTGGCCGATTCCACATAACAAGAAGCAGCTTCGAAGTTTCCTAGGGTTTTGCTCATATTATCGGAAATTTGTAAAAGGGTTTTCTTCTTTGGCTAAACCTTTATATACTCTAACGGAGAATCAGGTCAAACTTTCTTGGGATGAGAAGTGTCAAAGTGCATTTTTAGAGTTAAAACGAGTGTTATCTTCTTCTCCAATGCTATCCTTCCCGAGTGGGGAGGGAGAATTTATTTTGGACACTGACGCCTCGAATATTGGAATTGGCGCAATCCTTTCACAAAAGCAAGAGGGAGTAGAAAAAGTCATTGCTTATTTCAGTCATGTGCTTAGTAAGTCTGAGAGAAATTATTGCGTTACTCGTCGAGAACTCTTGGTGATAGTTGATTCTATAAAATTTTTCCGGCATTACCTTTCGGGGCAGAAGTTCTTGATCCGTACGGATCATGTTTCTCTTAGGTGGTTGATGTCTTTCAAATACTTAGAAGGGCAATTGGCGCGTTGGCTGGAGAGACTCCAGCAATACGAGTTCGAGATCATTCATCGCAAAGGCCTGATTCATAATAATGCCGATGGGCTATCTAGACGACAATGCGAATCGTTTGGTTGCAAATATTGTGCCAAGGTGGAGAGGAGAGATAGAAGAGACAGATAGAAGAATCAAGGAAATCAGTCGTTCGAATTATTCTTATAGGAGAGGCTCTTCAAGATTGGCGCAAAGAACAAATTGAGGACGTTAGCATTGCTTTTATTTACCACGGTAAGGAAGCGGGAATACGTCCGTCTCGTTTGGAAATACCCGCTAGAGATGTCTCTGCCCGGATATATTGGTCTTATTGGGACGCCCTGAGTTTAAAGGATGGAGTTCTTTATAAAAGGTGAGAAGCACCGAATCTTAAGTCGAGCGTTTTTGAGCTTATTGTTCCTTGAAGCCGTGTTAACCAAATTCTAGAGGAGGCTCATGATTCTTTTTCTGGATGGCACTTTGGGGTCAATAAGACACTCGAGAAAATCTGAAAGCGGTTTTATTGGGCTACTTGTAAACAAGATGTGGAAGAATGGTGCAAAACTTGCAAAGTTTGCGTGTCTAAGAAAGGCCCTTTGGCGAAGGAAAAGTCGCGCCTCATACGCAACTGGGAAATGGCCGTGGACAGCGAGACGCTGTCTGACCATCAGCTCATACAAATGATGATCCAGGTCACCTCTCAGGACGTGCTGGCCCGCCGCAGCGCCATTGAGGGCGCCAAGAAGAGATGGGCCCTCAAACAGTTGGACCCGGACCGCCTGCGTGCGGCGGTCCGGGGTCTAACATGGATGGACGATGCGGAGGGAACGGACGACGTGACCGCGAGGGACCTGGACGTAGACGTAGAAGTAGAGGAGCTGCGGAGCATGATGGAGCAAATATGCGACATCGCTATGCCCCGTCTCCAAAAAACTCCCCCGCGGCGCGCCGCATATTGGTGGACGGAACCCATTGCCGAGCTCCGGCGGACCTCCGTCCAAGCCAAAAGGAGGTGGTTGAGGGGCCGTGCAGGTCGGCGCGGACCGCTCAACGAACAAGAGGCGGGAGAGGCCTGGCGTACTGCCCGTCAGGACCTCTCCCGAGCGATTCGGGCGGCCAAGGAGGCCTCCTGGAAGGAGCTCCTCGCCACGCTAGATGAGGATCCGTGGGAGCGTCCCTACAAACTTGTTTTAGACAAGCTTAGACCGTGGGCGCCCCCGATCACGGAAACCTTAGACCCTCAGTTTGTCGGCAGAGTCGTCGACGCGCTATTCCCCGCAGACAGAGGCGAGGACGTCGGCTTCCCGGAGCAGCCTGCCCCGGAATGGTCCGGCAAACTGGGGGTCACGGAGGATGAGCTGGTGAGGGTCCTCCGCAGGATCAGGAGAGGCAAAGCCTCTGGCCCTGACGGAGTTCCAGGAAGGGTCTGGACCTTGGCCGCGGGGGGATCGACCGGCCGGATGCGCCGAGTGTTCATGGCGTGTCTAAGGACCGGTCGGTTCCCCAAAAGATGGAAGGAAGCCAACCTAGTGCTTCTACCGAAGGCCGGCAAGCCACCGGATGATCCGTCCGCGTACAGACCGATATGCCTGCTGGACGAGGCCGGCAAAATCCTAGAAAGGATCATCGCCGAACGTCTCGTCCAGCATCTGTCCCGGGAGGGCGGTCACGGACTTAGCGACAACCAACATGCTTCCGTACGGGAAGGTCAACGATTGACGCAGTGTTAAGCGTCATTTCCCGCACGGGAGCCATGACGAGGGAGGGATGGGCGGTTCTAGGCGTCAGCTTTGACGTCCGGAATGCGTTCAATTCCCTCCCATGGCCCGTGATAGGGAGGGCTCTTCAACTGCTAGATGTCCCTCCCTATCTAACAAGGGTCATTGAGGATTACTTCCGGGACAGAGGGCTCACGTACGTGGATAAGGACGGGATCCTCAGGGTCAAACTAATCGAGTGCGGTGTTCCGCAGGGGTGCGTGTTGGGCCCCCTCCTGTGGATCATCGCATTCGACATGATTCTGAGGATCGCCCTTCCCGTCAACTGTCATCTCACCGGGTATGCAGATGACCTATACCTGGTGGTTGGCGGGAGGGGCTGGCAAGAAGCACTGAGATTGGCCAACGCCGCCTCGGTGGTGCGTTCCTTGGTGTTTTAAGTATAAGATGGTTCACCTCCAGTTCTAACAGCTTGTTTAAAATGTAAGCGTATCGGTACGAATAATCAGAATGTTTAGAGAGGAAACGACACGCAAATCGTTATTTGAATGTAGAGAGAGATTGTATATTTAGACCTGTTATCGACAATATAGTTTTAGAGCCCATAAACATCTATGACAAGGTAGTAATACATCCAGCAAAACAATCAGTGTGAAAATATACAAAAGCAAAATAGTCTTCGCCGTCCAATCCTTTTATAAGCAGCATTAAGTCTCAACTCAGCTAATCTTCTTAATCGTGAAGTATTTTTATTAATAAAGCTCTCATATCGTTTAAAATATAGAGAACTATAAGATTAATCCAGTATAATAATATTCGAAAGTATCCACTAGCATAAAAGTTCGGGTTCAACCAAATGACATAAAGATAATAAACACAAGTATCATAAAGTATATTAATACATAATATCATAATCTTACATGGAATAATGCGCTTTAGCCAGAATGCTGTCGGATAATAGTTCAGTCAACAATAATCTTATATTTAAGAAAGATAGAATCTCCTGTAAGATACTAACAATCTCAAAAGAAGAATAATAAGAAGCAAGGCGGATTATCTGGCTTAATCTCAGTCAACTAAGGCAATGTAATATTAAATAGAGTATTTAATTGTGTTACGCATTATACCATGTAAACGAAACGCGTTATATGGATTCGCAATCTAATATAATAATCGGTTCTATCGATAAGAACAGAGTCCTTCGATGTACACACGGCGTCATTACTGCCTGGTCCACTGAAGTTGATGCGTTTTGGAACGCATTCAAAACGCGTGCAACTTTCTAACTATTCGTGCATCGTGACTAATCGAGAAACGGCAACGCTGTCCCCAGCTGTCTTTTGGCGCACATATTTTGACACGACGTAAGTTTGAAATAAATATGCAAAGTGACAAGATATATATTTAATTTATTCAATTTCAATCATATAATACTGTTTGTGCTTTTGCAGAATGCAGGAAATACAGATTCCAAATATATTGGTAAGTGTATCGGTGCAAATAATATTGTCGCTGGCACAATATACTATTTATGAACGAATGAATGAATGAATTAATAAATTAATTAATTAATTAAATCATTAATTAATTAAAAATTAATTAATTAATTAATTCACTCAAAAATTATATCAGTTTACAGATTGCTTGCTCGGGAGCTGAGTTCATAACGTGATTTATTTATTAATTCAATAATTCATTTATTTATTCTATCATTAAATTATTAATACATAAATTAATTAATATTTAATGATAAAATATATAAATATATAAATGAATTATTGAATTAATAAATAAATCACGTTATGAACTCAGCTCCGAAACAAGTAATCTGTAAACTGACAGGATTTTCCTATCGAATGGAAGCTGATGCGGTATTAGATGTGACAGAGGCTGATTTTGTTTCAGAAGCTACCAAAGAGTTCCTTGAGCGTTATAAAGCCAGTAAAGAAGGCAGGAAAAAGCAATTACCAATATTGTCCTCTTAAGACGTGTCTATCAGGTAAGTCGCAAGACAAATACTTGTTTATGAAAATGGATGCTGGTCTCTCTCAATTCATTTATAATATTCTTTATTTATAATATACTTACTTCTTTATTTATAATATTTTTTTATGATTGATTTTGTTTCAGAAGCTGCCAAAGAATTTGCAGAAACAAAAATATAAGGAACAAGAAACAGATATTAGCGATTAGGAAAATTAATTACATGTCGAATAAGTAACATTTACTTCGCCAGTCAACAATTAACACAATTGAGAATTTAATTGACTATACGGGCAATGATTATAATCGTGGTAACGATTATAATCGTCGTGACAAATCGTCACCGAGTTTCGACCAAGGATTCTGGTCATTCTAAAGTTGCATCAACTTTACTTTCATCGTTACCACGATTATAATCATTGCCGGTATAGTCAATTAAATTCTCAATTGTATGAATTACATATGTTAATAAATTTTACATGGTAATATTGAAGTGACAATATTAAGTGGTAATATTAAAGTTACAATTAGAGCTGAAATAAATGTATTTTTTCAAAACCTTGTAAATACCTTTTTATTTATAAATAATATATAAGTATTGTTAAACGTTTAATTTCCCAAATTATATAGATTTCTCTTCTTTCATACTTTTCTCTCGTATCGTCAAAAAAAAAAAAAAAAAAAAAAAAAAAAAAAAAAAAAAAAAAAGAAAGAAATATTGTGTCTTGCGAAACATGTTTCCCGCCACATCAACCCATTAGTGCAACTGGACTAGAAGTTAAATTTTAAATAAATAAAAAATTATATTTAAAAAGAATAGAACATGCAATAAGTTCGTGGTGCACATTTACAGGATATTCAGCTGGAGCTACACTTTTAACTTCTATGCAGACTCCGTCTTTAAACCCGGAAAACTTGGCATTATACCACCAGTCAGTCTATCTCGATATCTTACGAACTTTATATTAATTAATGCAAGTAATGTTTATAATCATCAGTAATAATTATAAATAATAATTATATTAAATAACTTCTCTTTCGTTACAAAATCAACATCAGATAATTTACATTACTAACAGTGGATGGTCTGGTAAAATTTTAATATTATTTTGGAGAGAAAGTGTGTTGTGTGTATGTGTATACACATGTTCGTGCATGTGTATATATATCGTATGTCTTCTTACACATTGTTTATAAGGTTATAATAAGTCCGGACATGGAGCGTAATAGATTCGCAAATCTCAAAGAAGGAGATAGAGGAAGAATAGTCGGTTTATATGAAGCAGGATTCAGTAGGACAGAAATTACGCAAATAACTGGATACAACAGGAAAACCGTTTACTTATGGATAAAGAAGCATGAAGAAGGAGGAGTACAGAATTTACGAGATCATCGGAAAAATAATAGACGTCCAAAAAAAACACCTGAACAAGATCAAGAAATTGTTGAAGCTATCGATGAGCATCCTTTCGAAGCAGCTGCAACAGTTTTACACGACAGGAATGTAAATATTTCTGAAAGTACGATCAGACGCCGTTTACATGCTGCTGGTGTTCATTCACGTCCCGCAGCGAAAAAAATTGAATTAAAGCCAGAACATCGAAATCGAAGAATCCAATTTGCAACAGAATACTTGAACTTACCTTAAGAAGAGTGGAACAAAGTAGTTTGGATGGATGAGAAAGTGTTTTCATCCGCAGAAGATGGACGATATCTCGTTTGGCGACCTCGTGGAGAACGTTTAAATCTAAAATACGTTCTTCCAAAAGGATATAGCGGAAGAATTACGGCAGGATTTTGGGGAAGCATGACTTCGAGTGGATTAATGGATCTAGTAGAAATAACACCAAGAATGAACGCCGAAGAATACGTGGCAATTCTAGAAAACACATTAAAACCGAGCATTAGACGTATTTATCCAGAAGAACAATATCCGGTTGTGAAAATATAATTTTTTATTTATTCAAGATTTAACTTCTAGTCCAGTTACACTGATGTGGCGGGAACCATGTTTCGCAAGACACAATATTTCCTTTTTTTTTTGACGATACGAGAGAAAAGTATAAAAAAAGAGAAATCTATATAATTTGGGAAATTAAACGTTTATCAATACTTACATTATTTATAAATAAAAAGGTTTTTACAAGGTTTTGAAAAAATACATTTATTTCAGCTCTAATTGTAATTCAATATTACCACTTAATATTGTCACTTCAATATTACCATGTAAAATTTATTAACATATGTAATTCATACAATTGAGAATTTAATTGACTATACCGGCAATGATTATAATCGTGGTAACAATTATAACACAGCCCCACAAAAAAAAATTTTTTTCTGTCCGGCGGACCGGACTAGTCAATTCTTACGTATTTTGGGTCGCTGAATCCAAATCCGAGGTCAGAATTCAAAAGTTGGTTCGTGTTTTTTTTTCTAATCTCAAAAAACACTTTTTTAGTACATTTGAGCCGTAATGAAAAAGCGCGAGCTAGTTTCGAAATTCTGACCGTGGATTCGGATTCAAAAGCTTGAATTACATAACAATTGACTAGATTTTTTAATAAAAAATGGCAGATCCAATATGGCGGATCCAATATGGCGGATGTTTTTTCAAATTGATCCGATTCGCTTGAAACTTGGTACTCGGGGGTTTTTGTGGTCGCTGAATACGAATCTGACGTCAGATCATAACATAATCACACTGAAAATGCAGTTTTTCCCACATGACTCTGAGAAAGTACAAATCTTATATATTTGACGTCCAAGACCACAATTAGTCAAAGTATATCCATGACTTGATCCTTCTGCAACCAGGGTACCTCGTGGTGACGGTGGGCAACGGATTTATTCCGGCGTTATAGATACGTATCTAACCCAGGAATTTCGCCGGAATAAATCCGTTGCCCACCGTCACCACGTGGAGGTACCCTGGTTGCAGAAGGATCAAGTCATGGATATACTTTGACTAATTGTGGTCTTGGACGTCAAATATATAAGGTTTGTACTTTCTCAGAGTCATGTTGGAAAAACTGAATTTTCAGTGTGATTATGTTATGATCTGACGTCAGATTCGTATTCAGCGACCCCAAAAACCCTCGAGTAACAAATTTTAGGTGAATCTGGTCAATTTTCAAAAACTCATCGAGTATACTGGATCTGCCATTTTGAATTTTGGAAAACTGACATCAGATTCGTACTCAGCGACCACAAAAACCCCCGAGTACCAAGTTTCAAGCGAATCGGATCAATTTGAAAAAACATCCGCCATATTGGGTCCGCCATATTGGATCTGCCATTTTTTATTAAAAAATCTAGTCAATTGTTATGTAATTCAAGCTTTTGAATCCGAATCCACGGTCAGAATTTCGAAACTAGCTCGCGCTTTTTCATTACGGCTCAAAATGTACTAAAAAAGTATGTTTTTTGAGATTAGAAAAAAAACACGAACCAACTTTTGAATTCTGACCTCGGATTCGGATTCAGCGACCCAAAATACGTAAGAATTGACTAGTCCGGTCCGCCGGACAGAAAAAAATTTTTTTTTGTGGGGCTGTGTAATCGTCGTGACAAATGGTCACCGAGTTTCGACCAAGGATTCTTGGTCATTCTAAAGTTGATGCAATTTTAGATGCTTATAATATAAGCAACTTAATTAAATAATTAAATTTCTTTGGAAAAATATTACCCTGGCAGAGGTATATTTCGCATAAACGAAATTGGACGATTCGTTGAATCTAAGTTTATCAAATTTTATCTTTCTTCCTATTTTTATCCGACACTGTATACTTATCGTAACTTTTCGTTGGATCAAAAGGTTCCCATCTACTCGCTGGAAAAATGTGTTTGTTCTTCTCGTACCATGATCTAAAATAACATAAAGGAGAATTATACAAAGTATTCTTTCAATCGTGATAAATACCTAAGTAAAATAAAATAACATGCCAACATTGTGATATTGCTTCATAAGTTTTATCATTTAGTATATTTACCTTAGTTACAATAAAATCGTAAAACGTCTAATGGTGCGGTAATATAAGATCCTCCTTGACATACATTAACTGATCTGCCATTACTGTTTTAAGCTCACTGAATTCATGCCTCAGAACTTCTAAACATCTCTGAAGAAGCTGATAGATAGAATTACCTGTATGTGAAAATTAAATTTATGCAGGAGAACATTATATATCACGCCAATGTTACTCCAAAAGTGACACTGGAGTATCTCTAAATCACTGATACATTCACCTTTCTTCATTATAACACTCCGACGATGGCCAGATCCATCCCAATAACTGAATGTGATCTCAATTTCTTCTTCCTTCAACGCGTTTTACTTTTTAGCCCATTCTTGCTTTAATTCTTCCATAAATTTATTTTCCTCCTCCTCCCTTTCCCTATCTGGCAAGAAACTTGTATCTATATCTGGATTTTTCTTATCTTCTTAATCGCGGGGCCATCAGATTGCACATTTTCTGACTGCGGAGATTTTTCGGCATCTTTTCTTCGCCGCTAGCGCTCTTTCCTTTTCCTGCTCTTTTTCATGTTCCATCTATAGGAAAATTATTACACATTAACTCAATAAGCGTTGAACTTGCATACATAAGTGAATCTCGCGTTTTATGTAAAATTTTGTAAAAAACCGGTAACCTAACCTATGTTTACGCGAGCGTTACTTCTGTAGTATAATAACTTACGATAATTTCTTCGCGTAAACGGGAAAATCTCCTCGACATCAGCTCCCTGCCGTTATAGAATTTTCTTCGTATCCTATCTTCTGAAGAAGCTCATCGAAAATTCTTGATATGTATGACTAGATGACATTCAGAGCACTGGGCAAAAATCACATAACATTCAGAGCACTGGGCAGAAATCACATATTTTGTAAGAAACCGGTAATCTAACCTATACTACGTTTACGCGAGCGTTACTTAATTCTGTAGTAACTTACGAATGATACGATAATTTCTCCGCATAAACGGGAGTTTTATATAGTAACTACGATGATATCATTCGTATAAGTTACTACAGAAGTAATACTCACGTAAACGTAAAATACTATAATTCCTGTCACTTAGTCGCATAAAAGAGTCACGGTGCGGTCGCGCTTCGCGTCGTATAATAATAGGATAGGATAATTACATGTAAATAAAACAATTACCTTGAATCAGAAAAAATATTAATCGTCGCATCACGTAGAGTCACGGTCGGTATCGCTCCGCGCGTATACTTGATGATGATGACGCGAAACACTACCGTGTAGTTTAACTGACTGTGACAGCGCGCTGAACGGCGCACTGTCTGCACTGCGCGCAGGACACACACGTAGTATACATATGTATATGTACATATCGAAACTGGCGATACCAGCACCGCCAGTGTCGAAAAAGTGAAAGTTACATTCCTCTGATTGGTTGAGAGTCAACGTAGACGACGACGACGACGACAACGTATCTTAATATAAAATTTTCACATTTTCGACTTTGCGTCGCAATATCTCCGCTCGTAGGGCACGTAGCGGAAAATGTTATAAGAGATACCCCCCCAATTCGAACCCCAAGCTATCGATCAAGCCTACTTAGAACTTGATCCGTTCACTCGTTATATGAGATCTCAACATCTCGAGTACTCGCAACCCGTCGCGTCGCGTAAAAGAGTCACGGTCGGTCTCGCTTTCCTGTGATGACTTTTGAAAAATTGAAAAAATTGTTGTGACTTGACGCGAGACACTACCGTGTCTCTTGATAACCCATAAAACGCATTGTGTACTTTATTGGTAAAAAAATATATTTAACGTTGGTAAAAAAAAAGTTCCTTTTCACGACGGTATCTTGTAATGCCCCCACGGCAGAGTGTCGTACGAGTCGGAGACGACGTATCGCTTGTCGTCGTACGGGCTGAGAGCGAGCTTCAACTCAGACACGGTGTGCACATCGTGCAACGTCGATCGAATACACGACTGGCGCCTAGACTGCTCTATCGCGTCGTTCAGACAACGCATGTAGTCGTCGAACGTTATCGTTCTAGCGACCACGTTTCTCTTGATGCCCTTTATTTTCTTCGTGTCGCTCTTTCCCTCGACCTTCAAGGCGTACATCTTCGACCTCAGTCCAACGAATTCCGTCATGACCGCGCCATCGTTCTCGTCCTTCATTAAACCGGGTATTTTTTTGTTGACGCGCGGCATGCGATACGCGTTGTTCTCGGGGTAGCCGCTCGTGTCGAATCTCGCGATGTCGCGCTTCATATCCTCGTACGCGTCGTCGCACTCCAGAAAGTATATGAGACTGTCGGTGTCCGTGTACATTATCTTACATCTTTCGCGATGCAGCGGCACCATGTAGTCGTAATGAAAATCGTAGACGCGCGTCTTGGATATCTCGAGAATGCACATACCGACGTAGATGGGTTTGTTCAACTTCACCTTGAGCTTGCGCAACTCAACGGCCATCAGATCCTCCGCGAAAACGTTTCGACTGTGAAAATTCGGTTTCGCGATCATCGCCTCCGCGCCGTATCTCCCATCCCAACGCGTCACGAGACGCACGTCGACGTGATCTCGCACGTTTTCCATTGTCTTTCCGAAGACCGCGTTGTTCATTAATTTATACATTTCTCTTTCGAAATCGTTGTTAGCGCGTGTTCTGAATCCCGTATTTAGCTCTATGTATCCGCGAAGCCACAGAGATTGCGCGAATCGCAGGGCGCGATGAATCCTCGTGACGCGCAATCTGTATCGCACGCATTGCTGCAGATTACGGTAGTGCAGCACGTAGCGCGACTTGTCGCGCAGAGTGGCGAGGAGTTTATCGCACCGTTTTCCAGGAGGCTTATCGTGCGTTGGGCAAAACGGAAGGTCAGCGTGAGCGTCGTGGAGTTCACGCGGATATGCAAGGTCGACCTCCAAAATGTAACCGATAGCTGAGTCCAATGTCACGGACATTACGTCGAGACTCTCCGCGTCGCCGACCCATTGAAACTTCGCGTACGGCAACGGCTCGCACATCGCCCAACCGTACAAATTATTACCGTCAAAATACATTAGATACGTCGACGGTTGCGAAGAGTCGTGCGATCGCATGTATTTGTTGTTGGCTCGCGCGTACCTGTTGGAGCATTGACTCAGACCGCCGCGTATACCGCGCTCCACGAACATTACCATGTCGATATCGGTGAGCAATTCGAATCGCACCCCCGTGTACTTCAGCATCGTGTCCCACGTGTAACCCGGTAGGGTGTAGTAATGCGCGGGATCCAGTCCGTAAGTGTCGATACAGGAATCGCGAAAATTTTCAAAAATATCCGCCAGGAGAAGCACGTCCGTTTTAAGATACAGATCGCTGTACTCGCCGAGATTTCCCACGCGAAAACAACGCCAGACGTTCCGCGCGTGCTCGTAATCGCTCTCGGTCGCGGTCTCGCCGATCAACGAACTGTAAAAAGCCTTGCGCGGTGGTAATTCCGTCACCAGCAACTTATCGAAGCCGTCGACGTACTTGTACGGAAATACGCCTTTACGCGTGAGCAGGTTGAAATCGCTTTCGCTCAGTTCCGAAAATTCTGAACGCATTATCCTCAACTTGTTCCTATCGAGATACGACGCCAATTTCTCGAGACTGGTACTGAGAAATTTGAACGAATCTACGAATCGCAACTTCGTACAGTTTCCCCAGTTAACGCCCGCCCTCACATTCTTCGTGAACGATATGTACGTCTCTTTGGTGAGCGGTAATAAATCGACGCTACCCTCGAAGCTGTTAGCTATATCCTTGATAATAAAGTGGGCATCGTAACCGGATAAATTATGAAAAAACACAGGAATAACGTACGAGTCTCTATAATTTAGATTGCAACGCAGATGCGCGGGACCTCTATAACGTCCGGTCAAGTGACAGTGATCGCGCACGCGTTGACCTTCCGATTCGAACGGTCTCTCGCATATGTGACAGTTCGTCGCGATCCAAAAATTTCGTGTCTCGTCCAGCGTGAGCTCCGCCATGGTCACGTTCGTCATGAGTATCTCCTTCACACGATGCGCGATAACGTTGAGATCGTTGACGAACCACGACACACAGTCCTCGCCGCGATGAAATCTGTACGCTGGCGCAATCTCATTGTACGCGCTGCACAAGTAGTATCCCACGCTGAACGCTCTGTCATGCTGATAGACGTATCTCTGGACGTTATCACCGCGTATCTCTTCTCTCTCCAACAAGCATTCTAGATCAGCGTACACTACGAAGGGAATGCGAGTCTTCCTACTGTGATCGCGAAAAAAGAGCCACTTGTCGTCGTCGTCGTTCGGAAAAACGATAGCGCAGTCGTTCATCTTTTCACAGTCGACGCTGTAAACGGACAATTTCTCGCTCGAGCAAAAGTAGTGTAGGCATCTGAAAAAAATATGCATGATTAGTCCGCAAACATCTGATTCGGGGGACTCCTTTTTTTATACCTACCGATCGCATATGTACTTCATGTTCTTGCTCCTGTTTAACTGAGACCCCACCAATCGGGATAGATTCCTTATCAACGCGAAATGACCGACGTACGAGGTGTTTCGCGAATCTTGCAGATACAACAGATTGACGTGACTGTCCTTCTTATCGTCGGTCAACCGCAAAGGGACGATCTCGTCGTTCCGTTCCCTCCGCCAAGTAGTAAAAACGTTGACGGACACGTTGTTGAGTCGTTCGAACCTTGAAATTTGTTTCAGAGTCATAGGAAACTAGATTCTATCGAGATTCAATTGCGTCGAATAGTGAGGATACGAACTACACCTGTCCGTGTTTCTTTGAACGGGATACAGAGCGGAGATTACCGCCCACGCGAAACACGCGTTGTCCGTCGAACGCACGTTGATCACCGCTCTCTTCAGCTTTATCCATCGCGGTATTTCCATCAAACATCCAGCGTGCATGGGATTGCACTTGTTCACGTTCGCCATCAAGTTCAATATACGCGACAATGCCTAGCCACTGTCGCGTTCCTGAAACTCATCCAGAACCGTCAGAGTGGCGTCGATCACGTATCTGTCGTACCACTCTCGCAAATCGGACGTGGGAAAGAGCTGACGATTTCTCGTGGCGACGCTTTTGACGGCGGTTTGAGCTCCCGCGACGAACTCACCGATGAAAATTGTGTTAACCTTCAAACACGCGTGTCTCTCGTGATTGACGCGCACTTGTTCGAGCACAGTAGTAGGTAAACTAGGCGGATTCTAACCCAGGAGCTCCGAGGGGGGGTGAGGGGCGAGGGGGGTCCCCTGGCGGGGGGGGGGGTGTCCGCGGGTGAGGGGGGGGTACCGCGTTTCCGGGCGCGCCGCGGGTGAGGGGGAGGGGGTACCGCGTTTCCGGTCGCTCCGCGGGGAGGGGGAGGGCGGTTCCCCGTTTCCGGTCGCGCCGCGGGGAGGGGGAGGGGGGTTCCGCGTTTCCGGTCGCGCCGCGGGGTGAGGGGGCCGCCTTCTCGGGCGCCACGGGGGAGGGGTCCGCGGGGTGAGAGGGCCGCGTGCAACGGCCGCGTCGGTCCGCGTGACGTCACACGGCGCGCTCCCGCTCGCGTTCTCGCTCCCGTCCCCCCCGTTCGCGCGGTTCCCGGTTCGCGCGGTCTCTCGCCACTCCTCTTCGTAGTACGTCTTCATGTTCTCTCTCTCTTTCTCTCTTATCTTTTTCTCCTACTCACCTTCTTACCTGTGCGTCATCCGTTCACGTCTTGTCTCGGCTATTTCTCTCGGGTGTCCTCTTCACGTTCGCCTTCTCGCTCCCACCCATTATAGTTATATCATTTTTTTTAAATATTATTTTAAGTGACTTATTGGAAATAAGAGGAAGAATATTTAATAATTAGCTATGAGACAGAGTCATTTATATGAGAAAACGTTTAATGATTGCGCGACGAGTGCGGCACGCGCATTCTTATCTAGAGTTACCGCTCTGTAATTCTAAACCGCTGACGGTGGACAAGGGAACTGGTAGACAGAAGGAAAGATAAATAATTTTAGATACTGTGATATATGTATACATTTATTTCTCATTTTTTACCAAATTTCCGGCTCGTAGATACGCATTCCGAACAAAATTTGTAAGTCGAATATGTCTTCCACGCCGCTCTGCTCCCATATTAGCTCGTTGGCTTCACGATCAATCGATCTGAAATAGCGAGTCCACATTTGATGCGCCAAATTCAAGAAGCCATTGATTCTCACTTCATCACGATGTATCTGTCGCTGAAATCAGATTACATAAAAATAAAAGAATGTTAAAAGTATAAAGATATGAAGTATACATACCTGGCCGCGAAGAATTCGAATTCTCACCATGTCTGTAACGCGTATCTCAACGACGGGTATGTTATCAACCCATACTATCTGTAAAAGTTATATACCATTTAATATTTACAAATTTACACTTTAATCGCGAATCGTTATACACACCCCAGTCGCCGGATAAGATATTTCAATCACATCTTCAATATAAGCCATTATAGCAGTTATATAACAAAATGTATGTAATAAGCCGTATGCAAAGAGAGACTGTGTGCTCTGACCCGAGGCAGAGCTCAATTTATAGGAATCGAAAAAATGAAGAGAGAGGGTTGTACGTGATTTATCTGCGACATATTATATTGTAAAAAACTAGCTGTCATGAAAAATAATCTTCTACTTACCTTTGCATCTTGCAATCGCAGGTGGAGACTCTGAACCGCTATCGAATACAATGAGGAGCGAGGATGTGCATGAATCATCTCAGGTATATTATATTATATGAAAATGATACCTTTTTCAAGAACATACGTGTCTCGCGATGATTTCATTAAACACGTGCAAAATTGCAAATTTTGCAATTTCGTATAAGTCAATGGCGCGTTATTGTTTTCAAGAACATACGTGTCTCGCGATGATTTCATCGAACACGTGCAAAACTGCAAATCTTGCATTTTTCTGGTCGATGTACGGTTGCTGCATTGATACAGATCAAATCGCCGAAAGTCAAAGGCGCGATATCGGTTTCAAGAACATACGTGTCTCGCGATGATTTCATCGAACACGTGCAAAACTGCAAATCTTGCATTTTTCTGTTCGATGTACAGCTGCTGCAGTTATACAGATCAATTCATCATAAGTCAATAGCGCGTTATTGTTTTCAAGAACATGTCACGACGTGTCTCGCGATGATTTCATCGACACACGTGCAAAACTGCAAATCTTGCATTTTTCTGTTCGATGTACGGCTGCTGAGATCATGGTGAAATTTGATATGACAAAAAGCAAACGATGCATCATTAGTGAGGTATAAAATGGATAATCTGGGGGGATACGCTCAGTAGTCGAGGACTGGAAGTCGCGAGTACCAAAAATTGTGTTGGAAAGAGAATCGTGCAATAACATGGAGCAAGAGTTGTTGGTGCAATCCACCCTTTTAAATTCGCGGGAAAATTTTACCGCGTGGGAGCAACGATGCGACGAGTTTATCGAATCGTTGGAAGAACAAAGCCGAATTAAACGGCCACGATTATCCATCGGTCTTAGACAGTCGTTGGTCGCTTGTATCGCACGACTCGAAGGTCTGAAAGACTCGGTACGTCAACGTTTCGTGCATGTGGGTGCCGAATACGGTGCGAGTGAGACAGAACTCAGATGGCGCGAGATAGATACGGCTTTTGAAAGCCGTATACTGACTGGTGCGGTAATAAATTCCAAATACATCGAACCTCGTCAATTTCTCGAAGATGCGAGGGACATTGTACTCGATCGTGTGCGGAATGTCATGCAACGGCATGACAATGTAAAAATAAACACAGTGTTTAACGGTGAATTTGTGGCTGGTGATAAACGCGTAAATAAAAGTATCGCTACCAGAAACTGTGAACTCTTTCGTGAGTCCGATCTGCACGAGTGGTACAAGCGACATGTTATCGAGCCTACCCTAGCATCGCTGGAGGAATTCCAGGAACGTGATAGCGGGTGGGCGTTGTCGCGTATACTTAATTTAATGGTAAATGTGAACAAGTACAATCCATTGCACGCGGGGTGTTTTGTGGAAATACCGCGAGAAATTAAAATGAAGAAGGCGGTGATAAACGTGCGATCCAAGGACAATGCATGTTTCGCATGGTCAGTGGTGGCTGCTCTGCATCCAGCCGAAAGACATGCAGATCGGGAAACATCGTATCCACATTACACGTCGGTGCTAAATCTCCAAGATATTGAGTTCCCAATGACGTTGGATCAAATTAAAAAATTTGAAAATCACAACGACATCTCCATCAACGTCTACAGCATCGAGAAAAACAAGAAACTTACTATCCTGCCAATACGGCTCACTGACAGAAAGATGGACAGACATGTAAATCTGTTGTACGTGGATAACGACAACGTGGGGCATTTTGCATGCGTCAAGAACCTATCCCGCCTATCCTGAGCTCGCAATTGAGCAAGAAAAAAAACAAAAAATACTTTTGCGATCGGTGAGTATACATCTTAATAAATAATAAAAATAATTTTTACGTGAAAGATATATATAAAATTTCATTATTTACAGATGTTTACACTACTTCAGCTCCAGCGAGAAATTGGAAGCCCACACCGTCGACTGTCGGGAGATGAACGACTGCGCGATCAAGTTACCGAGCGATAACGACAAGTGGTTGGCCTTCAAGAATCACAACAGGAAGGAACGAGTTCCGTTTGTCGTGTACGCCGACCTCGAGTGCACCCTGGAGAAGATGGAAGCGGATCCGGAAACGTCCAAGTACACGTATCAACATCATCGCGTGTTTAGCATAGGGTACTACGTGCGTTGCTCGTACGACGACTCGTTATCATTGTATCGGTTTCGTCGCGATAAGGATTGCGTCGCGTGGTTCGCCGAGGAGCTAAGATGTTTAGCTCACAATGTAAATACTATTTTGTCCACTAATGTACCCATGGCAGATTTCACGCGAGACGAGTGGGAAAAATTTAACAGCGCAACGCACTGTCACGTGTGTGAAAAACCGTTCGAGCCAGACGACGTGCGAGTACGCGATCATTGTCACCTGACCGGTCGGTACAGAGGTCCCGCGCATTCTAATTGTAACTTAAATTACAAAGATTCGCATTGCATTCCCGTAGTTTTCCACAATTTATCAGGCTACGACGCGCATTTTATTATAACGGAAATAGCAACAGCGTACGAAGGACGTGTAGATCTGCTTCCAATCACAAAAGAAAAATACATTTCCTTTACAAAAAATGTTAAAAGCACCGAGGATAAAAATGAGAAAACTTGCGTTAAATTACGATTTATCGATTCATACAAGTTTCTCACCGCTAGTCTCGACAAATTGGCATCTTATCTCACCAAGGATAAACTGCGAATATTGCAACGCGAATTTTGTACATTATCCGCAGAAAATTTTGATTTGCTGACACGAAAAGGCGTATTTCCTTACGAGTACATTGACTGCGTCGAAAAATTGGACGACTCGTGCTTACCACCGCGCGACTCGTTTTTCAGTTCATTGACAGGTGACACCGTATCCGAGAGCGATTACGCGCACGCCGTCAACGTCTGGCAGCGGTTCTCCATTCGAACGCTCGGTGACTACAGCGATTTGTATCTGAAAACCGATGTCTTGCTGTTGGCCGATATTTTTGAAAATTTTCGCGATAGCTGCGTCGCGAGTTATGGACTCGATCCGGCATATTATTACACTCTGCCGGGTTTTACGTGGGATGCTATGTTGAAGCATACGCGTATCAATTTCGAACTGCTCACCGACATTGACATGGTCATGTTTATCGAACGAGGTATACGCGGCGGTTTGAGTCAATGTTCAAACAGATACGCGCTGGCCAACAACAAGTACATGCAGTCGTACGATCCATCGAAACCATCGTCGTACCTGATGTATTTCGATGTTAACAACTTGTACGGCTGGGCAATGTGTCAACCATTGCCTTACGCAGATTTTCGATGGGTCGACGACGTAACCGATTTTAATGTTATGGATGTCGCGTTGGATTCCTCGATAGGCTACATTCTCGAAGTCGATCTCGAGTATCCGCAACATCTTCACGACTCGCACGTTGACCTACCGTTCTGTCCGACGCGCGATAAACCACCCGGTAAGCGGCAGGACAAGCTTCTCGCAACATTACACGATAAGAAACGTTATGTCATACATTATCGCAACCTGCAGCAGTGTACTCGTCACGGCCTTCGCGTCACAAAGATTCACCGCGTATTGAAATTCGCGCAATCTCCATGGCTTCGCGATTACATATACCTCAATACGCAATTTAGAACATTGGCCAAGAATAATTTCGAGAAAAATCTATACAAATTGATGAACAACGCGGTGTTTGGCAAAACCATGGAGAACGTGCGCAATCACGTTGACGTGCGACTCGTGACTCATTGGGAGGGTAGATACGGCGCGGAGGCAATGATTGCGAAACCAAATTTTCACAGTCGAAGCGTCTTTTCGGAAAATCTAGTAGCAATAGAAATGCGAAAACTCGAGGTGAAATTCGACAAACCAATCTACGTGGGTATGTGCATCCTCGATATATCCAAGACATGTTTGTATGAATTTCATCACGAGTACATGTTACCGTTGTATCGCGACAAGTGTAAAGTCACGTACACCGATACGGACAGTCTCATTTATCACATCGAGTGCGACGACGTGTACGATACCATGAAGCGCCACATTAATAGATTTGACACATTTTAAAAACAACTATCAAACAAGTAAAACATCTTTTAAAGACCGTCGTGAGACAGGTTAGTTTTACCCTACTGATGACCAGTCATTGCGATAGTAATCCTGCTCAGTACGAGAGGAACCGCAGGTTCGGACATTTGGTTCACGCACTCGGTCGAGCGGCCGGTGGTGCGAAGCTACCATCCGTGGGATTATGCCTGAACGCCTCTAAGGCCGTATCCTCTCTAGTCAAAGGTGGCAATGATATCTCTAGGAGTCTCGTGAGTCGAAAGGCTCAAAACAATGTGACACACTACTAGGCGGCCGGTCCACACTCACGTGGCGGGCCGGTCGTCGCACGAGCCCGGTTTGCCGTACGGCGCCTCTGCCCGTCGTCGGGATCTCACCGCTTACGACGGCACGGCGTCTAACGGTCGAACATGAGTTTCGCGAGTTCGATGTCGAGACTCGGAATCGTCTGTAGACGACTTAGGTACCAAGTAAAACATCTTTTAAAGATGTTTTACTTGTTTGATAGTTGTTTTTAAAATGTGTCAAATCTATTAATGTGGCGCTTCATGGTATCGTACACGTCGTCGCACTCGATGTGATAAATGAGACTGTCCGTATCGGTGTACGTGACTTTACACTTGTCGCGATACAACGGTAACATGTACTCGTGATGAAATTCATACAAACATGTCTTGGATATATCGAGGATGCACATACCCACGTAGATTGGTTTGTCGAATTTCACCTCGAGTTTTCGCATTTCTATTGCTACTAGATTTTCCGAAAAGACGCTTCGACTGTGAAAATTTGGTTTCGCAATCATTGCCTCCGCGCCGTATCTACCCTCCCAATGAGTCACGAGTCGCACGTCAACGTGATTGCGCACGTTCTCCATGGTTTTGCCAAACACCGCGTTGTTCATCAATTTGTATAGATTTTTCTCGAAATTATTCTTGGCCAATGTTCTAAATTGCGTATTGAGGTATATGTAATCGCGAAGCCATGGAGATTGCGCGAATTTCAATACGCGGTGAATCTTTGTGACGCGAAGGCCGTGACGAGTACACTGCTGCAGGTTGCGATAATGTATGACATAACGTTTCTTATCGTGTAATGTTGCGAGAAGCTTGTCCTGCCGCTTACCGGGTGGTTTATCGCGCGTCGGACAGAACGGTAGGTCAACGTGCGAGTCGTGAAGATGTTGCGGATACTCGAGATCGACTTCGAGAATGTAGCCTATCGAGGAATCCAACGCGACATCCATAACATTAAAATCGGTTACGTCGTCGACCCATCGAAAATCTGCGTAAGGCAATGGTTGACACATTGCCCAGCCGTACAAGTTGTTAACATCGAAATACATCAGGTACGACGATGGTTTCGATGGATCGTACGACTGCATGTACTTGTTGTTGGCCAGCGCGTATCTGTTTGAACATTGACTCAAACCGCCGCGTATACCTCGTTCGATAAACATGACCATGTCAATGTCGGTGAGCAGTTCGAAATTGATACGCGTATGCTTCAACATAGCATCCCACGTAAAACCCGGCAGAGTGTAATAATATGCCGGATCGAGTCCATAACTCGCGACGCAGCTATCGCGAAAATTTTCAAAAATATCGGCCAACAGCAAGACATCGGTTTTCAGATACAAATCGCTGTAGTCACCGAGCGTTCGAATGGAGAACCGCTGCCAGACGTTGACGGCGTGCGCGTAATCGCTCTCGGATACGGTGTCACCTGTCAATGAACTGAAAAACGAGTCGCGCGGTGGTAAGCACGAGTCGTCCAATTTTTCGACGCAGTCAATGTACTCGTAAGGAAATACGCCTTTTCGTGTCAGCAAATCAAAATTTTCTGCGGATAATGTACAAAATTCGCGTTGCAATATTCGCAGTTTATCCTTGGTGAGATAAGATGCCAATTTGTCGAGACTAGCGGTGAGAAACTTGTATGAATCGATAAATCGTAATTTAACGCAAGTTTTCTCATTTTTATCCTCGGTGCTTTTAACATTTTTTGTAAAGGAAATGTATTTTTCTTTTGTGATTGGAAGCAGATCTACACGTCCTTCGTACGCTGTTGCTATTTCCGTTATAATAAAATGCGCGTCGTAGCCTGATAAATTGTGGAAAACTACGGGAATGCAATGCGAATCTTTGTAATTTAAGTTACAATTAGAATGCGCGGGACCTCTGTACCGACCGGTCAGGTGACAATGATCGCGTACTCGCACGTCGTCTGGCTCGAACGGTTTTTCACACACGTGACAGTGCGTTGCGCTGTTAAATTTTTCCCACTCGTCTCGCGTGAAATCTGCCATGGGTACATTAGTGGACAAAATAGTATTTACATTGTGAGCTAAACATCTTAGCTCCTCGGCGAACCACGCGACGCAATCCTTATCGCGACGAAACCGATACAATGATAACGAGTCGTCGTACGAGCAACGCACGTAGTACCCTATGCTAAACACGCGATGATGTTGATACGTGTACTTGGACGTTTCCGGATCCGCTTCCATCTTCTCCAGGGTGCACTCGAGGTCGGCGTACACGACAAACGGAACTCGTTCCTTCCTGTTGTGATTCTTGAAGGCCAACCACTTGTCGTTATCGCTCGGTAACTTGATCGCGCAGTCGTTCATCTCCCGACAGTCGACGGTGTGGGCTTCCAATTTCTCGCTGGAGCTGAAGTAGTGTAAACATCTGTAAATAATGAAATTTTATATATATCTTTCACGTAAAAATTATTTTTATTATTTATTAAGATGTATACTCACCGATCGCAAAAGTATTTTTGTTTTTTTTCTTGCTCAATTGCGAGCTCAGGATAGGCGGGATAGGTTCTTGACGCATGCAAAATGCCCCACGTTGTCGTTATCCACGTACAACAGATTTACATGTCTGTCCATCTTTCTGTCAGTGAGCCGTATTGGCAGGATAGTAAGTTTCTTGTTTTTCTCGATGCTGTAGACGTTGATGGAGATGTCGTTGTGATTTTCAAATTTTTTAATTTGATCCAACGTCATTGGGAACTCAATATCTTGGAGATTTAGCACCGACGTGTAATGTGGATACGATGTTTCCCGATCTGCATGTCTTTCGGCTGGATGCAGAGCAGCCACCACTGACCATGCGAAACATGCATTGTCCTTGGATCGCACGTTTATCACCGCCTTCTTCATTTTAATTTCTCGCGGTATTTCCACAAAACACCCCGCGTGCAATGGATTGTACTTGTTCACATTTACCATTAAATTAAGTATACGCGACAACGCCCACCCGCTATCACGTTCCTGGAATTCCTCCAGCGATGCTAGGGTAGGCTCGATAACATGTCGCTTGTACCACTCGTGCAGATCGGACTCACGAAAGAGTTCACAGTTTCTGGTAGCGATACTTTTATTCACGCGTTTATCACCAGCCACAAATTCACCGTTAAACACTGTGTTTATTTTTACATTGTCATGCCGTTGCATGACATTCCGCACACGATCGAGTACAATGTCCCTCGCATCTTCGAGAAATTGACGAGGTTCGATGTATTTGGAATTTATTACCGCACCAGTCAGTATACGGCTTTCAAAAGCCGTATCTATCTCGCGCCATCTGAGTTCTGTCTCACTCGCACCGTATTCGGCACCCACATGCACGAAACGTTGACGTACCGAGTCTTTCAGACCTTCGAGTCGTGCGATACAAGCGACCAACGACTGTCTAAGACCGATGGATAATCGTGGCCGTTTAATTCGGCTTTGTTCTTCCAACGATTCGATAAACTCGTCGCATCGTTGCTCCCACGCGGTAAAATTTTCCCGCGAATTTAAAAGGGTGGATTGCACCAACAACTCTTGCTCCATGTTATTGCACGATTCTCTTTCCAACACAATTTTTGGTACTCGCGACTTCCAGTCCTCGACTACTGAGCGTATCCCCCCAGATTATCCATTTTATACCTCACTAATGATGCATCGTTTGCTTTTTGTCATATCAAATTTCACCATGATCTCAGCAGCCGTACATCGAACAGAAAAATGCAAGATTTGCAGTTTTGCACGTGTGTCGATGAAATCATCGCGAGACACGTCGTGACATGTTCTTGAAAACAATAACGCGCTATTGACTTATGATGAATTGATCTGTATAACTGCAGCAGCTGTACATCGAACAGAAAAATGCAAGATTTGCAGTTTTGCACGTGTTCGATGAAATCATCGCGAGACACGTATGTTCTTGAAACCGATATCGCGCCTTTGACTTTCGGCGATTTGATCTGTATCAATGCAGCAACCGTACATCGACCAGAAAAATGCAAGATTTGCAGTTTTGCACGTGTTCGATGAAATCATCGCGAGACACGTATGTTCTTGAAAACAATAACGCGCCATTGACTTATACGAAATTGCAAAATTTGCAATTTTGCACGTGTTTAATGAAATCATCGCGAGACACGTATGTTCTTGAAAAAGGTATCATTTTCATATAATATAATATACCTGAGATGATTCATGCACATCCTCGCTCCTCATTGTATTCGATAGCGGTTCAGAGTCTCCACCTGCGATTGCAAGATGCAAAGGTAAGTAGAAGATTATTTTTCATGACAGCTAGTTTTTTACAATATAATATGTCGCAGATAAATCACGTACAACCCTCTCTCTTCATTTTTTCGATTCCTATAAATTGAGCTCTGCCTCGGGTCAGAGCACACAGTCTCTCTTTGCATACGGCTTATTACATACATTTTGTTATATAACTGCTATAATGGCTTATATTGAAGATGTGATTGAAATATCTTATCCGGCGACTGGGGTGTGTATAACGATTCGCGATTAAAGTGTAAATTTGTAAATATTAAATGGTATATAACTTTTACAGATAGTATGGGTTGATAACATACCCGTCGTTGAGATACGCGTTACAGACATGGTGAGAATTCGAATTCTTCGCGGCCAGGTATGTATACTTCATATCTTTATACTTTTAACATTCTTTTATTTTTATGTAATCTGATTTCAGCGACAGATACATCGTGATGAAGTGAGAATCAATGGCTTCTTGAATTTGGCGCATCAAATGTGGACTCGCTATTTCAGATCGATTGATCGTGAAGCCAACGAGCTAATATGGGAGCAGAGCGGCGTGGAAGACATATTCGACTTACAAATTTTGTTCGGAATGCGTATCTACGAGCCGGAAATTTGGTAAAAAATGAGAAATAAATGTATACATATATCACAGTATCTAAAATTATTTATCTTTCCTTCTGTCTACCGTTCCCTTGTCCACCGTCAGCGGTTTAGAATTACAGAGCGGTAACTCTAGATAAGAATGCGCGTGCCGCACTCGTCGCGCAATCATTAAACGTTTTCTCATATAAATGACTCTGTCTCATAGCTAATTATTAAATATTCTTCCTCTTATTTCCAATAAGTCACTTAAAATAATATTTAAAAAAAATGATATAACTATAATGGGTGGGAGCGAGAAGGCGAACGTGAAGAGGACACCCGAGAGAAATAGCCGAGACAAGACGTGAACGGATGACGCACAGGTAAGAAGGTGAGTAGGAGAAAAAGATAAGAGAGAAAGAGAGAGAGAACATGAAGACGTACTACGAAGAGGAATGGCGAGAGACCGCGCGAACGGGGGGGACGGGAGCGAGAACGCGAGCGGGAGCGCGCCGTGTGACGTCACGCGGACCGACGCGGCCGTTGCACGCGGCCCTCTCACCCCGCGGACCCCTCCCCCGCGGCGCCCGAGAAGGCGGCCCCCTCACCCCGCGGCGCGACCGGAAACGCGGAACCCCCCTCCCCCTCCCCGCGGCGCGACCGGAAACGCGGTACCCCCTCCCCCTCCCCCGCGACGCGCCCGGAAACGCGGTACCCCTCCCTCACCCCCGGACACCCCCCCCCCGCCAGGGGACCCCCCTCGCCCCTCACCCCCCCTCGGAGCTCCTGGGTTGGAACCCGCCTAGTTTACCTACTCACAGTGTCCCTCGCATCCTCGAGAAATAGTCGAGAATCGACGTGATTCGAATTTATCACCGCACCGGTCAGTACGCGACTGTTGAAAGCCGTCTCGATCTCCGTCCACAAAAATCCTCTGCTCGGACCGGCGCCCACCTGCGCGAAACGTTGACGCAGAGCGTTTCTCGCTTCTTCCAATCGCGCCACTCGAGCGACAAGAGAGTTCAACGTTCCGGTGTGCGTCGTCCGAGGTTTTTCTCGACATCTCTCCCGCAGAGACGCGAGACTCTCGTCGCACCGTCGTTCCCAATCGCGATACGCGTCCAACGAGTCGACGCCCGTTGCGAGTTCGATGAGATCGCGATCCTCCTCCTGCATTTTTTTCTTTTTTTCGACAGCTCAAGAATGCTTCGACGCGTGATGACAAGTGCTCAGCCACATGGTCCAACCGTCGCTGTCCAGAGGTATATCGAATTTAACTCTTCGACGAATTTCCTTGGATATCTCGACAGAATTTTCTCTCCGATCCCCCTTCGAAAACTTCCTTGGAAGTCCACGCAGGTAAGAATTCGCTCTGACGCTGTGAGCCACTACAGTCTTCATCCACATTTCCTCACGCGGAGATCGAAAACCGATCTCTCTTCTCAAACTATACGTGGCCAGATTCCATCGTGCGTTCTCCTTAAACGCGATGACTTTGACCAATTCAACGCTGTCCGTGTCGGACGACAACGACTCGCCGCAACGTAGATCGTCAGATGATAAAGAGTCGTCGTAACTGTCAAAGTCGGACGGAATTTCGAGATCGAGGGAGACCTGATCCATCGTCACGTTGAGACATTATTGCAAATGAATACGATAAGATTGTTACTTTCCACCACGCACATTGCAGAATCAACTGACTCGCGTCGCGATATCTATTTCCGATCGTATACAATTGATCTCTGACTCGCCTCGCGATATCAATTTGCGCTTACATTTTTACAGACTGATCTCGCACCCGCGTCGCACGGAGTCAAAAGGGCGACAGTTTGAAAAACAACAAACAGCGTCGGACGAGAAGGACTCGCCAAGGATAATGAGTCACCGCGCGCGACTACCAAGATTGGATCACGAAATCAACGACGGCGGATGTACAGGGTCGATAGGGCGGCAGATAACAGCGTCGCATAACTTTGAGTTGCGACGCGAAAGAGACGATGCTTAGCGGAATAAAATATCGACTGGCGGACATTGAAGTTGTTTTCGTCCGCACGACGAACGATCGATTTCAATAATTATTATGATGAGGAAAGAAAAAAAATAATGCGCGCGCTTTCGCTTCGCGCGGCTGAAATTTTGCGACGAGGCGAGGACCGGGCGAAAGATCGACGACGAGGACGATCGATTTTCGTGGGTCGATTATCGACGTGCCGTCGGGCCACCTTGCACCCCGCCCCGCCCCGCCGTCCTCTCACCCACCGCTTAAGGCAGCTTGCACCCCGCCACGCCTTGCCGTCCTCTCACCCACAGCTTACGGCGATCCCACTATGGCGCCTTACATCCCGCCCGGCCCCCGGCATCCGCTCGCCCACAACTGATTTGAAGTTGAAACCCCTACAGTATACCTACTATCAAACGTATCAGGTTTAAGCTTGTCCACTAAAAAAAGACATTAAAAATGTAAAAAAAAAACGCCAAATATGTTTCACGCAAAATCTATTATTATAAGTACCGGACGTCTATCTGTCTGTCTGTTTGTCTGACCGCGAACTACTCATTCGTTAGTGGACTGAATTTTTACCAAGGGTACATGAAATAGGAGTAGAATTTCCCGGGGAGTGCCATAAAGTGTATAGTTTTTTGCTACCGATTTTCTGGAAACCGATTTTTCTAATTTTTCGTGAAATAATCGACCAAATTCGGGAAATAATCGAGCAAATTTTAAAGAATTGTATATGAAACAGGGGTCGAATTTCTCGGGGAGTGCCATAAAGTGTATAGTTTTTTGTTACCGATTTTCTGGGAACCGATATTTTTAATTTTTTTAATTTTTCGGGAAATAATCGACCGAATCTCAAAGAATTATATATGAAACAAGGGTAGAATTTTCCGGGGAGTGCTGTAAAGTGTATAATTTTTCGTTACCGATCTTTTTAGAAGCCAGTACCGAAATTTTTCCAATTTTTCGGGAAATAATTGACCGAATCTTAAAGAATTGTTGAAGTAGGGGTAGAAAAAACTAAAGAATATAATAGAATTAGAAAAATTGCTAAAAATAAAAAGGTTTCCGATTTTTGTTTAAAAAAATGTACGTGATTGCTCTAATTTCCACAAATTTTGAGATATCAAGCTAATTTTTTAATAATTTTTATTTTTATTTTTACTTTTTCGTTACCGATTTTTTGGAAACCGATTTCAAAAAAATCGGTTATAAAGACGGACTTATATATATGACATATGAAGTAAGAATAGAATTTTCCGGGGATTGCTATAAAGTATATAATTTTTCGTTACCGATTTTTTTGAAACCGGTTTCCAAATAATTTTATAAATAATATTATAAATAATTTTATAAATAATATTAGAAAAATAAAGAAAATATTTACTTAAAAAACACAAAAAAATAAATTTAATGGCATGAAAAAGAAGTGAAAGCAAAGTATTATTCCAAGTATATTTATTAGAGCAAGTAATATTGTTTAAAATATTATTTAAAAAACACAAAAAATAAATATAATAGCATGAAAAAGAAGTGATATCAAAGTATTATTTCAAGTATATTTATTGGAGTAAGTAATATTTCGCAAGATATATATTTTGTGCTTATACATACTGTGACGTTGCGGCTCGCCGCACCGTCGCGGCGCCCCGCCGCCGTCACAAGGCGCGAAATTCTGCGCCCAGGGACGGACCAGGGAGGCAACGACGAGATCTCCAGGGGTCGTAATTAATCGCGTTTCCGCATTCTGATTACTTTCTTTCTTTTATGCAATGTAATACGCGCGGCACCTCACCCCCGCCACGGCAACTCTTCGAGGGAGTAATCGGCGAGGGAAACCGAGGACGATTGACGACCGAGGAGGGGTGGCAAACACGGAAGCAGCAGAGATCACGGGCTGGCGAGAGCAACGCGGCAGGCGTGCGGCACGGAGGCAGCGACGGACGGGGCCGCCGATAGCGGGGCCCCAGGCGCCTGGGTAAAAACCCGGCTACAGCGAAGGATCTCCAAGCAACATCGACCTACGGGGTGGCTGGCCACCGCCCCAGGGTCAAACCGGAGGCCAACCGGCACAAGCCAAGTTCCGTCCGCCGCCAGGGACAAAAATTTGAGGAGCCGCTACGCCGCCGAGGGACCGTTGCGCGCCCCCGAAGGATCCCCTTGCGACGATCCTGCGTTGATATCGTGCGAGCTTGCAAGCTCGCTTCCGATTGGTCCGCGCGCTCCGAGAGGGGCGACCGCATCGATCTCGTTATCGAGCGAGAATTCGGCGAGACTCTCTGGTCGTCCGTCGGCGAGATCACCCGTTTTGTTAAAGTACGCGATAGCCACCCCGAGTCGGGGATATCGAATTTTCTTGGCGGATCGAGGACCGTTGGTCGAAGGTGACGGCGAGGAACCTGGAGAAGGCGTATCGCCGGTGAGGTTGCCCGTTATTCTCGCAATGTAAAGCCACGACACCGCCCTCCGGTGCACGCTCTCGCTCGGGATAACGCATGTGAGATCGAGTGTAATTTCGCGATCGATAACGAGAGCGAAGGGCCTCGGGATGGTCTCGTGGCCGCGGAACCGTGGTACAAGCGTTACGGCGAACCCCTGGAGATCGTGATAGGCGCGTTAATGAGTTCGATATCGCGAGTGTATTGCGTCGTCCTCGCGACCTTGGTGTACGGCCGCAAACGGGCCGGTACTTCGTAAATTGCGTTACCGCTTCTTCGCGTCGGGAAATTCTTGTGTTCTAGCGTCGGTGTTAGCGTATCGATTGTGTTCGGACCCCGGTATTACGAATTGATAATTGCGTCAAGCTCCCATTGGTGTCGATGGAGTAATTGCGTTAGATCGGCTCTCGCGTTGAGAAGCTTTCGTTCACAAGCCCCTGGCGTTCTGTATTACTTGCGTTACGCCCTATGGCGTCCAGCCCTGCTCGCGATAACCTCGAATTGCGTTGTCAATGTGTATCGTGAGGGATGACGCATGACACGTGGTTAGCGCGAGTGATTTGTAACGGAAAGATCCATGTAATCATCTTTTAATTCAGCGTTCGGTGGATTGAGGAGAATATTGTTAGGGAAGACGTTAAAGAAGATGCTAGAGATAGTAGAGATGGTAGAGACGAAGTTAATTTCAGAAGTTTTATTAAAACAAGTATGTAAGTACCATCTAAGAGTTATTTTAATATAAATTTGTAATAATGAAAATCTTTTTTTATTATTAAATATATATGCATAATTTTTGTAATTTCTTTAAGGCTACCTATGTCGGTTTAATCAATTAAGCAATTACTTGTTACTTGAACAGTCTTCTCTAAGCGTTGTAAATGACACCAGAATTTCGTAATGCACTGTATAACTGGGAATATGTGAGATCTCTGGGTATGGATAGCTCGCAACTGCTCGCGCTTGTTGAAAATTGTCCAAAAGGATCTGAAACTTTGGTCACGAGGATCATACACATCCTTACAGAGAAGTGTATGTTATTATTGCTTGAAAATATGTATTTTTGTCGATCTGTATTTTACTCTTGTTTTATATTATGATATTTATGTATGCAGCTGCCCCAAGTGCAGAGTTGGTAGCCAGGGTACGCGAGTTATATCAGACTACAGTTTCCGACGTTAGGTTTTTAATACCAGTTCTGAACAGACTAACAAAGAAAGAAGTAATTGCCGCATTGCCAAAATTAATCAAATTAAATCCTATCGTCGTGAAAGAGGTAAATTAATAATGCGTTTAAAATATTATTTTATTCGCTATCTCAAGCGCGATTAAAGTATAAGAAATCTGTCTTTTTCAGGTATTTAACAGATTGCTTGGAACACATAATAACGACAGCGGGATACCTCATACATCGCCTATTGATAGCTCTACATAATATAGATCCAAGCAAGGCTGAATTAAAGACTGTCATTAAAGGTAGATTATTCTGTGTGAAACATTGAGTTGTATTATACTTGAGGAAAATCTTGCCAACATACATTTTATGGATATTTTTTCTTTCGTTTGCAATAACATCTCTTTGTTTTGTTGAGATACAAGCGTATACGCAGGAAACGGTCGCCGTTATGATGCAACATCTTATAGAGATGACACCTCTACCGACATTTTTGATGCGCACAGTCATACAAAGTTTGGCCTTTTATACCAGGCTAAGTGGATTCGTCATGAACATACTTCAACGTCTGATTCTGAAGCAAGTGTGGAAACAGCCGAAAGTGTAGGAAGGCTTCCGTCAAGTGCTGCGAACGTACGCAGCCGCAAAGTTTGACTGTTATTTTGCAATTACCATTGACACAGTTAGCAGAGGCACTCCGAATGGCGAACAATTTACATGCTTCCTTACTAGCTCATGTTGAAGCTTTTGCCGAGAATAAGGTAATTTTGTAACATTTTAAAGCATATTTTTACCACACATTTTGTATCAAATATGGCAAAAGTTCTTATTATATCATTGATACAAAGTAAGCGTGGTCTCTATTATTAAATAAATAATTGTTATTATTAAAATAAAATTGTTAAGTAAAGCACGATGCAAAATATAGTAAAACTTTGGGTAATATTAATACTTTAAAGATTTAATATTGTATTTTTTTTTGTTTTAGAAAGCACACATTCCGCAATCAATAATGGATGTCATACAGGGTAAAGTACCCTAAGACATGCACGATGAGTTTGATATTGTGAATAAAGATGTCTGTCTATAAAGGAACGATTTTTTGACCCATATCTTTACAATATATATCTTTAAAATAAAGAATAAATGTTTAATGTAATGATATAATGTTAAATGTTTAAATATGGTAGAGTAAGCAAAATTAAGATAATAATAGAATACAAATATAATTAACATTGAAACAACCTGACTTCGAAGCGCGGATCTAGCTCGCGGCGTGGCTGGGTTCGAAGGAGGTGCGGAGGAACAGACTTGAGACGCGGGTTGGCAAAATGAAGGGTCTCGGTTCGGTAACAGAAAGTTTATTATGACAAGATGTTCGCGGTATACGGACGGAAAGTTACAATAAGTCGCGAGAACGAGGCGGCGTGGTGCAAGAGACGGCGCGCGTTTACAGTACTCGCGGGATGGCACCAGCGGCCGGATCGGTGTTGGTCGCAGGCGGCGTGTGTTAGACGCCCTGATGGGCCGGATTAGCGCGGTCAGCTCGGGGCGGAGTCGTTTCTTTCGGCGGTCCGTGTACCGAATCGCGTTACAATATGTATCGGTACGGGCGGGGCCGGTGTCGCCGGGCGTCGCGGATCGGAGCGCGGGAAAATGGCGCGGCGCGCGTGAAGAGCGCGCAAAACCGCGGTAATTCGGCGCGATGGGCGACGGAAAGGAAGCCGGTCGTTCGCCGAGACACACTCGGCGAAGACAGAGAATGCCGGAGGCGCTCTATCTTTGTTCGGACTGACTTTGGGATAACTGGCAGTTCGCCGAGACACACTCGGTGGAGACAGAGTATGCCAGAGGCGCTCTACCTCCGTTCGAACTGGCTTCGGAGGAAGCTGACCGTTCGCCAAGACACACTCGGCGAAGACAGAAAATGCCAGATGCGCTCTACCTTCGTTTCGAACGGGCTTCGGATAAGGATAAGAACAGCTGGTCGTTCTGCCGAGACGCGCTCGGTAAAGACAGAGTATTCCGGAGGCACTCTACCCTTTTTTAGACTAGCTCGGTGCTGGAATTCGGGATCGGTATGGTCGGTGAGACGGATGATCGAGAATCGCAAGATATCGTTCGCGATGCTCGCTTATATACGCGTCGCGACGGCGTTACGGAGTGGCGGGGGTAGCGGCGGCGATCGCGAGCGCCGGGACGGTGTGGCGAAACGGTCGGGTATTACGGCGTCCCGACGCTGCGATCGCGTTCGGCGGTCTTCGGCCGCCTTCGGCCTCGCTCGGCGTGTCGAGGCGGTCGCCGCGGTAAGTCCGTTTGCGGACGGCCTAACGAAATGTTTAAAAATGCGGTGGGCGCACCGTGCCCGTGCTTCACTCTGCGGGTGGTCGGCTGGGTGGTCTCGGCCGGGTGTCGAGGCCGGAACGATGCAGTTTCCGGGGGTGCATTGTTACAACATTGAATATAAATAAAGAATAATAAGTATAATTAATATAATATATTAATAATGTGAAAAAATGTTATTTTTTATTGTTATATTTTGTTTATTTTATTTTTAATATTTTAACACTTTAACATTTTTTTTAACATAAATATTTTAAAAGTTCAACATCTGAAATTTAAATATTTTTATTTTAAAACTTAAACTTTTTTTTAACCTAAACACTTTTTAAAATATTTTATTCTTTATTATCTTCTTCTTTACACCCCGGAGATCTTTCGTATCCTGGCTTGCTGAATTTAGGAAAATTTGACTCGATTCCACATCAAATCTACGAGATATCTCTGTTCATGATAATGGGCACGTTCGGCGGATTTCTCGGCGCTCTTTGGAACCACGTCATTACAAGATCACCTGCTTTCGTTTGCGATTTGTGACGCAGAAGTGGCAGAAAGTGATCAAGACTCTCCTGGTAGCGACCCTAAGCGCAACAATGGAATCCCTGATGATATATACTTTGTCAATGACTGTAAATTGTTAGGCAATGATTCCACTAAATTCCCGATTAAAATGTAATTTAATTAAATTCTTTTATAAATTCAGCAGTTATTATTAGTAGAAAATAAGAAAATTCCATAGATAAAAGCCAATTTTTTGCTATTCACGGTTCAGTTACTTGGCACCGATGTTATATGGATACCCAAAGAATATTGGTGCTGTCTACGATTAATTCCTTAATTTCACGAGAGAATTCGAGGAAACAAGACTATTCTCCTTTAATCCTAATCTTTTGTATATGTGTGTGTATATATATATATATATATATATATATATATATATATATATGTATGTTTTAATGTAATTTCAATAAATTTATTAATTGAGAAAACTATATATTTTTAATTAATAATATATATAAAAGAATCGATTTTTCTTGTCAAAAATCTCATTTAAGCTTCTTTTACAGAATTAATATTATTATTAATATTTCATATAATGTCCAACATTTTGGGTGTAAAAATTATAATATAATGACGATTCGAGATAACGAAATTTTTATAAGTCCTACACTGACGAAATCCGCTCAGATCCGACAAGATCGGAAGAGATCTGATTGGATTAGCAACACAACTTTGTAAGCCAAGATTGGTCTTATCTGGTGAGATCAAGATATGTCTGGCTAGGTCTGGTCAGATCCGACAAGATCGGAAGAGATCTGATTGGATCAGCAACATAACTTTGTAAGCCAAGATTGGTCTTATCTGGTGAGATCAAGATATGTCTGGCAAGGTCTGGTCAGATCCGACAAGATCGGAAGAGATCTGATTGGATCAGCAACACAACTTTGTAAGCCAAGATTGGTCTTATATGGTGAGATCAAGATATGTCTGGCTAGGTCTGGTCAGATCCGACAAGATCGGAAGAGATCTGATTGGATCAGCAACACAACTTTGTAAGCTAAGATTGGTCTTATCTGGTGAGATCAAGATATGTCTGGCTAGGTCTGCTCAGATTCGGCAAGATCTGAGGCATGACGTCTGCTCGTACCTCAAGAGATCTGAAGCAATCAGATAATGTCCGATTAGATCGGAAGAGATCCGATTGGATCTGCGATTCAATATCGAACGGCAGCAATGGTCAGATCTGGTGAGATCGGATTACAGTTCAGCATATCTGGCTGCATGTGATCAGATATGGCCATGCAGATCTGGCGAGATAAAATTGTATCCAATTAAATCTGACTTTACTTGAATTTCAGATCTCGTTGTATCTCATTTTATCAAATCAGACATGGTCAGATCTCCTCCATTTTTTCCCGGGTCGTCATTCAGATATCCTCTTATGATGAAAGAAGTGATAAAAAGTTTTATGTGCAGGTTTGCGTTATGTTTAAAAACATAGTTACATCAAATCTCTTTATTACATAAGCGCAAGCATATTCCAAGACCAAGAATATGTACTTTTTGTTTAAATTTTGTTTATGTTAAGTTAGGTTGTAACCGGACAAGGCTACGTGGGGCCGCGGATCCCATTATATTTGTTCCTTTTTTACGGTCGCCAGTCGGTTTAACCTTCACCTACCGAGAAGGTCGGATGAGGTGTTCCCCTTTTTGGAAACTAATCCCCCTTTCTGTGTCAGGTTCCACACCCGGATTGAATGCTGCTGTCGCTGACTTCTTGGATCCTCGCTTTACAATCGCATACCAAGATCAACGATGGATTATGAATTCTCGACGCCGATGAGTATATCGCTAGTGTTACTCTTTTGTTATAAACTATACTAATATCTCTTTTCTGTTTCAGGTTCCCGCCTCGGATGGATCATCGCCGCTGCTGACTCCAGGATCCTCGCTTTACAATCGCATACCAAGAGCAACGCTGGACTTCGATGAATCGCCGATGGACAAGGTAAGTAGAAGGTAAGTATGTTTAAATAACTTTGAGATTTATTTCACTATTCACGATTCTCTTTTATTTCAGATCGTCGGTTCACTAAATTGATTACACAATGTGTTGAATGAGCACACGCGTGTGTCACTCCTAACGGCTGAACAATTTGTTAATTAATGGTAACTAAGTACCCCTCGCTATTGTTAAGACGAGTAGTTTAACGCGCAAGTACGCGGGAGTTCCCGATTGTTATATATAGCTGGAGTTAAACGACGCGCTAAGTCCGTATTCGAAAGACCCGATGTCCCCGATTGTATTATACGTATCGACTTTAGAAACGCTACCGCTATATTCGAGAGACTGCCTCGAGCGACGGTCCTCGCGCTGGCTCCCCACCGCGTGCCGTTGCCTCCACTCCGGAGGAATACTGCGTCGTGGTATAAGGCTGTACCAACTTTCACCAGTTTTTGTACGCATTCCTGGGTGTTTACCGCATTTCGATCACGCGTGTTCCGCGTGGTTTTCTTCTCGAAGCTTCGACCCGCCGAAGCTTCTGGAATTCTTTCCGACGGTGCTCCGCTAAGTCTCGTCCCGGTCGCTCGCTGCTCCCGTGGTTCTCCCACATGGGTCTACCGGGCCCACGGATCGTGGTTCCGCGATCTCCGGTTCTCGGCTTCGGATGACGTTGCCGACCGTATGGACGGTCTTCCACGATTGTCCTGACCCTGATCCGGACATGAGTTCCTGGGGATGATGCTGGCGCTCCGATCTTCGGGCCCCGTCGTCGGACGTTGACGCCGACCTTATCGGTGGTCTCGGGGGATTGCCTTAAGCACGTTTCCGGCGTCACTTCCTGGAGAATGTGTGCGTCCCGATTTCCGGGCGCCATGGTCTGCGGATAACGCCGACCCTACGGATAGTCTCCGGGGGTGTCATTGAGCGTGTTTATATGCCTACTCCCTGAAGAATTTGCTTGCGCCCCGATTTCCGGGCGCCATGGTCTTTTTTTTCTTTGTTTGACATGAGGGAAAATCTTCCATCGCTGGAATCCCACAGAGGGGAAGGAGGCAACCAGTCACGGAGCCGGATCGGGGAGCGCCCGAAGGCAACCAGTCACCGGCTCCGATCGGGGAGCGCCTCCGCCCTCCGAGGTTTCGTCCAGTGATCCCCCTTATCGGGGAGAAGACCCCCCACCCCCGGGGCGGGGCGGGGGAGTGCCGGATTCTACGGGCGCACAACCCGATTACAGGGGAAGCACCGTGGGAGGCCGAAGCCTCCCCGTACACGCCCCCAAGGGGTGCACGCCCGCAGCCTACCGGCTAAAAACCCTCATGAGTGACCCTACGCTGCGCTGTGATGGGGGGAGGCCGGGAAACGCGATGATCCAATCCATGCCTCCCCCCACGCGCTCGCCGACGGCGAGAATCTCTGACTTGTGACGGATGGAGGTCACTAGCCCCATCCGTCACCCCTCCCACCGGGGTTGCTCACGCAGCGGACCAGCGGCTCTCCCCGGCCGCTTGCCCGCCCCCCGGGCGAGCGAGGGAGGAGTGACCGTCTCCGAAGAGACGGGCTGCTCCCCCCCTCGCGCCCCTCTAGAGGGTAGGTGGGGCCCGCGACCCCTAGGAGAGGCTAGCCTCCCCCCAAAGGACGCGGCCTCCCACCTTCGCGGAACGAAGGGGGCACCCGTGGCGGACCCCCCGTGGGAAATGCCCGAGCCCCCCCCCCCCGATCCGCATCCTCCACGGGCGGGCCATGGTCTGCGGATGACGCCTACCCTGCGGATAGTCTCCGGGGGTGTCACTGAGCATGTTTATATGCCTACTCTCTGAAGAAGTTGCTTGCGCCCCGATTTCCGGGCGCCACCGTTTCCTGGAGATTGTAGTTGGCTCACCACTCGTTCGTACGCCTCTCTCGCCGATTCGCGTACGGGAAAAGAAAATAAATGTGCGTGCGCTGTCGCGTGAGCCGAACACAACGAAAAGGAGTGAATCGGCGGATAAGTTCTAATCTTAACGTAAACTTATAGTCTATCAAAATTCAGTGCCATATGGGCTAACGCAGATCCTAACCTAGGAATGAAACACGCAAGTGACTCCCGTCTCGCGGGCACGAAAACTTATCCTAATGCGCAGTAAATGAAAGTAACCTATTCCGCGGGAATTATATACAACAAAATGAAAACTAAAACTGGCTCGCTAATTATACTAATTTCTGCGCGTCCCGCCTCTCAACAACACGCTTTTCTCACGCTCAAAAAAAGACCGGAGAGAAGCTTCTCGTCTCTGAGCCCGTAGTTGGACTCAGGAATAGCGGAGAGTCCGTGGTCTCCGCATCAAAGATCGACCTCTGCCGCTCGGCGGTATCTTCGGCGGCCCTGTCGCCGTCGTCGTCATCGGGGGCTCCGTCCGCGTCGGCTCTCCTCCACTCTCCGAAGCACCACTCGTGGGCTCCGATACACCCCCGTCACCTGCCAGGAAGCGTGCGGTTGCAAGGTCAGGTATTATTATTATTATCTGTATTATTAAGTATTTATTTTACATCACATAATTTAATTTTACACTATATCAGAATGGTAAAATTCATTTTCTCTTCATTCTCCGCCCGATTTGTGATTCGATCTTATGTTCCGCGGTCGGTAAACCAGATTGCACTTGCCAATAGGCAGATAGGCAACCCGACTTACTGATGTGTATGTTGCGGAAGCATCTTGTACATTCTCTCATGCTTCCTATCCCGACCTGACCGTGCAGCCGGACACTTCGGGGAGGCAACCGGAGGCTGACTGGGGAATGCGGAAACACGGGAGAAGCAGCATCCCGGTCGATCTCGTCTACATAACCATCGTGGAAGCGTATCGCCGTAAGATAAATACAATCTTGTCAGAGTTCGCCCGCGCGACAAGGTACCTAAACTAACACACGGCTTTCCGAGAGAATAAGATGGAGATGCCGCGTAGGCGCGACGCGAGACATGATCCGAGATAGGTCGCGGGACGAGTGGGGCCGGTGTTCGGAAAATTCGCCAGCGGGCGGAGTTTTCCGAAAAATAGTGGCATGTGCCAAATGCGAGGGCTCCCCAGAGCAGGCATATGCGATCGGTATGCCGATCCGACCGACGGTTCGGAAGATGCGTGAAGTCCCAAACGAGCAGCGTTGCGCGCGAATTAGGGGCATGTGCCTAGTGCGAGGGCTCCCCAGGGCAGGCATATGTGATCGGCGTGTCGATCCGACCGATAGTTAGGGAGATCGGCAAAATCTCAAACGGACAGCGTTGAGCGGAAAACAAGGGCATGTGCCGACAGCGGGGGCCACCCGGAGCGGGCATATGTGATCGGCGTGTCGATCCGACCGGTGGTTCGGGAAATCGGTAACCACGGGTCGGACACAAGAATTTATGGCGAATGCGCATTCAGCGGGACCTGGTACACAGGCATATCGGGTCGGCGTCGAGCTCCGACCGCGGGAACGCGAGATGGCCAGCCGCCGGGAATCTCGGTACCTGGGGGTCCGCCACAGGAACCGAGCGCGTCAATGGACCGAGTGTGATGCGGGGAGTCGGCATCGGGGGTTGACGTCAACGGCGGCCATGCCGCGGGTCACCCGGACATCCTCCACGGGGAGGTCACCCGGGAGGGTCGTTTGTAACGTAGGACAAGTCGTGCGCACGGGTCGGCGTCGTCGGCGGTCGATCAGATCAAATTGCGGAAACCTGGTGCAGCGGTGCCGGGAGAGCGCACCTCCGGAAACGCGAAACCCGTGGAATTTTCCACGGGAACGTTCTAGAACGTTCGCACGGGAAACCACGTGGTGGGGAGAAAGAGAAAGCCGGTACGAACAGGCACTGCGGCGTAGTAGGTCCGCAGAGTGGGGGTAGAGCGCAATGGTGGGGAGGCCGAGAGCGACCCGCCGCTCGAGGCAGTCTGTCGTGGATCGTCCGAGAGGTATGATATGTCGCGCGTATATGTATCTCGCCGTCGTGTACTTTGCGTATCGCGATCTAAGTCGAGCGCGTAGACGATACCCGGTCATCCGTAAACAACGGCAACGCCCGCGGAAACGCGTAATTCGCTCGTGTGAGATAACGAGGAGGGACTGTGGTCCCCGTAAATGTCTCGTGCGTCGTGCGACGCGAAGGGCGCCTGGGCCCTGCGAAATTCGTGTTGTGCGTGTTGTGCGTAACGATTTTGCGACGCAGGCAATAAATGCGATTGCCTTGTCAACAACGGCGATCGGCAGTGCGCGAATCTATAGCGTAACATCAAAGGAAACCGAAATCACGCGCGATCACGTGATCATCACGTGAGAGTCAAGGATATCGTAAACGACGCATATTGTTGAATAAATAACGGTGAATGCCCACTCGGTGGGAGACAGTTAAACGGCATTTGAACGAATTTTCCGGAAATTCGAGTGATTTCGGAATCCTTCGCGTGAACATAGCCGCAGCGAGAGGTGTCGGCCATCTTGTGAACGGAGACTCTTAGTGAAGCAATTGTCATGAATGCCACATCAGTGCGACGTGAATAAACGGCATCACGCATTATTTTCCGCGATTTAACGGAATTAAGGATTTTTCATGACAGCCTCACCGGAGGTCCCGTGGGTCCGGCAACTTGTACGCAGAGGCGTGATCCGGGTTTACGCCTGTGAATGCCTTACCACTGGAAGGTGGAGAGGTGAATCCGCGAGGAGTTTTCGGGATTTATGCGAAAATAAGGAAATTTTGTGAAATCGTCCCAAAGCCAATGGGACTCGTGGAAAACCACATATGCCTGTTCTACTCGATGCGAATAAACGGCATCCGTCGGGATTTATCGGGATTTAGCAATTTTGCGGCGAGTTCGGGAACATAACCCCGCGGCGATACCAGCGTGTCAGTCTACTGACAGATGAAGCGCAATTGTGAACTTATAACGGCATTTGATGAGAAATACGAATAAATAATTCAGCATTGTTATAAATAAACGAAAGGTTGTCAACTTACTTACCTTTAACTCACCTGTCCAACGGCGATTATCCGGCAGAGTCCCTCGTTGATCCTGGTAGGCGACAATAAGCGATGATCCAGCGGAGAGCGACGGGGATGATCCAGCGGCGACGGGAACCTGAAAATAAAGGAGAATTAGTATAGTTTGACACATTCGGGAAACAGACACTTACCTTCTCGGTGAACATAGGTCAAACCGAGTGGCGACCGTGAAAGGGAATAGTAATATCAACCATTAACAGTCCCAAAACCTACTGTCCGGTCACAACCGTAGCGGCCTTATACATTCTCATCCCCCTTCCCCTTCTTGTCTCCTATCCCTTCCCCCTCCCACTCTGCTTCCTTCCTGCCCTTCTTCTCGACTTCCCTCCTTCCGCTTCTTCTAGCTCTCTTCTTCCTCGCATCATTTCCTTCCATTTGTTTTCCTTTGAATGCTCTCCCTTTTTTTTCCTTTCATCTCGTCTCCTCCGTCTCCTGTCTCTCTTCCCTTTCGAACTCAGCGTCCCTTCTACAAAACAATATAAACATAGTAAACATACCAAACAAGGATACAACCGTTATCATTCCCTCAAAATCTCGCGGGATCCCGCGAGATTTGGCAATGTCTTAAGAAAATAATATTTTTTACATAAATAATTAACTTTATTCAGATAAATATAATTATTTAACATGTAAACATTATTGAGATCTTGTTTTATATTGTTACACATTACTTTATAATATAATAACATTAATAAGTAGGTTTTCAAAAATATTATAAGATACATGGTACATAATGTATCATACATTATTAATAACATTTTTCAATGCGAATAATGTGATATAAAGAAATAGATAAAACATATCGGCATAAACGAACAAAATGTTTAATCTGTAGATAATTAACTGAAAACAATATTAATTTTTCATACAAAACTAAACATAGTTAAAATGAAACATAATTGTACTATAATAAAACAAAATATATTATTTATCCGACAGTTCCGATTTCCGATACATTAAATTAATTTCAAAATTGCACAAAAATGTTTAAGACCGATTTATCATATAAAAATTAAGCTTTGAGTTGAACCTAGTAAGTTAGTATTATTAAATGTTCAATATAAAATAAAAAATAGAAAATTATTTAATTTAAGAAATTAAAGTTACTTTATTAAAGTAAGAAATAATTTTTTAATTAATCAAATTATCGAACTTGTAATTTTTTTATGATGTAGAATTTTGGAAATATGATCTTAAAAAGCAAAGACTATTAATGGTTTCATCCCCCAAACTGGTTCTCAGATCACTACATAAATATCCTGCAGCCGAAAATGCTCGCTCTGCTTCTACGCTTGTCGGTGGAATTGTTAATAGATATTCATATGCAATACGAAGATATTTGCCTTTAGTACCCTCATTTTCGAAAGCGCTCATTTCTTTCTTTAATATGTTTTCTATATTTTTAGAAAGACCCTTCGATTCGGTTACTTCGGAGAATTCATTCTGCAATTTCATCTCTAACTCTTCCTCTAAAGACAGAATAGGAGGGGCAGGTTCATCTTGGTCTTCGTCGGAATGATTAAAATATAAATCAGTATCGGACGTACTTAGAATATTTTCTCCGTGTTGATTATTTAACTCTTTGTTATAGTTTTATTTCTTTGCGTATCGTTATTTTTTTAGGCATTAAAAATGTACTACCTTCCGGATTTTTTAAATCATTTTCAAATTTATTCGGATATTGCAAATATAACAATATACCAGTTACGTCAGTACGGCGTTGCCCAATCCTACGACGAAGTGCCACGGCTAAGTTAGTGCTCAGAGGAATGG
Source organism: Temnothorax rugatulus (assembly GCA_035220575.1). Taxonomy (NCBI): domain Eukaryota; kingdom Metazoa; phylum Arthropoda; class Insecta; order Hymenoptera; family Formicidae; genus Temnothorax; species Temnothorax rugatulus. The sequence goes on from JASTWL010002063.1 coordinate 1,977,297, forward strand.
ACTGTTTATCTAGTTTTTCTAGTATAAAACGCAATGTTGTTTCCGCTGTAATAAGAGTTGCATCTCTTCTGCACAATACCTCGACTCCTAATTTTATTGGTTCCAGAGAGATCTTCAAGTCATTTATAATGGACCATTCTTCTTCTGTGAATCGGATTTCCGATTCTAAATTGATCAAAGCTTTACTTATACATAATCTAACATTATAAAAGCGTTCTAACATGTTTAGCAGGCTATTCCAGCGAGTCTTACAATCTACAATTAATTCTAATCTTTTACCGTGTTGTTCTTGAACATATTTCTGCAAAATAATATCATTTTTTGTAGGTGATTTTCTAAAAAGCTTTACAACTTCTCGCACTTTTGTAATAAGATCTCTATAATTTGGAGCAACTTCTATGGATGGAGGAATATAATTTACTGTCAAACCACCTTCTTCGTCATCGTCATCGTCATCGTCAGATATCTCAGATTGAACGGTGTTACAGATTTCTTGAATTGCTTCTTGCTTCTCATCTTCACTTGCTGTAAAATTTTTGTACAAAACATCAATAATAGCAAGCTGTATGCCATGAGTAGGGCCCGGACGTTCGGGCACGGAGCCCGGGCACGAGCCAAGAACCACTGCGCGCTCGCCCCACCATCGAGTCCGATCGCCGAGCGTCGGAGCGCTCGGCGATCAGACTCGATGGTGGGGCGAGACTCGATGGTGGGGCGAGCCTCGCGAGATCTACTAAATAAGCGAAGACCGCGGAGCGGAGACTGACTTTTCTATTGTTCGCGATCGCACGAGAATACTGTTTCATCGAATTGCAAACATAATTAAAAGAAAAAAATGACTTCTTTGTCATATGAATATGACAGAAATATATATGATTTTCTTACAGAGCCGAATCGACTTTATTGTAAATTATGTTCCACGTTCCTGTATAAAGTTACTTCCTATTCCTTAAAACGGCATGAGCAAACCGATAAACATATACGTAATCTTTACCGATCGCGATTTTCGTTGGCCGATTCTCCACCCACAATTCAAGGAAGAAAGTCCACATTTTCGCAAGAACTATGCGAAGCTTTCCTTGCTGCCGATATCCCGCTAACAAAACTAGAAAATCCTAAATTACACAAGTTTCTTGAAAAATGGACTCAACAAAATGTCCCGGAAGCGTCCACACTGCGAAAAAATTATGTAGAACCAAATTACGTCGAAACAATGTGTAAAATACGTAATATTGTGAACGAAGATAATATCTGGTTATCGGTAGACGAAACTACAGATGCAGAAGGCAGAGCTGTTGCAAATTGTATAATAGGGACCTTACATTGTGATAAACCCGGTAAATTTTTCCTTCTTAATTCTGCAGTATTGGATAAAACAAATAATGAAACTATTCTTCAATTTGTCAAAGACTCTTTAAAAGAATTGTGGCCTACTGAAACAAACAACGAGAGAATATTATTGTTTTTATCGGACGGTGCTGCTTATATGAAAAAAGCTGGAAAAAAACTATGCGGTATGTTTCCGAAAATGATCCACGTAACTTGTCTTGCCCACGGATTACACCGTGTAGCTGAAGAAGTTAGGTGTACATATAAAAAAGCAAACTGGATCATTTCGGAAACAAAAAAAATATTTCGCAAAGCTCCACATAGAGTCGACTTGTTTAAAGAAATGCTTCCCAATGTTCCTTTACCGCCATCGCCAATTACAACCCGTTGGGGTACTTGGATCGAAGCAGCAAGTTACTATAGGAAGCATTTTTTGGAAATAAGATCTGTCATTGAGGCTTTGCCAAATGATTCCGCCGCTATTAAAAAAGCTAAGAAACTATTTAAATCGACAAAGATCCAAGAAGAGTTCGAATTGATTCATACAAATTTCAAATGCCTGGTGATTGCAATTAAAAAACTAGAAAATCAGACTCTTCCTATACTCGACGCAATCAACGAAATACAAAATATTCAGAACATAATTTCTGCATCTGACGAAATTAAATTATGCATTAAAAAAAGATTGGTCACAGTTCTGAAAAAAAATGAAGGATACCAACAGTTTGTGACAGATCTACAACGTATTCCTCCTATTTTCAAGTATGCCCCACTTACTTCATGTGACGTGGAACGAAGTTTCTCTAAATATAAATCTATTTTATCGTCTAATAGAAGAAGCTTTAAATTTCAAAATCTAAAACACCTTCTCATAGTTAATTGTTTTCATAATTTATAATTAATTCATTTACATTTAAAAATATATTTCTGTTTACTTTTAATTTCTGAAAAAAGTAAAATGTTAAAAATAAATTAAAATATAATATATATCTTTAAAAATAAAATAAAAATAATAAAAAATGAGAAAAAAAATAAGGTTTAAACAAAATAAAAACAAAAAAATAAACAAAAACTAAAAAAAAGCAAATGGAACCGGCTCTCCACCACGTCCTCGTTCGTGGTTCTGGTTTAACTAAGAGTGGAGAATCTTAAGATTTATTTCCTTTTTAAATTAAAAAAGGTATTAACTAACTACTAAAAGTACTTTAAATATTTCTTTAAATGTAAATTAATTAATTATAAATTATGAAAACAATTAACTATAAGAACTTCATTTTTTCTCAGAACTGTGAATAATCTTTTTTTAATGCATAATTTAATTCCGTCAGATGCAGAAATCATATTCTGAATATTTTGTACTTTGTTGATTGCGTCGAGTTTAAGGGTCTGATTTTTTAGTTTTTTAATTGCAATCACCAAGCATTCGAAATTTGTATGAATCATTTAGAACTCTTTCTGGATCTTTGTCGACTTAAATAGTTTCTTAGCTTTTTTAATAGCGGCGGAATCATTTGGCAAAGCCTCAATGATAGATCTTATTTCCAAAAAATGCTTCTTATAGTAACTTGCTGCTTCGATTCAAGTACCCCAACGAGTTGTAATTGGCGATGGTGGTAAAGGAACATTGGGAAGCATTTCTTTAAACAAGTCGACTCTATGTGGAGCTTTGCGAAATATTTTTTTTTGTTTCCGAAATGATCCAGTTTGCTTTTTTATACGTACATCTGACTTCTTCGGCTACACGGTGTAATCCATGGGCAAGACAAGTTACGTGGATCATTTTCGGAAACATGCCGCATAGTTTTTTCCCAGCTTTTTTCATATAAACAGCACCCTCCGATAAAAACAATAATACTCTCTCGTTGTTTGTTCCAGTAGGCCACAATTCTTTTAAAAAGTCTTTGACAAATTGACTAATAGTTTCATTATTTATTTTATCCAATACTGCAGAATTAAAAAGAAAAATTTCATCGGGTTTATCAGAATATAAGTTCCCTATTATACAATTTGCAACAGCTCTGCCTTCTGCATCTGTAGTTTCGTCTACCGATAACCAGATACTATCTTCGTTCACAATATTACGAATTTTACACATTGTTTCGACGTAATTTGGTTCTACATAATTTTTTCGCAATGTGGACACTTCCGGGACATTTTGTTGAATCCATTTTTCAAGAAACTTGTGTAATTTAGGATTTTCTAGTTTTGTTAGCGGAATATCGGCAGCAAGGAAAGCTTCGCATAGTTCTTGCGAAAATGTGGACTTTCTTCCTTGAATTGTGAGTGGAGAATCGTCCAACGAAAATCGCGATCGCTAAAGATTACGTATATGTTTATCGGTTTACTTATGCCGTTTTAAGTAACTTTATACAGGAACGTGGAACATATTTTACAATAAAGTCGATTTGGCTCTGTGAAAAATCAGATATATTTCTGTCATATTCACATGACAAAGAAGTCTTTTTTTCTTTTAATTATATAATTATGTTTGCAATTCGATATGAAATAGTATTCTCGTGCGATCGCGAACAATAGAAAAGTCAGTCTCCGCGGTCTTCGCTTATTTAAGTAGTAGATCTCGCGAGGCTCGCCCCACCATCGAGTCTCGCCCCACGCTCCGACGCTCGGCGATCGAACTTGATGGTGGGGCGAGCGCGCAGTGGTTCTCGGCTCGTGCCCGGGCTCCGTGCCCGAACGTCCGGGCCCTAGCCATGAGCATAACAAAGTTGTTGATAACATGGTATAAGCCTCCCAACTTTTATCATCACGCTCGCTCCATCGGTGGTTATAGCAACAATATCATCTTTAATGGATAGATTAAAGTTCTTAAGACGCTCTTCAACCATGCTCACGCAATGCTCTGCTGAACAAGAACCTTGGATTCTGATCAATCCAAGATTACAATGCTTTTTGTTATAGTGTAGATTTATGTTTAAGTATCTCCGGTTCTTTCGAGATGTCCACTCATCGAATGTTAATGAGAACTTTTGGTTCTGCACTTGAAGTTTTGTGATTTCGTTTATCATATTGGCTTTTACAGATTCTGAGAATGTAATAACTATAGACCTTATTGTGTTTGGAGATGATGGAAGTTTATGGCCACTTTTCATAAACAAATTCCTCAAATCTAAAGATTTGCAAAAGGAATTAAAAGAAAAACCATCTTTGGCAGTCATTCGTGATATTATTACTTCCAGAGAATTTTTTTTTTTTAAGTAATCACTTATTTAGATCTTTTTTTTGGTATGGCATTTTCGACATCATTGTTAGACGGGGTAGTCGACGAAGTAGAAGGTGTAGATGCTTGATGAATTGTCTGTGACACATTTTGTTGACTCTCACGTGATAACGCAGCTTTTGACTTCACATCTATATGATGTTTGCTCTTCAGGTGCGTCACTAACCTACATTGCATTTTTTTGAAAATTGAGATAATTATACGGATATACATAATGTAAATAGCGTATACATAAATTGTGAATAAATAATTACCCTTTTCTTGATCGTTGACTTAATTTTAAAACTGCAGTACACAGTTGGCATTTAGCGTTTTCTGAATTTTTCCCTTTTTCAAAATATGTCCAAACTGTTACCGTCTTATCAGTGGCTACTGTCTCATCATTCTCATCAACGCACATTAAACTACTCCATTCTTTATTAGACATTTTTCTTTCACAAGTAGTACTAATAAAATAAGATTAAACTCGCGTCACTCGGGTGCGTCTGATCTTTGTCATAAGAGACAAAGCAGTAGTGGGATATTTACGTTTAGACAAAACTGACAAAAGTCTGACGACGCGAGGACGCGACGCTCGAACAACTGACAGCAGACGACGGACGGAGTGGAGTGGAGAAAATCGTTCGAAAAGTTTCGCGACTCGCCCTCTTTCTCTCTCTTCCTCTCGCCTCCATTACGCGGATAAAAAGAAGATTTAGTTAATCATGCGAATGCTAATAATGCTATCCGCAGCTGATGCACTTGGTCCGATAGTTACTTAAAATGTTAAAATATATTACTATGAATGTACGTAATTGCACATATAAACGGCTTGAGATAATCGTTATACGCTCAAAGTGATGTGTTTAGTAAAAACTCTATTTAATTAATTGTTTTATATAATAAAATATAAACTTGTTAGCTACATAAGCAACAAATAAATTTTGCGCTATTAAAATGTCAAGAGATAAGCATATTATTTGTTCAGGATTTTCCCCGCGTTCGATCTCCGCGATCGATACCGCTGCCGCCATCCCTGAGCCGCCCCCTGAACGAGGCGACTTCGCGCCACTCCCCCGCGTTACCCCTGACCGCGCAGTCTCTCGCATCGCGTTATCGATCCGGACATGCGAGGATCCCGTGATCCTGCGAAACGCGCCTATTGGCCCTTTCAATTGTCGCGTCACGGAATGCTCCGGAAACGGGCCCGCGGGAGCTCCGGTCCCTTCAGTAGAAGAAAATCGAGCGGTTCAAGCGGTCCTCTTGCCGACTTGCACCCGTACGCATAGATCTCTACTCTGATTCACGCGGTCAAGTTCGCCGTCGTGCAGTCGTTAATCTCGCAAGTGGCGGTTCACGCGGACTTACGCCCCGTTGTGCATCCGCGCTGCAGTTATAGTGCCGTCAGTGCACTCAGCCAAGTGTCTCGCAGACACTCGCAACCGCGCCATTCGCGCGCTCGATCCGCTCTCACAGTGCGGTGACGAACTTAACGCCTCTGAGCGTCTGCATTTTCACCCTCGCTGACAGCGAGAGGTGCATTCATACTCTACTCCACGCCGCGCCTCGTTCTGTAAAGGCCTTCGGCGAAACTGTACATTACAAATAAAGTGCCGTGTAATATTTGACGTGAACAGAGCAGTGTCCGCTCATTTTCCGCACTCCGGATCCCTGTCGGGGTCGACTCGGCCTCCTCTTACGCCAATTGGCGAAGCCGGAGTTACGCCCGGCAATCGCAAATTCGCCAACATTATTGATATATTTTTATAATATATTTTACTAATTACAGAACGTCTCATGAAAAAAAAAATTTATTTAGAAAGAAACTAATTCAATTATATGTAAAGAAAATCTTTTTCTACATATTATGTATATTTTCAATCAATTTTTCCTTATACATTTCGAATTTTGATTCCAACTTTCTGACTGAGAAATCAGTCGTCGCAGTCCCGCAAATCCCGCGGAATCCCGCAAGTATAATTTTATATTTGCGGGATTAAAAAATAGCGTGGGATCCCGCATTTTTGCGGGATCACATTTTGCGAGATTGCAAGCACTAGCCGCGACAGTCGCTGTCATTCGTCGCCGTGCCCACCGGCACCGCGCGCCCCCATGCTGCGCCTTGACGCCCCGCAGTGGTGCCAGCCCACTCTTTTGGAGGGGCCGGCACCCCGCGCCGTCTCGGCCCTAGCCGGGACTCATCACCACTAACCTCCAGCGCCGCCTCGACTCTCACCTCCGCGCCATCTCGTTTCACCGCGATTCACGCGTGCTCGCTCGTCTCTCTTTCTTCTCTGGTCTCCACATATACCTCTCCCTTCCTCTCTCTCTCTCTCTCTCTCTCTCTCTCTCTCTCTCTCTCTCTCTCTCTCTCTCTCCTCCTCCTCTCTCTCTCTCTCTCTCTCCTCTCTCTCTCTCTCTCTCTCTCTCTCCCTCTCCCTCTCCCTCTCCCTCTCCCTCTCCCTCTCCCTCTCCCTCTCCCTCTCCCTCTCCCTCTCCCTCTCCCTCTCCCTCTCCCTCTCTCCCTCTCCCTCTCCCTCTCCCTCTCCCTCTCCCTCTCCCTCTCCCTCTCCCTCTCCCTCTCCTCTCTCCCTCTCCTCTCCTCTCCTCCTCTCTCTCTCTCTCTCTCTCTCTCTCTCTCTCTCTCTCTCTCTCTCTAATCCCGCTCCCCTCCCTCCCGTATTCCCGGCGACAAGCAGCGGGAGTAAAGCCTCGAGTGGAGCGGGGGATATTGATAGAAGAATAGACTTGTGAGAACAGTAAAGGAATTAAAGGATGAGACAGCATGTAAAAAGGAGCTCAAGTCAGTGATAAGGGAAATAGTCCGTGAGGAGATGGGAGGTATTAAACGGGAAATAGAAGAATTAAGAAAAATGTTGATGCAAGGGGCTTATGGACCATCAAGTGGAGCGTCAAGAAAATATAGCGACGTGATTAAAGAGAGGAAGGAGGAAAATATCTTGATTATAAAACCGAAAGTACAACAAGAGAGTGAAATTACGAAAAAAATAATTAAAGATAAAATTGATATAACCAAGATGGAAATAGGAATTACTAAATTAAGAAAAGGAGGTAAAGGGACAGTGATCTTAGGATGTGAGATGGAAGAAGAGAAGAAAAAGCTAAAGGCGACGGTACAAGCGGCAATGGGTGAGGAGGTCAAGGTCTCGGAGCCACAGAAGAGGAAACCTAAGATTAAAATAATTAATGTTGGTGGAGAAGAAATGAAAATGGAAGATGATGAATTGTTAGATATAATCAAGAAGCAGAATAGAATTGGCGAGGAATGCTGTATGCACTTAGTGAAGAAAATTTTAGGAGGAAAAAATAGGGATATTGAGCAAGGATCCGTAATAATCGAAGTGGATGAAAGCACTCATAAATCACTAATAAACAGAAGAAAGATTTTAGGATGGCGAAAGTGTCCGATCTTTAATTACATTAGTGTTAGAAGATGTTTTAAATGCTGGGGATATTATCATATTGTCAAGAATTGCACGAGACAGGAAACATGCTATAAATGTGCAGGAAATCATAAGGCGAACGAATGTACAACGGCAAAGAAGAGGTGTGTAAACTGTACCTATAAGAATCAGACATACAACTTGAAGATAAATGTTGAACACGAGGCGCTGGATTCGGAATGTCCGACATTTAAGAAAGTATTGGAGGAGGAGAAAAAAAGAGCCGGCTGGAAAGATGCAATATAGCAATCACAGGAAGTAGCGGACTTACTCTGGTATACGAAGGCACAAGGCTGTTTGGCGCATAAGGGTGAAATTCAACATCAGGTTATGAAGAGGGTGAATCCTGCGATTCGAACGTTATCCGAGACTACATTGACTATAGAAAGTGATGATAGTGAGGTCAAAGCGTTTGAGTCAATAGATAGGGTAAGACTAGTGGAAAAATTATATCAGTTTTGTACCGGGGTTTAATATAGTTTGATAGATTAATATAGATATAATACGATAGATTTAATTTTCTCGTATATAAAAGTACAAGTGAATGAGAAACATAAAACAACGGACCATGCATGGCTAAAAGTAGAATTTAATATGAATAAAAAGAGTGATAAATATAAAGAAGGTAGAGGCAGGGACTATAGTAAACTTAATGTAGATGTATTTCTTGAAGTATAAGGACGGAGAGATTTGTTAATAGTACAGTAAGTGTATTGGATAAGTGTATGGGAAAGGAAAAATTGGTATTCAGACGAAATTAGTATGGCAGTAGATAGACCGATAGAAAGTAAGCAATGCAAAAGAATTGAAACATTCAAACGTAGGTTAAGAGAATATATTGTACCTCATGTAGAGGACTTAATTTAAGGAAAAATGTAGGTTAAGAAAATATATTGTACCTCGTGTAGAGGATTTAATTTAAGGAAAAACCGAGTATGTAATGTAAATAGCCGAGAAGGCTAATAAAGCTCAATCAATCTCTCTCTCTCTCCCTCTCTCTCTCTCTCTCTCTCTCTCTCTCTCTCTCTCTCTCTCTCTCTCTCTCTCCTCGTGCTTCCCTTTCTTCTCCTTACCGCTCCCGGTCCCTTTCCTTTTGGAGATCCTCCCTCCTCTCTCGCCTTCTTCCCCGACCTTGCCTCGCTCTGACTTAACCTCAATTTGCACGTCATCTCCATCCTGTCTTACTCCGTTTCTTTCGTGCCTCCGGTTCCTCCTCCATTTGCCCGCCTTCCTCCAACCTTCCTTTACGCGTCTCTTCTCTTTCTCCACATTCCAGGTTTCTTACTCTGTTGTTCCCTCTATTAATCCTCTCTCTTCTCGGAGCAGCCATCCACTTCTCCCACTCAACCGGAAGTCCCCCGGTCGACTTCTTAACATCAATAATTCTGGCCATGGAATCGCTTACGATCGCAACGAATCCCACCCCGAATCTCGCGATACCGGCAAACATCTAATTACGACGAAATCCCATCCCGAATCTCGTGGTACCGACAAACATTTAATTCTAACTCAACGCAACATAATTACATCTCAACGCAAAATAACTACAACTCAACGCAAAATAACCGTGAACATCTCGCACGCAATACGATAATGACCTCGAACACCTCACACACGCGACATCTCACGCGATCTTACAACTACCGAAAATGACCGCGAATCTTTTACGATTACGCGAGTCCCGAAATGACCGCGAATATTTACGATTACGCGAGTCCCGAAGTGGCCCGGCGATGGGCAATCGCGCACAATGCTCTGCGAGGTCCGCAACACAAAACGCGAAGGTGCCCTGCACGCCACGACGCGATCACGCGAAGCTCACGCGGGCTCGTGATGATACGGTGTCCGGCCCGTGCGAAGAACACCCCGCCAAACCCACTCGATTACGCGGAGCGCATCTCGCCGCTCACAATCATCTGACTCGACTCTCTACAATACGGTACAATCATCTGACCCGAATCTCTACAAACGCGCGTTGACTGTCGGCGGCCGTACACTCGAATTCCCGAGACGGGCAATTGCGTACTTTCCCGGCCGGGCCCTCCCGCGGTATTCCTCTCGATATAATTATGCGGGTTTCACAACATTCGCGGCACAACGCGACTCCCGGGAGAACCTCGGTATCGCGACGATCTTACTTGCGGTGCTTGAGCAGTGGCCTTACAATATCGCTAACTCGTTCGCTCGCCGGCAGCCCGTTGCGTTGGTTGCAGGGGGTTGGATGGCACCTCTCAATTCGACGGCTCGCACGACAGTGATGTTCCTCTGGCCCGGCGGGACCACGCTTGGCCCGCGCGCCTGCGCGCCGGGGGTTGCAAGCCCTGTCACTGCTGCGCCCTGTGCGAGCGCCGCGCCCGACTAGGGCGCGCCTCGCGTCTGCTTCCACCCGCCGGCGGTGGTTTCAAACTTGCTGAGAGTCCGGCTGTCCAGGCCGCGACTCGGGGACCGGTTAATCGACGGCCAGGCTGGACGGGTCGTGGCTCGTCGACCGGTGGCAGAATTCCGGTGGTGGTTTTGTTCTTGACGGGGACCTTCGTCGGGGCGCCCCCTTTCCGGACTCTCCGTGCTCGGGCTGTCATTCGGCGTTGCGGGCTAAGCGTTCGCCCTGACAGGCGCTATGCTTTACCGGCTGTGAGCCCCAGCGTGACCCGCCCGTCGGCCGTCCGTCCTCGGTAAGCTTCCGGCTGTCAACCTGCAAATCCCTCGGTGCGACTTACGTCGTTACATCAATGACCATCCGTGGCCATCTGCTCCGCACCTTCTCACGCAACCTGTAAGTCTCGCAAACTAATTTTAAACCTAATCCTAACGCTAAGGCCCCGCCCGCCTCGGGCAGAGGCACCACCCCTGACGCCTCCCTCGGCCGAGCTACCATCTGGGGAGGGGACGTGACTTTGTCATGTCACACACTAAACGAATATGAAACATCTTTATTGCAGAATGCTTGAAGAAGAAAGAAGATGCAGAAAGAGAATTATCCAAAGATCTTTCGGAATGGTTAATTATTGACTTTAAAATAAGTGTAAAAATTATGGTGTTGAGTTATTTCATTGTGCGACTAAAATTTTAAAATGACGAGAAGCTGATATATCAAGCAGAAATCTACCTTTTAATTACTTGGTTTTACTTTAGACAATAGCTACAAGTATCTTAAAGCGTTTTAATGCGCACATTTGCAAAAGAATGTAATCCAAGTAATTCTGAAACTTTGCGCGGTACAATTGAGGAAACAAATAGTAACATATTGTATTCAACTGAATTTAAATGATGTTGAAGTTTCGGAGTTGGCTACATTTATAGGCCATGCAGATAAGATACATAAACAACATTATAAGCAGCTACAGGTAAACAGAGATATATTTTAAAAATTTCTCAATATTTGGAACCTGTTGTAGGAAAGACACAAGATTCGAGATACGAATCTTCATTAGACAATAAAGTCAAAAATCTTAACGATTCATTTAACATCAGTAATGATATCAATAACTGTACTGATACTATACAAGTAAGAGAAATTAATGCTTTAATTATTATGTACAAAAATGATAATTAAATATACTGCTTCACTGTACATATACAGTATATTCTTTGTTTTCAGTTTTTGTATTTATTTTTAGATACTTTTTAAAATAGTAATATAAATTATTATTTCAGATATATCTCCGTGTGTTACCGAAGAAGCTTTAACATCATACAAAAATCAGAGTATTAATGAAAATCGCAAAAGATCTAGTGAGTTTTCCACTATATATAACAGTTTGCTCTATTATGACATTGTTCCGACTTCAATTTAAGATTCGGGCACTCGTTCGCTCGATGACGTACTTTGTCATGACTGCGCCATCACCTTTCGATGACTAAAAGACACGACGCAGGAATTCTGGAATGTTTCGTTGAGTTCGATGTCGTAACATGACATACGATGGAGATGTAACATCTAAGAACAATTTATAGATAAGAAGAGATAAAACCTATAAGATTTTACACACAAACACCTTTATAAAAATACAAACCTTGCATAACGTATTAACATCCTTCACTTGTTTGCTTTGATTATTACGAACTTTATTTGGTAGATACCAATTGATTTCTGTTGGGGTTTCTTGAAGTTATACGTGACTTTATTTTCGCCAACGACGATCTCGACGTCCTTGAGAAACAGCGATTTAATGTCCTTCATCAGCTTTGCTTCTACCTAAAGCCCCTTGCACAATGCCAGGCAACAGGCAATAAGAACAGGAAATAACAAAAAAATCATTAATTATAACCTAAAAATTCGAATGCTATGATTGGTTGGCAACAGGCAATAGGCACAGAATTTCCAACGTGACGGAAACTCTGTGTCTATTGCCTGTGTCACTGTTTATTCTGCATTTATACATGATTTCTGATTTCTATTCTCTGTTACTATTACCTATTGCCTAGCATTGTGCAAGAGGCTTAATTCTATTTGGTGCCATCGACTGCAAAGAATGCAAATATAAATTTTTAAATTTACAATCTAACATTTTTACATCATAACTATTGCTTCCTCATAGAGGAAGCTTTATTTTCATAAACTTCGTATATGGACCTTTGATCGCATATAAAGCTAGGTCTATTCAACCGAATTTTAAAGTATTATATATGAAATAGGGGTAGAAAAGACCGAAGAAAAAATTGTTTTTTTTTTTAGTTTTCGATGTCAATGTGTTCCTTATGTTTGAAAACGTTGGAAAATCGTAATTTAAAAAAATGTCCGTATGTGTGTGCCTAAATTTACTAAAATTTCTATAACTCAAGAACTGATTAACCAAATTTTAAAGTATTATATATGAAATAAGGGTAGAAAAAACTGAAGAATATAATAGAATTAATAACAATTGCTAATAATAAAAAGGTTACTGATTTCTGTTTAAAAAAATCTACGTGATTGCTCTAATTTTCGCAAAATTTGAGATATCGAGCTTAATTTTTTTTTATAGATAGAGTATCATCAAAGGTAGATTGGTGTTGAATTTAGCAAGGATCGGTGAAGGGATTATCGATTTCTGCTTAAAAAGTGTATAAGATGTACATGTAATTTTATATAGTATTATTAAAATAAGGTTGTTTTGAATTTGGCGAGGATTGATGAAGGAGTTACCGATTTCTGCTCAAAAAGTTATAACTTATACATGTAACTTTTTAAGCAAAAATCGGTAACTCCTTTACCGATTCTCGCCAAATTCAATACCTTCCTTAAATGATATTCTATCCATTAAATAACTTACACATTTTTTAGGCAGAAATCGCCAATGGCAAGGATCGGTGAGAGGGTTACCGATTTCTGCTTAAAAAATGTGTAAGTTATTTAATGGATAGAATATCATTTAAGGAAGGTAATTGAATTTGGCGAGGATCGGTGGAGTTACTGATTTCTGCTTAAAAAGTTACATATATAAGTTATACATGTAATTTTATATAGAATATCATTAAAAGAAGGTTGGTATTGAATTTGGCAATAATTGGTACAAGGGTTCTTTTTTCATAAAATTTTGAATTTTTTGAGAAATGTCCGTGGTCCGCGCGGTCAGATCCACGATCGACGCGATCCTTCGCGTCGTTGCCCGCGCGGAGGAAGCGACTGGCCAGGGTGGGGTGGCGTTGGGCGTCGGATTCGAGTACGCAACGCCTTCAACTCCCTACCCTGGCCGGTCATAGGAGAGGCCCTTCTGAGAGCCGGCGTATCTCCCTACTACGTTAGGTTGATCGCCGACTACTTTAGGGGCAGGGGGGCTTATGTACGTGGACCGCGAGGGGGTCCCTAGGATCAGGGTCGTGGGGTGCGGTGTCCCGCAGGGGTCCGTGTTAGGGCCCCTGTTGTGGATAATCGCGTACGACCAGGTCCTGCGGGCTGCTCTCCCCGCTGACTGCTGGCTGTCCGGATACGCGGATGACGTGTATCTGGGGTCAGTGGGGGGACATGGCAAGAGGCAATCAGGCTGGCCAACGTGGCAGCAGCAACGGTGGTGCGGGGGATCAGGAGGCTGGGCCTGGAAGTGGCCCCGCAGAAGACCCAGGCCTGCTGGTTCTTCATCCGGCTGCGGCGCGACCCTGGCAGGCCGCGTAGGATCCTGACACATAGACCGGGTCGACCCGCCAGGGAATACAATATGGTGCCTGCCGGGGCCGGGCGGGCTCTGTGGGAAGCGTGGTTTTGGGGCCGCGCGCTGTGGGGCCCGCCGCCCGAAGGGCTCAGCCTCACCGTGGAGGGTGTCCGCGTCCCGATCACCACCCAGATGAAATATCTGGGGGTGTGGGTGGGCGGCACGGGCAGCTTTGGCGAGCACGTTGCCCGCACGATACCAAAGGCCCAGGCCATGGCCAATGGCCTGGCCAGGTTATTGCCTAACTTGGGGGGCCTGGGGGGTCTTGGCGGGCACGTGCGTCGCGACGACGGTCCACTCCGTACTTTTGTACGGAGCGCCTGTATGCGCGGAGAGGGTGGTGGAGAACCCCTCCCTCTGCAGGCAGCTCGTGGCTGTCCAATGGCTCATAGCGAGCCGGGCAGCCCGAGCATATCGGACCGTCTCACATGTGGGGGCGACGGCCCTCGCCGGCATACCGCCGATCGATCTTCTCGCCGTGAGTCAGGCGAGAATGTATCGGCGGTCGAAGGCCATACAGGCCGAACTGGGCATCGTTCCGCCCAGGGCGAGGGCCGCGCTAAGGCTGCAGGAGCGAGAGATCCTCCTCCAGGAATGGCAGAATAAACTCCTGGACCCCCGTTTGGTCTCGGGGAGGAGAATCCGCGAAGCCGTCCAACCAGTCCTGCGGGACTGGACGAGCAGGTAGGGACGCGGACTCACGTTCCATGCGACGCAGGTGCTCTCGGGGCATGGTTGCTTCGGGGAGTACCTGTGTCGCATCGGCAAGGAACGCACCACCGGCTGCCACCACTGCCCGGAGGAGGCAGACTCGGCGCAACACACCATCAAATCCTGCCCCGCGTGGGAAGAGGAGCGCCGAGTCCTCCGGGCAGCGATCGGGAACGACCTCTCCCTCCCGGCCATCCTACGAGCGGCGATCGGGGCTCAGGGAGAGACCAAGTGGAGAGCGTTCACCTCCTTCTGTGGCCGGATCATGGCACAGAAGGAGGCGGCGGAACGCATCAGAGAGGGGGTGGTCGAGCCTCCCTCCGACAACGAGGACAGCGGCGGCGATGGACAGCCACCATCGCCGCCGCCGCCGCCGCCGTCGCTGCCGCCTTCCAGGAGGCGGAGCGCGAGGAATTCTCGCCCCCGCGACAGGGGCGGCGGTGCGGAGATTAGGGGGGGTGGGCGGCCGCCGCCGCCTGAGCGCCCGCGCGCTCCGCGCCGTTACGCGGGCGGCGGCGCCCCCCCTGCTGCTGCAGCCTCTCGCTTAGCGGGGTCGGGCGACGGCGACGGCGGCGACGACGACGAGGACGAGGGGCCACGCCCACCGCGACTCCGCGGTCGACGCCGTCCCCTCGAGGTTTCCCCCTCCTCCTCCTTAGACGGAGGTGGGGAGAACAGATGACGATAGGGGATGGGGGGGAACATCCGTCAGTAGACGGTACTGTGGGTTTGGCAGCGGGTCTTCTTAGGCCTGCACCCCGCCCCCCTCTGAGGGCAGGAGCCCCACGGTTGCCGCTAGGGCACTGTGGGTTTGGCAGCGGGTCTTCTTAGGCCTGCACCCCGCCCCCCTTTTGGGGGCGGGAGACCCGCAGCTGCCGCTGGGGCGCCGTGGGTCTTCTTAGGCCTGCACCCCACCCCCCTCTGGGGGTGGGAGCTCCACGGCTGCCACTAGACGGCTCTGTCTCCTCCCCTCTCCCCCATTTGCATGATGCCCACCCCTCGTAGGGGTGGGTCTCGAATACGAGCAGATCTGGTTGCCCAATTAGGTGGGCAACAGGCGGGGGGGTGCGGACGCGCGGGCGGGGTAACCGCGCGCCTGCTGCAGAATTCCCCCCACGAGTAGGGTGGCGGGCTGGGACTGGTGTCCCCTCAGCCCGCCACGAGGAGTCAGGACGCAGCCAGCTAGGTCGGCTGCACGGAGGGCCGGGGGCACACAGCCCCCTCCTCCCCCTCCGAGAAGAACGTCCAGTCAGGACATGGCGCGGGGGGGGGGGGGCGGACGAATCATCACGCTACCCGTCCCCCTCCCATCCAAACGCGCCGAGAGGGACATCCGCTGGGTTTTAGTCGGTAAAAATCCGACACTCCCCTTGCCTCTCCCCGGAGGCAGGTGGGTCTTCCCCCTCCCATGAAGAGGGGGCTACCGGGCCATATACCGGGCCTTCGGGCCCGGAATCCCGGTAGTCGAAGATTTCCCAGCGTCAAAAAAAAAAAAAAAAAAAAGAAATGTCCGTGGTTGCTCTAACTTCCGCCAATTTTGAGATATCAGGCTATTTATAATTCTATTATATTCTTCAGTCCTTTCTATCTCTATTTCATACATAATTCTTTAACAAATAACGAAATAATTACGCTCGATAAAGCAACAGCTAAATAATGAAAAATGGCCAAATTTCGAGCATTAATCGGTGTTAGAAATATATTTAATAATTATAATATACATTCGAGTTAGTTTACGTTTCGAGCCATACTTGGCCTTCTTCAGAACATTAAATCCATAAATAATACCGCATTAACAATAAAAGACTCGGTTACGATCCAGCGTTACGACTTCCAATTAAATCTCACCCATGTCTGTAGACAATTAGTCATGATGAAGTCAGAGTATGTCGTCGATTGTTAGTCAAATTACATGCTGAATTAGTCGTTTCCTACGTTGCACGACTTATATGTGTCCATGAACCTGGAGCGATCGCAAGCCATTTGTCGCCAGACCAACTTAGTGGCAACTGTATCGAAATTAAAAATTCCGTAAGATTACGTGAATTTAAATATTAAGTTGGAATCAAAAAACCGGACTCACATAAGCGGTCAATGCAACAGGAACGCAAGAGAGTTCTTTCCATCGTCTATTAAGAGCGTGTGTTCGTAGCGAGAGGTTACAGACGACTGAGAAAACGCTCACATCGAGAGGGCAGAGCAACCAAAAACATTGTTATCAATACTTAAGACAACAACCTCAAAACATCAAAATAGGATTCGTTTAATAATTCCGTGTCCTTGTTCGAATTAATACCGTTTGGCTGCTCTTTGATATGTATCATTTCTGCAGTCAATCTTTTTTTATAGTTATGCTCAACCTCCAGAATGCGCACATTATCCCAGTCAAAAGAATGATTACATTTAGTGATATGCTCCGAGACCACCGAATGCTTGGACGAATCTAATCTAATATTAGATTTATGTTCATTTATTCTGGTGCGTAGTTGTCTCTTAGTCTGGCCGACATAAGAGGCATCACAATTTTTGCAACAGATTTTATAAATTACATTATTATTGGTAAAATGAGCGTTCTTATCTTTCTGGACTTTAATAATGCTACTAAGTTTGTTTAGGATGCGGTATCCCACGGAATTTTCTGATTTATTAACCGCTGAAGTGATAATTTCAGAAGTGGATTTTAGGTATGGCATAACAATAAAACTTTTTAACTGTTGAGAACGTTCGCAATCATCAACTATATCATTATTCTCAATAGATTGAAGTTTTCTCAATCTCCTATTCATATGCATGAAAACTAAATCGATGGGAATTTCCAAGCAATACGTTGATAACAAATATTAAGTTTTTGTTGTAAAAACTAGGCTGAGACAATATAATTGCTCTGTCCACCATACTATAGATAGTTCCTATTTTGTGTTGAATAGGATGATTCGAATAAAAGGACAATAGCCTCCCAGAAAAAGTTTCTTTATGAAACCAATCTGTTATAATTGTGTCGTTTTCAACAATTAACATCAAGTCTAGAAAACTAAGTTGGCCGTTGTTTTCATACTCTATTGTAAATTTAAGACGGTCATGATAATTATTAAAGTGGTCCAAGACAACCTGCACGCTATCCTTAGGGATCTTCATAACAATATCATCCACATAACGTCTATAAAACGACAGTTGAATATCCAATGTGCCCAAAACCCTCTCCTCTAAATCCTCCATGACAATGTCGGCCACTGTCGGAGAAAGAGATAATTCTTTAAGATTTGGTTGATTAGACCCAGCTTTATACGCGATTAAAGGTCCATATGCGAAATCCATATATGGACCATGTAGCCTGAACTCCCAAAGTCAACATCGATTTGACATTACGTCGATTGTAAAACCCTACTTGTGCTACTAAGCTAACTTTCTATCAATTCATAAAAAGATTAAATTTAAAATTAAAAAAGTGTGCAAATTAGAAACTTGCACATTGCTTCCTCATCATTACAGATCGCTATTATTACTCCTATTTTATTTTGCTTATAAAGCTTTTTCTATGAGGAAGCCAAACTAATAAATACTAATAATTATGCATCGAATAAAATACAAGCTTCCTCAGAGAGGAGCTTTGTGAGCGAAATAAAATAGAGGAGCAATAGTAGCGATCTGTAATGATGAGGAAGCAATGTGCAAGTTTTTAAATTTTATTACGTCGTGCATAAGATATGAGCAATTACCTTTGAAAGGCATGACAAAGACCAATGACGCGCTGCAAGGTCCTTCGACTTTGTCGGAGAAGTTGATGATCCGTTTAATTTAAGTTGACGAGAATCTAGTACATTCGTACTTATTAATTAATATTAATTAATAGGTACGAACCACTAAAATGCTGCCAGAACCGACTTCAATCAACTATGCGCGTGCTTCCTCCTCGAATAAATGTAGGTTATCCCATGATGCTTTGTTGATGCGTTCAGCAAAGCAGCTCGGTGAGCGTTCAGTGATTCTTCGTTATGATTTGTTTCTACACTTATATCCAGGCAAGAACCAATCATATTAAGAATCACTAAGCATTCACTGAGCTGGTTTGTTTGCTGAACACACCAATATAGGCCGGTATTCACAGTCAGTTCTTATATTTAAGACCGTCTTAAGTACAATCTTAAGATGTCATTAACCAATCACAAAGCCGTATTAGCATCTTAAGATATTACTTAAGACGGTCTTAAAATAAGATCTGATTATGAACACCGGCCATAGTTTGATTGGACTCTCCTCAATCTTTAATCAATCAATACGTAATATGTGCACGTATTATATTGAATTTTCATTTTCAGTAAAATGCTGCTCGCTGCTGCTGCACTTCACTGTCCATGAAAACTCACGTTTATGGTACTGTTTAGAATGGATTTCGATCGGAATTATTCAATTATTCTAGATTTCTATTGTATTTTCTATGGAAAATTCCGATCGGAATCCAGTCAGAACAGTTTCATAATAAATGCCCTAAGGGGCGGTCTACAATGGGTGTCGTAAATCGTGAATCAAATTGACCAATCGCAGTCTATTATTCTCCTTGCGGTCAAAAAATAATAAACTGTGATTGGTCAATTCACGACTTACGACACTCATTGTAAACCGGCTCTAATACTGGCTTTACCACAGTATAAAGGCCCGGACACATAGAAAAACTTAAACAGTAAGACATAAGCCGTAAGGAAATCAACATGCCGCTTGTATTATGTCTTGAGTTCTTGACTGTGATTGACTGATTTATTTACTGCTTAAGTCTTGGGCCCTCCCCGGACGGGTTCCCACCTTGCCGTAGCCTCGGGGCGGGCGTGCGTGGTTTGCGGGATGCGGGGGACGGCGGAACTGCTCGGCGGACCCGGTGTTCTCGGGGGCTGCGGGTGGCCGCTCTGAGGCGGGTGAGATAGTAAGGGCGCGCACGGGGATCACCCGCTCAGGGGTGTACCCAGGCGCGCCCGACTAAGAGGAATCTTCCAAGCCAAGGTGTGACCGTGCTCATGCGTAGTGCAGGGGGTGCTGCGTCACGAGCGGTACGTCCCGGATACTGGGCGCCCTCCGGGAGTATCTAGCCAAGCCCCGGGCATTCGCGGCTCTGCCCAGGTGAGATCGCGCGATCGCGGTAAAAAATGGAAAATAATAAAAATCAAAACAAAAACATAAAAAAACACGGAGTATGAGGAGGTCCAGGGCGTAGCCACCTTAGGTGACGAACGACCAGAGGAAGCTAGACCAGGCAGCTTGGGGACTCTCCAGGGGCCATTTGGGGCTCGTTCGGACCCTTCGGGGCCGGCGGGGACCAAGTGGTACGGGTTTTGCGAACCTGGAGTGCCCGAGCACAACAGCACCGTAACCCACGGCGGTCCGAAAGGCCCGTCGTGGACCGGGGAGTCCCTTCGGGGACTCGCGAGGTAGGCGGCCTCTATGAAAAGTCCGCCCGGTCGGACGGGACCGTAAGGGACGAGCTTTGCTCTGTGACCCAGCCGTCCTATAGGAAGGAAAACTCAGAGAAAAAAAACTGGGGGACCGGCTGCCCTGCTTAGGAGTCTGGCTATCGACGCTTATGCGGCTTCCCAAACTCCATCAGCCGGTAAGGGATGGCGACCCTTACTTCAAACGCCCGGTCGGCCGGGACCGTTAGGGAGATTGTGATTCTCCTGCCGGCCTAGAGGAAGGATACTTCGAGAAAAAACTACAGGAGGGAGAGGAAGGGAAACCACAATAAAAACCAATAAGCGGTCGGACTTGTATCCCACATCCATTGCACGCCGGGGCTCCGGCAGGATGGGGGATCTGGACTGGTTGTCCTATGGGAAGGAAACCCAGAAGAAAAACCGGGGGTCCGGCTGCCCTGCTTAGAGGTCTGAAAACGACGCGCATGCGTCTATCAGACTTCAGCAGCCGGTAAGGGATGGCGACCCTGATTATAAACGCCCGGTCGGCCGGGACCGAAAGAGGTGAGTTTACCCACCTCACCGGCCAAGGAGGGTGAGGAATGGATACCTCGACTAAATACCACGGTCGGTCGGGACCGAGAGAGGTGGTGTTGTGGCTGCGTGCCGCCGGGCGGGGCGCTCGTGCCGGGGCGCGGTCGCCCTCGTGCTGGCGGATGTGGTTACTTATTCCACTTCACCGGCCAAGGAGGGAGAGGAATGGACACCTCGATAAAAAACCACGGTCGGTCGGGACCAAGAGAGGTGGTGCTGTGGCTGCGTGCCGCCGGGCGGGACGCTCGTGCCGGGGAGCGGGCGTCCTCATGCTGGCGGATGTGGTCACTTATTCCACTTCACCAACATAAAGGAAGGACACCTCGAGAAAAAACCGAGGAGGGAGAGGACTTTGGAAACCTCTTTAAAAATTGACCACGGTCGGGCCGGGGGCCGAGAGGGGCGGGGGGGTAGTCATATTCTCGTTCCTCCCACCCGGTCAGTAAGGATCAGGGGTACGAATGTACATAAAGGTAATGTCTTTGTGTGATCCTGGGCGGGGTTCCCTCTTCGAGGGGTCTTCGTCATGGGTTGTCCCTCCCTGGCCCAAAAGGGGGCCTTGATGGACGGAGTCCTGGTCCGTCCCCACGGTCGTGTTTAGTAGCGCGGACCCCTGGTTTCCTACGGGTATTCTGGGGATAGGGGTTGCCACTCGTGGCTTCCCTCTCCCCAGGTGGCGGGCATGTTTGCGGAAAGGAGGGACTGACGGTCTGGGGGTGGCGCCTTTGGGGCTGCCCCGCCGGCGAGCGTCACGCGGCCTGTAACTGGGTTTGCGGGCGGGCGTCCGCGTGGGCGGTTGCATGTGGCTCCGCTCCCTTGCCGCTGGTTGGGCCGCCCTCGCGTTGGTCGGCTTTAATAATAAAAGGGGTAGAGGCCGCTTGCGGCTCTCGCCTCTCCCCCCACGTGGACGTGTTCGCGGAACGAGAGGAGAGGTGGTGGGGGTTTGTGCCGTTGCGGCCATTCCCTTGCTGCCGTTGTGGGTGTATGTTTGTGTAGATGGGCGCGGGCAGGGTGGGCTCGGACGGATTCCCCCCGGGGGGTTTCCGCTTCATGTCTCTGCCCACGATGTGTATGATGTGTGTGTTTTGGGGGGTCGGGGTCCGGGACCTGATTTCGGATACGGACGCTCTGTCCCCTTTGAAGGATGCGGCGGGGGGAGAACGTCCTGTTGTGAGGCGGAAGTCGTCGTGCCCTAATTGCGACACCTAGCTGTCAGCGCAACTCCCGAATATTGCCAAACTCACCTGAGCTGGCAATCCGGGTGTTGCAAGTGGCATCCAGGTCACTCGCCCGGAAGCAAAAGCGCTGACAGCTAAGTCAGCATCGCGGAAGCTAATACGCGAGAGATAAAAGGCCGCCCTTCCGAGAAGCGGCGGGCAGTCTAGAACGAGAAGCTAATCGCGCACGACCGAACGTAACTTATTTTATTGTGTACGCCCGCAAGTCGGGGCAGTGTATTTAAGAAGACATCTGTAACCTTTCAAGTAAAACTTTATTAAACGTTGCTACATCAAGAATCTGTCGATTGTTTCTCTCAACCTCCCGGCGGGTCCAAAAGAACTCAGTGCCGACCAAGGTACGGCACAACAGTCCCGAGAGTGGTTCTTTTCTCTCTCCGCCGTCTGAGGGGCAGGCGCGTGGGTGGGGGTTACCACGCGTCGGCTGCTAGCTATAATAGGCTGGCACCCTTGGTTTGAGGAGGTGTTGTTTGGGGTTAGCTCCCCCCAACAACACAAATTAGTTTAGTCCGAAAAGAGTGGGGGGGGGGGGGACATTTATGCTGCGGCGCTCCCCGACTGGGACTCATGACTGGTTGCCCTGGCGCTCCCCGACTGGGGTCCATGACTGGTTGCCCATGGGCGCTCCCTGACTAGACCTTGGAACCGACTGCAAAATCGTCGTCGGCTCCATCGGCCTCTGTTGCAGAAGCTGGCGTGCATACGGAGGCGGCGCAAATGAAAGAGGCAACGGCGCAACAGGTGGCGGTAGTTCCGGGCGAAATGACGGCGACGAACGACCATGATTATTCGAGTTTAAAGGCGATAGATCCAGCAGACATACCAGCGGCATCGATCGACAAGGATCTAGCGATCGAGATCCAGGAGCGAGGGGATCAACAGAAGGGAGATCAACTTCCACGAGGATCTACAGCTCGATAAAATGATCGAGGAAAGTCGTTTGCTTGAAATCCCGTGTGTGGGAGAAACGACTAAAATAAACGGCAAATAAGTTGTTATTTTGTACCGGGGAAAGTTACGCGCTTAGTTTTGTTTTCAAGTATTATATGCGATAAAGGCGCGTGATTAAAGTTCATTTTTTATTTTATTATGCATGAAAGATTAATTTTATTATATGATTTTATATGTTTGTTAAGAGCGTAAAAGGATATATTGATTTATTTTGACAGCTTTAGATTGCATGACTCAATGACGTAAATTAAAAAGCGTGATATTACAATAAATCGTTAAGATAATAAATTGAGGGTGCAATATAGTTGATGAGATTAATGTTGTGAAAACACTTTTATTTTGATACAGGATTATATAAAGATAACGATCAATACGTTGTTGATTGACAGAATAAATTTTATTTTATCCAGTTTCGATTATGTTACAACTTTATATAAAGATAGAGATCTAGAATCTTTAATATGCGATAGTTTGAGTTAAAGGATGACTTGCGTACAAATTAGACTGTAAGAATAAAGTGTTATATACGCTAGTTAATAATATTTAATTACTTACCTACATCTCACGATGATCTAAAAGAGAAAGGTTCCTGAAAAAGAAAAGAAAGATTAATATGAAAGTTAGATTACAATTATATTTACCTGTTGAAGATGATGAGATTTCTGTAAAGAACAGAATATTAGATTGAAATTGTCAAAATTATAGATCAAGGACGTCATGAGATATATCGACAACAAATGATCTATACCCGATGCCGAGAGGAGAATATGGATCATTCGATGATCGAGGTAAAGTTCTTTCATGGATCTAGAGATCCATACGGTATATTTAAGTTAATGAACCATAAAGATAATGCCTAATGATTTTTAAAGTAGTTTTCAACTTTTAACATTAAACTGAGCAATAATGACGATTAGGATTGACGAAATAACGAATAATTCAAAAATGATAAAATTATAGATCTTTGATAGATCATTATGAAAGCTGCTTCAAGGATGGATCTACGGCACGGCGGCGCGGCAGTCAAACTCACTAGATGTGGGTGGCGCGCGGGGCGGTGTCCGGCCGCGCGCAGCGCAGGCGTGAAGCGGAAGTGGGAGGCTTCCGAGAGGGAGACGAGGTCTTTCCTTCGCTGACCATCGTCGATGTAACATCGTCGTGACATCGGGCGCGTATCGTAAAACATCCGACGAGAAGGAAAAGTATCCGGGCGCGTACGTTATCCGCGGGCTTCCTTGTAAGCCAGTAGACACACATCCGGAAGTTAATATTAAAGCCGGATTATACATTATCTTTACGATAATTGTATCTCACGGAAGGTGATGCAATCGAGTGTGGCATCGTGCGTAATCCATTGTAATCCGTTGCAATCCGTGAAAATAAATAATATATTCTTGTTATTTGTTAAATATACGGCAATAACAAGTTATTTTCCCTCAATAATCTATATCCCAGCGAGTGCTATCCGGATCCGTCATATTAGTACGCGATCGCGTAAAGGGCGTGGTCGACAAAAAACGCATTATAGTAGCGGAAGTACAACGAGCTGAGGAAGGAGAGGAAGGTAATCACAGCTACCGGAAGTAAGCCGAGCTGATAAGCGTTCTTCGTAATCGCATATATAAAACGAAGTGGCGACCGTAACAACGTACGAGTGAGTACATTTAATGAAATCTTAACACCGTACACCGCGTGTCCGGTCACAACCTCACGACTGGTTGCTTAGGGTGCTCCCCGATTGGGTTTCACGACTGGTTGCCGCGGTGGTCCTCTTTCCCCCTAGGGAGGATAAGGTTAAGCTTAGAGTGGAGGGATCACCGGAGGTGATCATTTTCCCGGGTTCCCCCCTTGTGCGAAGCGAGGGACTCATGTGGTTTTTAGTTGGTAGGCTGTGTGCGTGCTATCCCTTGGGGGCAGGCTCAGGATAGCTTCGGCCTCCCTGGAGTATCCCCTGTAAATGGGGTGCGCGTGCATGGAATCCAACACTCCTCCTGCCTCTCTCCCGAGGCGGGGGGTCTTCCCCTTTAGGGGCCACTGGATGCGTGACTGGTTGCCATTTAGTGGCGCTCCCCGATCGTGTCCCAGCGGTTGAAGATTTTCCACACGTAAAAAAGGCAGCTTGGGGAACCCTCCAGGGGCCATTTGGGACTCATCCGGGCCCTTTGGGACCCGGTGGGGACCAAATGGTACGGGTTTTGCAAACCCGGAGTGCCCGAGCACATCAGCACCGTAACCCAGGGCAGTCCTCGTGGCTGTCCTGGGCCGGGGAGTCCTCGTCAGGACTCGCGAGGTAAGCGGTCTCTGTAAAAAATCCGCCCGGTCTGGACGGGGCCGTGAGGGTAGAAGCCTTTGCTCTCCCGACCGCCCTATGGGAAGGGAACTGTCACGTCTTGCGACACAGTCACCAGTAGATTTTCGCCACATAAAATTTTTCATTTCATTTCCTTGCTGCACGGCGCCTGAAAGCAATGTTAAAATATAATATCAGTGTCTAACCTAACCATTATAAACTGTCACAGCACACGCATAACGTAAAACAGCTGTCGAGTTAAAACGCGTTCGTAAAACAGATGATGAATTAACCAGGCCTTAAGCCGCCGCCTAGTAACAAGACCTATCTTCATGAATGAACTCTAGAATTTTGGACAAATGATTACCGCCTAGTAACAAGACCTATCTTCATGAATGAACTCTAGAATTTTGGACAAATAATTATTGAACCGTTAAATTCTTCCAAATTATCCTTGCAATCGATTGTTTATTACTATTTATTGCTGATATAGTTATCGCGAGATTTTCCTGTAATATAAATCCATTCTGATCTACGGATCTAATGGAAAGTGGAGTATGCTCGACATAGACGCGTTAATAAAATTAAATTAAAAAGGAAATCGATTAAATAAAAATAAACTAACTATAGAAGCATAATCTTTCACGCTTAAAGAACATTATTACAATAAATAATAATTGTTCCACGATACCTTCACTATGCATAATTGTTATAAACAATTAAAAGTTTATTACCGAACCAAACTAATATGACTATTGAAGACACCATGAAAAGTTAACCAAATTTCGTAAATAAATTATTTTCCTATCTCTCAAAAAAAGCTAATTAACAATAAAATTTAGTATAAAACTAGTAATAGAAATCATCACCCACCTTAAATAATCAGATGGTCAAAAGCACCTTAAGGAACTAAGTAACTTTCATATATAAAATATTTTCATATCTCTTAAAATGGATTAATTAACAACAAAAAGTTAATAACAATATAAAAACAAAAAGAGATCAACAAAACGGTATAGTCACGTATAGGGAATGACAATTAAAATCATTTGACGGAAAAACATTTAAAACAACCTTGCCTTCGAAGCGCGGATCTAGCTCGCGGCTGGTCAGGGTTCGAAGTAGGTGCGGAGGAAGACACAAGACTTGGTTAAAATGAAAGCGTTAACAATTTATTCTATGTGTATTGAGTACAGTCACAAAGATCGCGGGCCGGTACAATACAACGATCGCGGCTAAGTATAGATGCGTACCGAAGTCGCGGAGATCGAGAGCGCGAATACCGTAGCGTGGGTAAATACAATCGTAACGCAGACTATGACGGTACAACGTACAGGGCCGTGGGACGGCGGTCCCCGATTGGCCACGCGGCGCGCGACGTACGAATACGCGGACGCGGATTGGCGGGCGCGCGGGCTCGCGGAACGCAGTGTGGATGCGGTGATGGTCGGCGCGGGAGCGCACTTCGAACTCGCCGGTAATCGCACGCAGCGAGGAGTGCGGATGAAACAATATCGAGCGGCCAAGACCCTTAGCGGAGATAAAGAGGACTCTTTATCTCCTTGCGCATCGATAGGTTTCGATAGGAGGTGGCACCGGGTGGCCAAGACCCTTGGCGAGTAAGAGAATACTCTCTTACCCTGGTTCACGCCGGTGTCACTGGTTCGGAGGCAAGGATCGAGTCAACCGCCTAGATTCGTCACTTGGCGGAGTCAGAGAAGACTCTCTAACTCCTGGTTGATTTGGAGTTCGGGATTTCAGGATCCGAGAGCAGCGGAGAATCGGTCGGATCGGTTGCTGGCTCACGGCGGAATCTCTCCGTTACGATAATTTCGGCGTGTTTTATACCCGCGGCGGTGCGTTGTAGTGGCGGGGGTATACGCGACGGCGATCGCGAGCGCCGGGCTGGAGCGGTGGAGCGGTCGGGAAGTACGGCGTCCCGGCGCCGCGATCGCGTTCGGCGGCTTTCGGCCGTTTTCGGCACCGCTCGGTGCTTTGAGTCGGTTGCCGCGGTAAGTCCGTTCGCGGACTTATACGCGAGATGCAGTTTTAAAAAAGGGCACACTGTGCCTTGTCTCGCCCGCGGATGTTCGGCTGGGCGGCATCCGGCTGATGTTCGCCGGGGACAATGCGTTTTCGGGGCGCATTGTTACACATTTACTCAATAATTGTTATTTTTGCAATTTACTTTTATAAACAATTATAAATAAATAATTAACCACATTAGCAACAACCGTCAACATATGCCCCGGGCCGAGTATAACAACTTTTGTATAGGTCAAAACCTTGTCACTCCATTAATTAAGGCCACAGAAAATTCCGAAGGGAAGGACACCCGGTATAACAGAATAGCATGGGAGTTGTGCCATATAATTGATATTTTACTCCACAACTATCGAAATTTCGATCGAATCAAACTTCAGTCCCTAATATCTTTCGAACTGCGATAGCTAAAAATACCCCGTTTGTATGTAAATTAAGCTTGAACCTTCCTCTTCAAGGCCATATGAAAAACATAATTTTCAACGAACCGCTACACCTAATTAATTGCGAAAATATATACCTCCATCCGCGCTATTCCATATAATTGGCGATTTTATGGAATGAGATGAAAAACTCGTTCTGGTAAATACGCATTCCGCCCGTACGAATAAACTCTACATCTGTTTACCTACAAAAAGTAATAATAACTTTCAATTCTGCAATTGTTTATTTACAAAATATTTATAACAATAAAATAAAGCGTCCTATAAAAAAAATAATTTTATTATAGAATTAAAAGCGCGTAATTAAAGAGCATTTAACAACATTAATACAAGAATTAAAGAATGTCAAATTAAATGACAAATAATTTGTTATTAATAAATAAACATATTAACAATAAAATTTTATAACCCTATGTTATAGTCCAATGAAAGTCTTACAAAATGCTTTATATACCTTCTTATCAAATTCTTAACCGTTTACGAAATATAAAAATAACAAAATAATATTTTACAAATATTTTAATTTCACTGACTAGCTATACTAATGAAAACCCTAATCAGTCCTACCTGCATGAAATATTATTAACAAAATATTAGAATCACTGTTATTGCCGCTAACAACACTTTTATTATTACCATTATTGTTTACTATTTACATATACTAAAATTAATGTTAGAACCGATCGTCAAGCGCCGAAGCGTTACTTACGAACCTGAGAAAGATAAATTGTACCGCTCGTTATGTAGAAGCACGAATCTGAGCGAGATGCGGATAGCGCATAACCCTATAGGAGAGAGAGAGAGAGAGAGAGACGTATATGCCATAATGACTGTAAGACAAGGAGAGCAATACTTTTCATGCTTTAGACGTACTATTGATGATTTTAATTGTATAATTGAACTATTTTACTTTATGTAAAGTACGTCTAGTGTGAATATAATATTAATTATAGAATAGAAATAAGAGTCAGATATGAATCACAGTATGACTCATGCGAGTGTAATCTAGTCCGAGCATAGAATGTAACCATATATGGGCATGTCAAGGCGAAGCGAGCTGCATGACCATATAAGGAGAGAAAGTTAGAACGTAGTTTGATGATTCATCATAGTGCGAGTCTAGCCCTAGCCTGGCTAGCGAGCCCCATTACCATGTAAGGCAAAGAATTCAGAGACACCGCCCTATGACTCATTGCGATTTACCCCCACTACTATTTCCAGAAATATATAAAAACGTAAGATTTTCACCTCTCAGCGAAGAGTGTGGAACCGATCAAGAAAGAACACATATCTCACTGTTCCACCCCTTCCAATAGAACACTTGTATCGAAACTCTGAAATACAGCTATGCTCAAGAGCAAAGAGTTAAAGCCATCATTGAATATTCACCTAATATCCTGATCAACTCCGAGGAGCCACAGCCCACGAGAATACAGCTAATTATCCTGGGATTTCACTCCCTTAACTAGCGAAGAAAGGACCCATCAACGAAGGACGTTCCGCCGGATCGAACAACCGTATCACCCGGACGTCACAGAACCCAGACAGAAAACCGGGGGTCCGGCCGCCCTGCTTAGGAGTCTGTTCAGCCTCGGCTGACAGACTCCAACGGCCGGTAGGGGAAGGCGACCCCGAGTGCAAACGCCCGGTCGGCCGGAACCGTTAGGGGGGAGTTTCTACTCCTCCCGCCGGCCTAGAGGAAGGAAAACCTCGATAAAAAAACCACGGGGTGGGTCTCGAATCCCTCGACCATTGCACGCCGGTGCTCCGGCCGGTCGGGGGATTCGGACTCGTTTCGGGGAGAGAGGCCCCTCTCACCCATTGCACGCCGGTGCTCCGGCAGGGTGGGAGGGTGTCCTAAGGGGTTGGGGGTTGGGGAGGGTTACTGTTCTTCCCGTTCCCGAGGCGGGCAGGGATGCCGTCTCGCCGAGGGGACGGGAAGACCCCCTCTCATTGTCCCCATTGCACGCCGGTGCTCCGGCAGGTGAGGTAACCCTCTTTCAGGCTGGCCCGGTACGTGGTGCCGGGCCAACTAGAGGAGAAGCCCACATCAGCGGCTTGCACACCAGGATCGTGGACCCACGGTGCCGCTGATGTGGAGGGTCGCCTGGGTCGCTCGGACGTATTCCGAGGTCGGGGCCTGCGGGTCTAGCCGCTGGACATAAGGGCCGCCGGCGCGCGCGGGGACTTCCGGTGGTCGGGGATCGCATCTCTCCTGAACCCGGCCACCGGGGTCGGAGAAGGGCCGTCGGTGCGGAGGTTACCTCGGCCGGCGACCCAACACGGTACGCTGGTCGCCACGGCGGGCAAGGGAGGGCTTGGAAGGGATGCGACTTCCTGGGCCCCAACCGTCCGTGGGACCCCCCGCGTGGCTGCACCCGCTGCGGAGTCCCGGGAGTCGGAGCCCGGGACCCCCCGAAAGCCGGTGGGCGATTCTTCGGCCACGGGCGTGTAGGGGGCAGAACCCAGTGCCCCCGATGTTAATTCCGGGGGCCCGCGGGAATGGGTGGCTCCTCAGGTGAGTTCACCGGGGCACGGTCGATCGGGAGCAATTCTGGTCGGCCGTGGTGCGCGCCCGGCCACCCGCATGAAGACCGCAGCGGAGAGTGGGACTCACTTAGAAATGGCTGATACTCTTAAAAACACTAATAAAAACAAGGGGGAGGGCTCCTTAGATAGGAGCCTGGTGAAAGGAGACGCACACAGGAGCAGTCCTGCTCCTAAATGCGTTAAAGAAAAGAGGGTCAGCTCTCTCTCAAAGAGAGACGGGAGCGTCCTCGAAAGAGAGAGTGAGGACAGAATCGGTCGATAGATCTGGGCTGGGAAGCTCGACAGATCAAGGTATAAGACCAAGAAGAAGGAAGAGCGAAAATCTGCCCGTAGCAAAGCAATGTCCTCTGGTCGGGACAGATCGAGATCGGAGCAGCGAAGGAGTAGGATTCTGTCCGACGACGCTAGCACGGACTCAGAGGTTAACAATGCCTCTAAAAAGTCCGCACGGCATGCGGACACGTATGACAACAGTGACCGGACGGAAAGTCTCATACCCGAGACACAAACGCAGGAGGGTGACAGCGACGAAGACGACGTTACCTTCGTCGAAGCGTATGACAACGAGGATGCTGATGATGGGGAGGACGACCCCGGCAAGGATGACGTCTTTCTCAATAAGAACGGCGATTTGAGAGGGAGACCCGCTAAATCTGATGCGTTTGTGCGGAAACAAATTAGAAAGGCCAAGTTGGAACTTGAAGGCGTCCACCGGGAAATCAGACAGATAAGAGATCCGTCAATCCCGGCGAACTTATCAGCCAACCGTAGAAGGAAGGAGGCCGAGGAGGCCGAAAGGCTCAGCAGCCCCGACGGAGGAGATCCCTGGTCTCATCATACTAGGTCGCGGAGAGGTAAAAAAATCTCCAAGGTCAAATGAGAGGCGAGCTAGTTAATGCAGCCGCCACAATCTCTGCAGCAGTCGGGCAGTTGATCCAGCGATTGAAAAACCCGCTGTGCGGCCCGGCCAGAGATGCGGAGACATAAGACATGAGGAGCCGCATCACAGCACAAGAGGCGGAGATCTTAAGTCTAAGGTCTATGCGAGATTGCAATGCGCGTCTGCAGCAACAGTTGCAAAAGCAGCAGACGCAAATCTTGCAAATGCAACAGTAGTTGCAACAATTGCAAGATAATGAATCCGCCTTTCCTCCGACACCTGCCTTCCCCCCGGCAGAGGATGGCCCTCGGCGAGAAAGAACAGAGCGAAGAGGAAGAGGCTGATTGACAGCTCCACTACTGACGACATGGAGATGGAGGAGGAGAATGTCGACGGGAAGAATGAGACCCCTGGTAAGGAGGTCGCGAGTACGCGGGAGGCAGTACTGAAGGAAATTCAGGAAACTGGCAAGCCCGCTGCGGTGAGACCACCTCTTCAGGGAAAATCCAAAATACTCGATGATGAGGTGCCACCCAGAAACACCCAGTCTGGGAACATCAAGAAATAGGACGGCGAAGGGATGGAGGAACGCATATTGCGCTCTCTATCCCGGAAGCTAGAGGATATGTTCGGCGGAATAGCTCAGAAATTGAGCCTAATGAGCGGCCCTCTGACACAACCGAAGGACGTTAGTAAAACGGGAAAGGAAGCTGCACGCTCGGGCTCAACCGGGAAACCCGCCGGGACAACAAACAACAGCGCTGGTACCGATACAAAGAGGGGCGCTGAGTCGAAAACGTCGGCGGCTAACAAAGCCCAAGGCAAGGCCAACGCCCTCCCAAAGAGCGACGGAAGGGGCGCCGGCGCGGAAACAAAAGAAGCTTTCCCCAGTTTGACCCCGGCCACTCCTGCCACTACTGCCACAGGTACTCAGGACGGACAGTCTTGGGCCGTTGTGACCAGGAGGGGCAAAAAGAAGGAAAATGGGAAACCTGTACCCAAGTCCGGGACCGCAGCACCCAGCGGCCCGGCCAAAGGACAGGCCAAACCCAAGGGCCTTGACACCGGGGCATCAAAGTCCAAGAGTAGGAAGAGAAAAATCCCACGCACGGCCGCGGTAACACTCACGTGCCCAGAGGAGGGCTACGCGGAGGCGATGAGGCTTGCTCGTCAGGGTATCGGCAGGCTCTCAGACCTAGGAATAGACAAGGGGCTCAACATCAGACGCACCGCAACTGGCGCGCTCAACCTTGAGGTTTCGGGCCCTGACTGCTCTGCCAAAGCCGATGCCTTGGCGAGCAAAATGAAAGAAGTTCTTAGTGGGAAGAAAGGAATCAAGGTAGCTCGTCCTGAAATGATGGGAGAGCTCCGTCTAAGCGGGCTTGATGACTCAGTCTGCACAGAAGACATCAATTCCTCCCTTCAATATTCAGGGTCCGCCCAGAAGGGCACCGAACGGCATGAATACGGTGTTCGTTCGGTGCCCCCTGGTCGCCGTGAATAAACTGTGCGGCGAGAATAGGATTAACGTGGGCTGGGCGCGAGTCAAAGTAGAGGTGCTTGACAGACGCCCACTACAATGTTACCGCTGCCTGGAGGTCGGCCATACCAAGGCAAAATGTCAAAGCACGACGGACCGCACCGGTTGTTGTTATCGGTGCGGCGTGGCCGGCCACCAGGCGCGGATTGCAACGCGCCGATTAAATGCGCCGTATGTGCGGACGCAGGACGATTCTATCAACACAGGGTGGGCAGTAAGGCCTGCCCTGCTGGTAGGAGTAAAAAGTCGGCCAATCCACCATCAAAGAAAAACGGTGGTGGAGCAGCACCGGCCGGAAAAGATGGAAACGCCCCTTCCCAACCAAAACCGGCTGAGAAGAAAGGCGGCAAGAAGGCTGCTGCAGGGCCGACTACGAAAGTAGGCCAACAGAAATCGGCCCCTTCCGGTGTCAAAGTGTTGAGCGAAGTGACCGTGGTTGGCCACAGAGTCACCCTCAAGGCACCGGAGAAACCAACGGGAGGGAATAAGGAGCCAGTAAAGACAAGCTCCAAAATAGGCGAGAAGAAGGATTGGGCATCGGGTGAGGACTCCATAGGGTGGAGTGAGTCCCCCGAAGAAGCGCCCCAAAAGCCCGTAGAAACGAGCGAGAAGGAAGTCCCGTCAGAGGAGAACATGGAGGTGCAGGTGGAGGACCCTATTGAGGCCACCAACTAATGGCCATACGGGTTCTACAAGGCAATCAAGAGACACGGTAGTGTCTCGCGTCAAGTCAAAAAAATTTATCAAAAGCGTCATCATCACAGGAAAGCGAGACCGACCGTGTCTCTTTACGTGACGCGACGGGTTGCGAGTACTCGAGATGTTGAGATCTCATATAACGAGTGAACGGATCAAGTTCTAAGTAGGCTTGATCGATAGCTTGGGGTTCGAATTGGGGGGGTATCTCTTATAAAATTTTCCGCTACGTGCCCTACGAGCGGAGATATTGCGACGTAAAGTCGAATATGTGAAAATTTTTTAAGATACTCCTCCTGCTGACGCCGTCTTTCTCAACAACCAATCAGAGGACTCAGAGAAATGTCACTTTCACTTTTTCGACACTGGCGGTGCTGGAATCGCCAGTTTCGAAATCGGTATGTTATTATTACGTGTGCGTACTGCGCTCAGTGCAGTTAGTGCAGTTAGCCGGTTCAGCGCGCTGTCAGTTAGTTAATAAATAATAACCTAGATAGAAATAGTGACGATCGTGAACGTCGCCGTGTGTAGTGTATAATATACGTGTGTGTGCTGCGTGCAGTGCAGACAGTGCGTTCAGCGCGCTGTCACAGTCAGTCTTAACCTATCATCAAGAGACACGGTAGTGACAACCAAATACGCGTGGAGCGAGACCGACCGTTACTACGTTTACGCGAGCGTTACTTCTATATAGTAACTTACGATAATTCGTTCGCGTGAACGGGATTGTTCTTCGTGTAAACGGGATTTGTATATAACTTTATAACTACGATAATTTACTCCGCGTAAACGAGTGATGAATTATCGTAAGTTACTACAGAAGTAACGCTCGCGTAAACGTAGTATACGTGACTCTTTGTCGCGTACGCGATTCAAGGTAATTGTTTTATATTACATGTAATTCTTATCCTATAATATATAATATATATCATATCGCGTCAAGTACACGCGAAGCGAGACCGCTCCGTGACTCTTTTATACGTGACTAAGTAACAGAAATTATAGTAGTTGTTTACGTGAGTATTACTTCTGTAACAACTTATACGATATCATCGTAGTTACTATAAAATCTCTCGTTTACGCGGAGGAATTATCGTATCATAAGTTGTGACCGAACACGGCCAAGTGACGGCTCGGGATTGAGGATTTCTCTATTTTCTCTGTCCGGTCGCCACTCGGTTTAACCAATAATCTACCGAGAAGGTAAGTATTCGTGTATTTTTACGATTCTACGATATTAACCATCTTTTCTGTTTCAGGTTCCCGACTTCGATGGATCGACGCTGGACAACGATGGATCACCCACGACGTGACTCCGGATCCCCGCTGGACGGCTCTGGATCGTCAATTGGACCTCTGCTGCTGGACTTCCCCGGATCCTCGCTCCATTTGCATACCGGATTGCCTCTGTGCTAGTCTGGATCGTCAATTGAATCGACGCCGAACAACTACCGTATAGTCAACGCTGGATTTGGATCACCACCGTACCGCTTTGTCGCCGGTATCAAAGGATCAGGTGAGTATCAAGGTAAGTATTCACTGACTTGAGACTTTGGTTATAAGTAAACTAATGATCTTTTATTCTTAGATCTAGTTACAGTAACACACACGCTGAGCATCGGATGGCCTTACAGTTTCGATGACCGTTACTCGTTGTTGAATTCTACAATGTTCTTAACGCGCGCCCGTTACGGTGTACATGTATCGCGGATATTAGCGAATGCGCGGCTAAGTGCCCGTCGTGTATCCCGAGACGCTATCTCCAACACGTCCGTTCGCGATCGTCTCTCGTGGGCAACTCCTCGACTCGCTGGCCTGGCTGCCCCTCGGTGTCCAGTCCCCACTCCTCCGGTACCATGGGCTGGCGTCGTGGCTGTGCGTGTTCGCGCACGTGATTCCTTTGTTCGCTCGGTACTCGACTCGGATAATATTTACACGCGCATTCCTTCGACATGGTTTTTGCGTGTTTTCGCCGCACGTTCTCGAATAACAACTCTCGCATTCCAGCACTTTCACAAGCGAGAAGTTTCTGGATCGCGCTCGAATATTATTTCGTTGTAATACTTTATGCTGCTTCGCCCCGGAATCGTACACTATTACATTTTCCATATTTCGCTTCGTTACACCTATGGACTCGTGGTTTCGGGCCGAAGCATCGCCGAATCGCTCTATGCTCGCTCGAGTGAGACGCTCGGTCACTCGGTACGCACACTGGGTCTCGCATGACCCGCTATCGCTTCCGGTTCGCTATTTTGTTACTTAGCGGTCGGATCTCATCGCGGACATTATGGTCGCCTTGTTCGCGGTCCTCTCGACGCGCCCGTGTCGCGACTTCCCGACGATTACGTCCAGGTCGCTAGTTTTCGACCTGGTGGTCCTACGTCGTCGCGGACCTTATGGGCGTCTTGCTTACGCTCCTCTCGACGCGCCCGTATCGCGACTTCCCGGAGATTAAGTCTCGTTCGCGAGTTTTCGACCTAGTGGTCTTACGTCGTCGCGGACCTCATGGGCGTCTTAGTTACACTCCCCTCGACGCGCCTGCATCGCGATTTCCCGGAGATTATGTCTCGATCGCGATTTCTCGACCTAGTTCACCGACGTCATCGCGGACCATCTGGTCATCTGAATTACGTTACTCTCAACGCGCCCGTGTCGCTCGTTAACGACGACTTTGCTTGGTTTGCGTTTTCGCGATTATTTGCTCTGGCGCGTTCGCGGATCTCGCGGATCGCTCCGTTGCGCTTCTCTCGCTGTGCTACCGTTGCGACTTTGTCGACTTATTTACTATACGCGTACTTATATCTGATACCCGTCACCATTATGTATATTCGTTTATAATACTGTCCCAAATATATTTATATTTAACTTTTATTGTTATACAAACGTCTTCTTATTATCTAATCGCGTTTCCTCGCTCGCCTATCTCGTCTCGCCTCGTCTCGTCCTCGTGGACGGACATTGCGGCCGTTACCTGCCGTCTTTTACCCGGCGGTCCTCGTCTCGCGCTCGCTCCCGTCGCTCGGGCCGTCCGTCTCGCCTCCCCTGGTCGGCTCCTCGGCCCTCGTCTCCCGGATGCGCTCCATGAGCACTCGTGGGTCGGCTGTGCCCCCCGCGCTCGGGTGTGCGGTTGGCTCCCCTGGCAGCCCTGAAGGGTGCGGCTGCAAAGTTACTACAGAAGTAACGCTCGCGTAAACATAGGTTAGGTTACCGGTTTTCTTTACCAATTTTTATATAAAACGCGAGATTCACTTATGTTTGCAAGTTTAACGCTTATTGAGTTAATGTGTATAATAATTAATGTAAAAATAACACAATTGTTGGCGAATTTGGTTGCCGGGCGTAACTCCGACTTCGCCAATTGGCGTAAGAGGAGGCCGAGTCGACCCCGACAGGGATCCGGAGTGCGGAGAATGACGGACACTGCTTTTACCACAAAGTATGATTTATTGTACAAAATGTTTTTGCCGAGGAGGTTTTACAGAGTTTCGGCTGAGGTGGTCGCGGCGTGCACGTGATGCACGTCTGATCCGCGGGCGCGACTGGAGCACACAGAACGTACTTGAGACGCTCGTAATCACTGCCGAGACACGCACTTAGAATTTGTTAATGTTCATCACTCGCGTGCAGCGAGGGTGAACCGCAGACGCACGGAGGCGTAATGTTCGTCGCCGCACTGTGAGCGCGGGAGCGAGCGCAATGGGCGCGATGGCGAATGTCCGTGAGACACTTCTCGCATGTGCCTTGATGGCACGACAATTACGAGCTGGATGCACAACGGGGCGTAAATCCGCGTGGACCGATACTCGTTGACTTGACGAGTGCACGACGGCGTGGTTCAACCGCGTGAATCGGAGTAGGAAAATCGCGAGACGGGTGCAAGTCGGCTGATGTTCCGCTTGAACCGCCCGATAATTCGCTACTGAAGGGACCGGAGCTCCCGCGGGCCCGTTTCCGGAGCATTCCGTGACGCGACAATTGAGAGGGCCAATAAGCGCGTTTCGCAGGATCACGGGATCCTGGCGTGAACGGATCGATACCGCACCGCGAGAGACCGCGCGGTCAGGGGTGATGCGGGGGGGCGGCGCGAAGTCGCCTCGTTCAAGGGGCGGCTCAGGGATGGCGGCAGCGGTATCGATCGCGGTGAAAATCCTGAACAACGATGTTATGTGTGCGGTTTATATATATATGTGATTTCTGCTCAGTGCTTCGAATCTCATCTAGTCATACATATAAGAAATTTTCGATGGGCTTCTTCAGAAGATAGGATATGAAGAAAATCCTAATAATGACGATATCACAAAGATGTTAAGGCTAGATAGATGTCACGAAATGGACATGTACCGTCGGTCACGCGAAATGCAAGAGAAAAGCCGCCGTTAATTTGAGCGAACATCTCACAAGTCCTGATACTCACAAGTAATTTCTTACGATCTTCTTATGATCCCGATTATCTCATAATTTGTGTTTTTGTACGTGTATTTGATGCTTTGATATAGATGGAACGTGAAAAAGAGGAGGAAAAGGAAAGAGTGCTAGCGGCGAAGAAAAGATGCCGAAAAATCCCCGCAGTCAGAAAATGTACAATCTGATGGCCCCGCGATTAAGAAGATAAAAAAATCCAGATGTAGATACAAGTTTCTTGCCAGATAGGGAAAGGTAGAGGGAGGAAAATAAACTTGGGGAAGAATTAAAGCAAGAATGGGTTAAAAAGTAAAACGCGTTGAAGAGGAAGAAGAAATTGAGATCACATTCAGTTATTGGGATGGATCTGGCCATCGTCGAAGTGTTATAATATATATATATTGTTGCGCCCGTGCCGGGACGCCCGGTAGAGGCTCGAAAAGCAGTCGCGAAGCGCTGCGTGACGTCGTGCCTGACGACGAGCTCCGTCGGCGGAGCTGCGTTGTTTGTTTACATCCGTCGCTATACAGATTTTCCGAGCTGTCTGTGAATTAACACATTTCCTCATTAAACGAATTCTGTTTAAACTGAGAGTCTTTATTCCCGGAAACGGGATCGCGCGCCGCGTTCGCGAGTGTGTGTGCGTGGAGAGTGCAGCGAACGCGCGGTCGAGCGCAACATTTTGGGGGCTCGTCCGGGATCGGACGAGCGAGGACGGACGAGCGGACGACAGGAAATATCATGGCCACGAGAAAGAGGCTCCGGCTGGAGACGCCTCACCGCGATGGCTCCGAAGCACCGGCGATGACGACGCTCAACGAGACGCTCCGGGCCGTCATAGAGGAGGTTCGGCTTCTGCGAGTGGAGCAAGCCCGTAGGGAGACGAAGTTCGTGGCGACGATCCGCCGGCAGGAGGAAGAGCTCCGTCGACTCCGTGGGACGGACCCTAATAATTCACAGCTAAGTCATTCTAATAATAGAGCGTCTGGAGACTCGGGGACGCGAGTCGCGAGCGGCGCGGAGGCGCGAGTCACACGCGAAAGGGGCGCGATCTCGAGCGGCGCGGAAACGCGAGACGCGTACGCGAGTGAAAGGGGCGCGATCTCGAGCGGCGCGGAAACGCGAGACGCGTACGCGAGTGAAAGGGGCGCGATCTCGAGCAGCGCGGAGACGCGAGACGCGTACGCGAGTGAAAGGGGCCCGATCTCGAGCGGCGCGGAAGCGCGAGTCGCGCGTGCGGGAGGAAGAGACGCGATCTCGAGCGGCGCGGGAACGCGAGTACACGCGAGTGATGGTGTCGCGGTCGCGAGTGCCGAGTTGGATACAAGCTCAAACCCAACACGTACGACGGAACGGTCCCCTTGCAAGAATATTTTTCGCAATTGAGTCTCATCGCGCGTGCGAATCACTGGGATGACGCTACGAAAACAATCGCATTGGCATCGAGCTTGAGAGGGAAGGCGCGTTCGGTTTTAGAGTCAGTACAAGACGTTGAGCGGCTTGATTTCGCGGAATTGAAAGCGAAACTTGAGTTGCGTTTCGGGGAGGGACGCCAATCCCAAAATTGTTACGTCGCGTTTATAAATCGTAAACAAAGATTCGGGGAGGATTTGGCCGCACTCGGCTCTGAGATCGATAAACTTTCGCGCCTGGCGTACCCCGAGTGCCCATATGAGCTTCGTGACAAAATCGCTTGCGCGCAATTCATTACGGCCATTTCCGATAATTTTATTCGGCGGGCGCTACAGATGGAGGGAATAACCTCCCTAAATCTGGCCGTCGAAAGGGCCAAAGCGTTAAAGATTATCCAGGGGGATAATTCGGATAGAAACAGGGAGATTTTCAATAAGAATTTCGTGAAGAAGGGAGATGGAAATTTAGTAAAGAATGAGAAACGTGACGAGGGAGGGAAGAATGAGAGAAAAGATAAAGAGGGGAAGGGCCCGAAAGGGAATTGGCGAGGCAGCAAATTTGGCGCCGGCCGGGGGGAGTGCTGGACGTGCGGTAAAGCCGGGCATTACCGATCGGAATGCCCCAATGAGGGAAACGCGATTTAGTTGAGCTTGGCGGGGTGGGCTCAACTTTCATGAAAAATTCCTCGAAAATCGGTCGGTTTAAATATTTTGAAATAGATAGTAAGAAAAATAAAGCAGATTTTTGTTATGATGGTTTTTTGAATAATAAGTGTTGTTCTTTCAAGATAGATACGGGCTCCGACGTCTCGATTGTTAATGAAACTCTTATTGGAAAAGAAGTAGAGAGAATTAAAATAGGAAACTGTAATTTAAGATACCCGACTGGAGAAAGAGTTTCTGTAGAATCTAAAGTCTTGATGAAAGTTCAAATTGGTAGATTTTCCGTAGAGGTCTTTATGTTTGTTGCAGAAATTAGCGATCAATGTTTATTAGGAAAGGATTTTCTTAAAAAAGTGAATATGGAA
This sequence comes from Temnothorax rugatulus, assembly GCA_035220575.1. Lineage (NCBI taxonomy): Eukaryota > Metazoa > Arthropoda > Insecta > Hymenoptera > Formicidae > Temnothorax > Temnothorax rugatulus. The sequence continues at coordinate 2,017,611 of JASTWL010002063.1, forward strand.
AATATTTTTGAACCTTTCTTTAATTCCAAATGGAATGAGAAAAAATTTTTCGATTGTTCTCGTGTTGAAACTTCTGTCGAGGGAGACTCTTCTATCTTAAAAGAACTTTTTGAAAATAATTCTGGGAGTCTAAATGAGGTTCAGAAGGAAATGTTTGTCGATTTTCTGAAAGATTTCCGGGATGTGTTTTCCGAAACTATTGTTGCAGGAAATTGCGATGTTATTGAACATGTGATAAATGTGAAAGATTCTTCCCCTATTAAACAGGTCCCTCGTCGTATTCCTGTCCACATGAGGAAGGAAGTAAATAAAATTATTGAGGATATGTGGAAACAAGGGGTAATTGAGGAGTCGCAAAGCCCTTGGATTTCGCCTGTAGTTTTGGTCAGGAAAAAAGACGGTACAATTAGATTCTGTGTGGATTATCGGAAGCTGAATTATTTAACTAAGAAAGATTCTCACCCTATACCCAGAATCGATGACATATTCGACCAGTTATCAGGTAACGTTTGGTTCTGTACTTTAGATCTAAAGAGCGGATATTGGCAAATAAAGATTCGTTCCGAGGATAAAGAGAAAACTGCGTTTTCTATTGGAAATGGGTTGTGGCAATTTGTCGTCATGCCCTTTGGCCTCTGCAATGCCCCTGCTACATTTCAACGTCTGATGGAGAAAGTTTTAAGAGATTTATTGTCAAAAATTTGCTTGGTTTATCTCGATGATGTAATAATTTTTGGAAAAAGTTTTTCTGAGATGATGGAGAATTTAAAGACGGTACTATTACGATTAAGAAAAGTGAATTTGAAAGTTAATCCAAAGAAATGTACTTTTTTTAGAAAGAGTGTAAAATATTTGGGGCATGTAGTTTTGGCGGAGGGCATAGCCACGGATCCCGAAAAAATATCCGCGGTTACGGATTGGTCGGTTCCACGTACCAAAACACAATTACGAAGTTTCTTAGGATTTTGCTCATACTATCGTAAATTTGTTAAAGGATTTTCTTCTTTAGCAAAACCCTTGTACTCTCTTACGGGAAATCAGACTAAATTCATTTGGGGAGAGGAATGTCAAAAAACGTTTGAAGAATTAAAACGGGTTTTATCTTCCCCTCCGGTACTTTCCTTTCCTAAAGGGGAGGGAGGATTTGTTTTGGATACCGATGCTTCGAATATCGGTATTGGCGCGGTTTTATCGCAGAAGCAGGAGGGAGAAGAGAAAGTCACAGCTTTTTTTAGTCGGGTTCTCAATAAAGCTGAGAGAAACTATTGCGTTACTCGGCGGGAACTCTTAGCGGCAGTAGACTCAATAAAATTTTTCCGCCACTATCTTTTAGGACGGAAATTTTTAATTCGCACAGATCACGTTTCTTTGAAGTGGCTTATGTCCTTCAAGGATTTAGAAGGACAGCTGGCACGCTGGAAAGACTCCAAGAGTATGAATTTGAGATTGTGCATCGAAAGGGTCTTTCACATAAAAATGCTGATGGATTGTCCAGACGACAATGTGAGAAGTCCGATTGTAATTATTGTGCCAAAATTGAGAAGAAGAAGTCAACAGAGGAATTAGATAAAACGATTGCTCGATTAGTTCTACAGGGAGAGAATTTGGAAATTTGGCGTAAGGAACAAGGGGAGGACGAGGGAATAGCTTTTATCCTACGGGGTAAGCAAGCTGGAGTCCGTCCTCCGCGTTCTGAGATCCCTGATAGGAATGTTTCTGCCCAAATTTATTGGTCGCATTGGGATGCGCTAATTCTAAGAGAAGGAATTCTTTATAAAAGGTGGGAGGCTCCAAGTCTGAAAACAAGCTTTCTTCAGCTTGTTGCTCCTTGAAGTCGGGTCAAGGAAATTCTCGAAGAAGCCCACGATTCTTCTTCAGGTGGGCATTTTGGGATTAATAAAACTTTGGAAAAAATTCGAAAGCGCTTTTATTGGGCAACTTGTAAGCAGGATGTCGAGGATTGGTGCAGGTCATGTGAAGTCTGCGTCTCTAAAAGAGGTCCCTCTGGGAAGGGGAAATCCCCTTTATAAATCTTCAATGTTGGGGCACCATTTGCGAGAATTCAAATGGACGTTCTTGGCCCCCTACAACCAATTCCGGAAACAGATATCTCCTTGTCATTGTAGATTGCTTCACCAAATGGGTGGAAGTATTTCCCCTGAAAAATATAAGAGCTAAAACTGTGGCGGAGATCTTCGTAAATCAATTTGTCTCTAGATATGGAGTTCCCTTGGAAGTGCATACCGATCAGGGAAAGAACTTTGAGTCGAAGTTGTTCGCAGAGTTAATGGATCTTCTTGGGATTAAAAAAACGAGAACTACTGCCTTACATCCTCAATCGGATAGACAAGTAGAGCGACAACACCAGACTATTACTAACTATCTGGCAAAGTTTATTTCTGATAGTCAAAGGGATTGGGATCGGTGGGTTCCCATGTTTTTATTAGCTTATAGGTCTTCAAAACATGAGACGACTGGCTTTACTCCTGCGGAATTATGTTTTGCTCGAGATTTAAAGTTACCCTTAGATTTGTTACAGGGAGGTCCTCCAAGGCTTTATGAGGAGGAGGCGCAGTCAATGGGAAGCTTCGTTAGAAATTTGAAGTCAAAATTTGAGGAAATCCATTCCATAGTGAGAGAGCGTATGGATGTTAAATCTTCCCGGGTGAAGGCCTGGTTTGATCGTGGAGCTAGGCGAATTCTTTTTGAAGAAGGGCAGAAAGTTTCTACAATCCTCGCAGAACTAAAGGGAGAGCCCCAAAATTACAAAGCAACTGGGAGGGGCCCTTTTGCATAGTGAAGAAATTAAGCGACGTGGTATATTGCATCCAAAGGTCTCCCAGACCTTAAAGAAAGGTTGTCCACTCGGACAGGCTAGCTTTATATTCTGAAAGGAAGTTGGTAGGGGGAAGGTTAGAGTAGAACGGAGCCCGGTTTAGTAGTAAATTTTGTTTGGGACAGATTTTAAATAAAAATGTTTATAAAAAAAGTCTTCTGATTGATTCTTTTTTAAATCTTTTAAGTGTTATGTTGTTCTTTGTTTCTTGTGCGTTGTATTTTTGTTTTAGAGGAAATCGTCGGCACGTGTTGGTGAGACCGATAGGAGTCTCCACGTGTGGCAGATCGGCAACCGGAGCTCCCAATCCGAAGTGGACCGCCTGTCCACGGTTTTTGACCCGTGGTTTTCCCGTGGGCCATAGGGCGAATGCCGGGCGGGGACCTGGGGAGCCTTGCGAGGCGCAGGGTCCACGGGAAGTTTCCCCCCCCCCCCTTGTCCGAAGATTTCGCGGGAGAGCGGTGGTCGAGGAATAGGACGTAGCGGCGGTCGAGGATGAGGACGACATTTCGGAGTACCGGAGGACTCGAGGGCGAGACAGTGTGCACGGCCCTCCTGAGGACGACTTGGGAGAGTCTGGCCAGCTCTTCCCAGAGGTCGATTGCGAGGAGAAGGACGTGTCGGCAAGAAGCTGTACTCGTCTGGGCGCTGCTCCCCTTTGATTGTCGGGGCGACAATCTAGGAAGAGGGGGGGCAGTGTTGCGCCCGTGCCGGGACGCCCGGCAGAGGCCCGAAAAGCAGTCGCGAAGCGCTGCGTGACGTCGTGCCTGACAACGAGCTCCGTCGGCGGAGCTGCGTTGTTTGTTTACATCCGTCGCTATACAGATTTTCCGCCGGGCTTTCGAGTCGTATAGACGTATATCGAGCTGTCTGTGAATTAACACATTTCCTCATTAAACGAATTCTGTTTAAACTGAGAGTCTTTATTCCCGGAAACGGGATCGCGCGCCGCGTTCGCGAGTGTGTGTGCGTAGTGAGAGTGCAGCGAACGCGCGGTCGAGCGCAACAATATATATATATATATATATATATATATATATATATATATATATATACCTAAGTAAAATAAAATAACATGCCAACATTGTTATATTGCTTCATAAGTTTTATCATTTCATAGTATATTTACCTTAGTTACAATAAAATCGTAAAACGTCTAATGGTGCTGTAATATAAGATCCTCCTTGACATACATTAACTGATCTGCCATTACTGTTTTAAGCTCGCTGAATTCATGCCTCAGAACTTCTAAACATCTCTGAAGAAGCTGATAGATAGAATTACCTGTATGTGAAAATTAAATTTATGCAGCAGAACATTTTATATATCACGCCAATGTTACTCCAAAAGTGACACTGGAGTATCTCTAAATCACTGATACATTCATCTTTCTTTATTATAACACTCCGACGATGGCCAGATCCATCCCAATAACTGAATAACATAAAAGAGAATTATACAAAGTTATTTTTAATGATAAATACCTAAGAAAAACTTTTCCGGCATGTGATTCCTCGATTTCAACAGAAGCATCGTACATAACACGAATATCATCGTGAACGTCATTCAAAGAATTGCACGTGTCGAAAAATCCAGTGCCCAATCTAACAAACCCGATCATTTATCTTCTCATTTCTCACATAAATTAAAGGAGAATGCTAAATTTATCTTTAAAAATAGGCAAAATTCAAGCAGCTGTAACTTTGTTAAAAATAATCGAAATTAAAATTAAATTTAATTTTTAAAAAAGGGTTTTAAAGCTTGAAATCTTTACTTTCGAAAGGTTACTATTATTTTTTAGTTTCTGTGAGTTTGATAATTTTTACATATAAAAAACTACGAGCTGGACGAAATAGAAAATTTTTCTTTCATTTTGTGGGCCTGTCACGTGCACAAAAAAAAATCTGCGAAAATTTTCGACTTCCTAACATGAAAGCTTGAAGTTTTCCTTGTAAAAATTTTTTTTTAAAACTGTTTCTACGATATTTTGTTACTAAGTTATTGTGGATGGAATAAGAAAATGAGCATTTTGACTTTGATCCACGATAACTCAGCAACAAAAAATCGTAGAAACATTAAAAAAAAAAGATTTTGTAAGGAAAACTTCAAGCTTTCACGTTACAAAGTCGAAAATTTTCGCAGATTTTTTTTGTGCACGTGACAGGCCCACAAAGTGACACCTGCCTGAATCCCCCCCGTGTAACCGTTTGGAAGCGGGGGAGGGATTCGTGGCAGTACAGTGGGGGCTCATCTCCGTGGTGAGTGTGTATGCCCCTCCGAGTTGGGACCTGGCCAGGTTCGAGCGGGCACTTCGCGAGATCGATCTATGTGTCCGCAAGTGTTTGCCTGGTCGGGTCTTGGTGGCCAGGGACTTCAACGCGAAGTCCACGCTGTGGGGTTCCCCGGTCACCGATAGGAGGGGCCGAGCACTGGAGACGTGGGCGGCGGGTCTCGGCCTGTGTCTTTTAAACACGGGCCGAGAACAGACGTGCGTGCGCCGGCGGGGGTCCTCGATCGTCGATCTTTCGTGGGCGAACCCCCCTGCCGCGCGCGAGATAGGAGGATGGAGGGTGGTCACGGACCTCGAGTCTTTGTCAGACCACCTCTACATAGAGATGGAGGTCCGGGCCACTCCCCCGGAACTCCTTGCCCGCCGCCGCGAAAGAGAACGGACATCACGGAGATGGGCCTTTAAGAAGGTGGACCAGGACCTGCTGCAAGCGGCGGTCCTGGTCCTAACATGGGGAGAGGAGGCCGCCGGGGGGATAGAGGACGTCGACGAGGAGGCGGAGAGGCTCGTGACCACAATGTCGAAAGTGTGCGACGTGGCCATGCCTCGAGTCCGCAGACTCCCCCCCCCCCCGGCGAGCCGCCTATTGGTGGACGGAGGAGATCGCAAGCCTGCGACGCTCCTCCGTCCGCCGAAAGAGGGAGTTTCTGAGGGCACGCGCAGGTAGACGCGGAGTCCCTGAAGAAGAAGCGGGAGAGGCTTGGCGTGCTGCCCGTCAGGCCCTCTCCCGAGCGATATATGCGGCCAAGGAACAGGCCTGGAAAGAGCTTCTCGCGAGCGTAGAGGAGGACACGTGGAGGCGCCCTTACAAACTGGTCAAAGATAAACTCAGACCATGGGCGCCCCCACTTACAGAAAGCCTGGACCCCCAGTTCGTGAGCCGGGTAGCGGAAACGCTATTTCCGGCTGGCGATGGCGGAGAAGTCCTATTCCCGGAGACACCATCCTGGGAGTGGGACGACGAGCTGGGGGTCACGGAGGAAGAGCTCGCGAGGGCTCTCAAAAGGGTCAGGAGAGGCAAAGCTCCTGGCCCCGATGGGATTCCAGGCCGAATGTGGACCTTGGCCGCAGGGGGACTGGCCGGCCGGATGCGAAGACTCTACACCGCATGCCTGAGGGCCGGCCGGTTCCCCACAAAATGGAAAAGAGCCAGTCTGGTGCTCCTGCCCAAGGCGGGGAAACCGTTAGATTCCCCGTCTGGGTACCGGCCCGTGTGCCTGCTGGACGAGGCGGGAAAGATATTCGAGCGAATAATCGCCGAACGCCTCGTCCGGCACCTCTCCCAGAGGGAAGACGGTGGTCTCTCGGACGACCAATTCGGCTTCCGTGCAAATAGGTCGACAATCGACGCAATCCAACGCGTCCTCGCCCGCACGGAGGCCGAAATCGAGGAGGGGAGGGTAGTGATGGGCGTTTCATTCGATGTAAGAAACGCCTTCAACTTCCTCCCCTGGCTGATACTGGGGGAAGCCTTATTGAGGCTTGGGTTTTCCCCGTATTTGGTGGCGGTCGTCCGGGACTACTTCCTAGGGAGAGGAATGATGTACACGGACCGGGATGGAGTCCTGCGGATCAGGTTGATGGGCTGCGGGGTGCCCCAGGGATCAGTCCTGGGGCCCCTGCTTTGGATCATCGGGTACGACCTGGTCCTCAGGACGAGAAGCCTTCACTGGCGCACAGTACAATTGCGCACGTTGCAATTGCGCACAGTACTATTGGACACATAAAGTCGCGCACCGTACGATTAGACACGTTTCAATTGCGCACAGTTCGTTTGGACACATTTCATTGGCGCACAGTTCAATTGGACACCGTTTTGGACACAACAAATATTATTAACTTATTTATATAAATAAACGTATGTTGCATTGGACACTGTTCTTTTGCGCACTGTACAATCGCGCACCGTACAATCGCGCACCGTTCAATCGCGCACCGTACAATCGCGCACCATTCAATCGCGCACCGTACAATCGCGCACCGTTCAATCGCGCACCGTACAATCGCGCACCGTACAATCGCGCACCGTACAATCGCGCACCGTTCAATCGCGCACCGTACAATCGCGCACCGTACAATCGCGCACCGTACAATCGCGCACCGTACAATCGCGCACCGTACAATCGCGCACCGTACAATCGCGCACCGTTCAATCGCGCACCGTACAATCGCGCACCGTATCGCGCACCGTACAATCGCGCACCGTACAATCGCGCACCGTTCAATCGCGCACCGTTCAATCGCGCACCGTTCAATCGCGCACCGTACAATCGCGCACCGTACAATCGCGCACCGTACAATCGCGCACCGTACAATCGCGCACCGTACAATCGCGCACCGTACAATCGCGCACCGTACAATCGCGCACCGTACAATCGCGCACCGTACAATCGCGCACCGTACAATCGCGTACCGTTCAATCGCGCACCGTACAATCGCGCACCGTACAATCGCGCACAGTTAGATCAAGCGTATCTTGAATATTCATACGTTATGATTGTTGATACATGTAAGAAACGGCAATGAAGTGTGAGGTAAAACTGGAGAATAATATAATGTAATTATTAATTATTGACGGACAGCATCGTACCAATAAAACGCAGAAACATGCTCGTCTGTAAAATAATTAGCACCAGTACATTTTTTTCCAATAAAGTCATTACGCTCCAAGTTGTTACAACTGCGATTTCTTGCTGACGAATTTACTGTGATTGCTTATGATTATAACAATTTGGAGCGCATTAACTTTGTAGAAATAAAGAAAGTGTATTAAGTAAATTTCAGCTTTTTGCATGGTGTGTGTTGTCCGTAAATAATTAATAATTATATCATTCCGTATCTTTGCCTCGCACACAGTTGTTTTGACAGATTTCCTAACCTCTCGTAATGTGTCAGCGTAATAATTTATTTTTATTTCAGAAACATGCTACTTTGAGCTTCAATTTGAATGCAATGTCAGTAAGTATTGTGTATTTTTATATTTCGTAATAATACAAGAATGCAGTTTAATAACATTCCTAGCAATATTCAAAGAAGTATTACATTCCTTATTTTCAGTAATGAATCAGATTCTATATTTATGTTATAAATAGCATATCACGGTGTTTTGTGCAGCATCTCCATCAGTGCTGAGATGAAAGAAGTCATTTACAATGCAAATTGCTGTTTCCGTGTCCTTCAGGTAATTTGCTAATTAATAAACTATTCGTACGTATATACTGTAATACGTTGTCACGACTTTTTACCCATTCGGGCGCAAAGCCGGATCAAAAGGGAGTTGCGGGAGAGTAGGATGTCAGGCCTCTCCGACGGATCTCTCGCACGAACCGAATTTCTAACGCGAACGTGAATGTTGGGCGCCAGACGCGGTATCCGCGTCCACTAACGCGAAATTTATTACAAATTATCCAAACGTTTATCGTAATTAAACGGCGTGCGCGAGATCGACCAGCTCGGCGTATTACTCAGGGACGAAGGTGATATAGGGCAGCGCGAGTTGTGACGGGCGACACAGAAATTACGGACTTCAGCAATTAGTAACAAAAGAAATTAATATTTATTATAAAAGAAAACAATTAGCTCACGAGAGTGCTCTAATAAATTAAAGAACCGTTGATTCATCTCTCACAAAAGCGAAATCATATAGACGTGAATAATCGGGAGCGTGAAAGAATAATTCTAAAATCGTTACCATCGGGAAAATAGTAACCCCGAAAACAAGTCAAAATTTTGCGCGATCTCGGACGCCAAGTTTACTCCAGAAAGTACGCAGGATCGCGATTGTTCAGAATTCTGTCGCCGGGATAGAGTATCCCCGAAATACGAGACGCAATATAACACAACGACGGGCCAATAACCAAGCCCGAACGCGACAGATAACGCGAAATCTTTAGGTTTTATCGCGCCGAGGAAATCACCAGCGCGAGAAGAATATCGGACTCAATCTAACGAATTCTTACGGGACCTACGCCCTACGCAAAAGAGTACTTAATTCAACGCGAAAGAAAGAGTATTCTCCGAGGAGAAGAGGGCTAAACCAGCGCGAGACTACACAACGCAATAATGTCGTGACGGACTTACAGACTAACGCGAAATAAACTAAATCTAACGCAAGAGGTGACGAACTTACATACTAGCGCCGGGTACAACTAAATCTACGCAGGGAAAGATATTTACACGGGGTAGCGCGAACTTGACCGCGTCTAACGCGAGTACACGAAATTACGTGAACGGCGCAATGCCAAAGATCAGTCTCGACGAATAGATACGGACACGAGAGTCGCGCGTGGCGTACCGTCGAATTTTATCACCGAATACGTGATCGCGACCAAAGATACCGCGAGAATATTCACGAATTACTGAATCAGAATATCTATCGCGATCTCCAGGACGTTCACGCGATGAGCACTATTCACTGGCCACGAGACCATTCCAAAGCCCTTCGCTCTCGTTCTCGATCGCAGATGCAAAATTACGAGATCTCAATGACGCGAGTACTTTAGGCGAGAGCGTGGCCCGGAGGGCGGTGTCGTGGCTTACATTACTACCGTCTATTACGAGGCAACCTCACCGGTAAGATACTTCCTCGGTCGGGGTTGTCCTCTCCGCCGTCACCAAAAACCGTCGCGAGAGAATCAGGCACCAAGGGCGCAGCAAGAGTCGGTCGAGAAGCGCTCAAGAAAGCCGTGCGTGTCGTCCCGAGGGTGGCTCAAGAATGATCGCGGAAGTGCGCTCGATAGAGGCGTCGATCTAACGCCCCTAGCGGGACCTGCGCGACCCTTCCGCGCGATAAGCGGACCAATTAGCGGTGAGCTCGCCGGCTCGCGAGGGAGCCGCTAGCGGGGTTATCGACCGTGGATTCGGCGGGGCGTTCGAACGTGCCCTTTGCGCTCGCGGGGTCCTTCCGGATTCCCTGATGCAACAGGCAAGGCGATGACTCCCGCGGTGTCCTCTGGCTTGACTCGGGGGCGGTGGCCATCCACCCCAGAGTCCGTCTGGCCTCGGGGGACTGCAGACAGGGCCCGGCGCCGGGCCCCTGCGATGCACAGGTTCGCCTGCCGTTGCTGGCGCGCAGCGCGCGCGTCTCACGTCGTCCCTCGCTTAGTAGCGGTCCTCGTAACTCGGGCCCCTCGCCCTCGACATCTCGCTTTCGGTCCTTGTGATTCCGTTTATCATTCGGCTCTCCTGGTACTCCTCGTCATCTTCAGTGTGGCGTTGGAACTCCAACTCGACGGGGTGAGGCGCCACGCAATATCGCAAGAGAAAAAAAAACAATAATGAATATTCGAATCGCAACTTTAATACGCCCCTGGAGATCGAAGGTCGATTCGTGAGCCGTCCTCGGGCGCGCAATCCGCGCCTTGTGACGGCGGCGGAGCGCTGCACGCCGCGGCGAAACCGCAACGTCACAACACCCCACCCCAAGAGAGAGCACACCGGGCGCGATTGCCTCGACTTAGCCACTCGCCCATCCGGGCTCGTTACTAGGACGCTCACGCGACCGAGATCTCCAGTGAAGGGCTTCAAGTACTTGGACGGACACAACGTATAACACAAAAAAAAATCATACGATTGAAATAATAAGACGATCAAATTTCGGCCCTCTTCCCACTTGCCGTAAGAACCTCGAAATTAAACTCAGATCATTTGCCCTGTTTCCGTTCGCTTATCGATTCGACACAAGTCGGACTTCTTACGACGGCCTACGATGGCCATGTGCCTCTCGCTTGTTGACGACTGCCTACCGAACACTAACGCAACGCAAAAACGTGAAATACATCAACGCAACGCGAAGACGTTAAACGCTAACGCAACAACGTGAACATTAGCGCAACGCGAAAACGAAACCTAACGCGAAATACCTAACGCTAACGAGACCTAACGTCAACGAAGGTAGAGAGAGGGGGGGGGGGTAGCTCCCGTCTAGCTAAGTACGCTAGCTAGACGTACAAGGCAGAGTGGTGCTAGCACAACCCCAACGCGAAAGTGGCGTCGGCCGCAGAACGAGAGCGCAACACTAGTCCCATCGTGGCTTTTATTCGTACCGTCGGGCTTGCGCGGCAATGCTAGCTATCGAACACGAATAACGGCAGGGTTTTCCGCAATTTAAGAGTTGAACGGAGGTTTCGGGGTGGGTTCCAGGGTAAGATCTTACTCTAAACGTGGTGGTTAGTAATTTATTGGGTGTTTGTACTGACAGGTAATACAAAAGAAAGAAAGGTTTCCGAGATTATCGAGCATAGCGTATCCAAAAACATAATGTAATAATGTTTAAACTAAGGAATTCGCGGTGAGTTTGCACTGTTGAGGAGGTCGAACACGCAAAAAAAAGGTTTTGTCGAATAGGTGGCGTAACGGACAGACACACAAAAAGAATTGTCGCGAAACTTTTGGGAAAATAATTGGGCGGGAACGAGCGAAAGAAAAAAAAACAAACGAAAACGGAACGAAGCCCTTTCGTCTTCCCGCCAACTCGGTAGGTCCCTGTCATGATCCGCCCCGGGGGGGGGGTTGTTCACGCAGCTAGTACTGGGGTGTTCCCGGAGGTGGGCCTCGTCGGCGCGGGTGCTCCTGCTCTGGGTCATCTCGGCGCTCCCGACGCCAGTCCTCTCCGCAGTCCGGGCAACTCTTCACTGTATAGCCCTCCCGGCCGCACCGGAAGCAAAAACCTAGGCGTCTCGGCCGGGGACACTCGTAAGCAAAGTGGGAGGGACTTCCACAGTTCCAACACCTCTCCCGGGGGGGTCGTAGCGGTGTCCGGCGGTACCCATGAGGTGTCCTCTCCCGAAGGGGGCCCCTCCGTGGAGTCGGCCTCGGCGAGAGCCGGTCCTTCCTCGGTTTGCATGTCGGTTTCCGCGACTTCGGGGTTAGCCTGAACGGCCACATCACGCCCGGTCGGTTTGGCTTGCACAGCCACGTCGGATCCTTGTAAGGGGGTTTGGCTTGCGGCCGATCGCACATCGGGTCGTTGTCCTGTCTCCTGGGCGTGCCTTAGCGCCTGCCACAAGGATTGCGCGTGGTAGGCTCGCGCAAAGCCCGGGTGATCCCGGTCCTCTCGATGGAGGCGCCGGTTCCACAGCGCGATACGGTCGCGGTGATCCTCCATCTTACGGTAGCGGGAGCGACAGGGTTAGTATCGGGACACCAAGTTAGTAAAAATTTTTCCGATGGGAACCTATGGGAGGAAACGTAACATAACTTCAACATAACAATAAGGGGAAAGCAAGCAACGAAAAGAAACCTAAATAAGTAGGAGTGGTTAATCACGATAAGGCTTTAAATCCTTAACATGGACTTTTCCGATGACGTTACCGAGGGGATCGGCGAGTTCGTAGACTACCGGCGACAGAATTTTATGAACGACAAACGGACCGTGGTATTTCGCGGCTAATTTTGCAGAGATATGCTGCGTGGCGGACGACAAAATGTGTTGCCGTTTCAAAACGAGATCGCCTACGGCGAAATGTCGATCCCGCCGTCGTAAGTTGTAATATCGCGTGTGTCTCGCCCGCGCGGCCTCGAGATTCTCTACAATCCACCCGCGTAACTGGCGGATGTGCTCCATCCTTTCTTTCCAGTTGGCGGGATCGGCACCCTCGATCTCGACATCTTCTCGTCCGCGCAAACTAACAGGCTGAGGTTCCCTCCCGAAGTTGAGAAAGGCCGGGGTCGCTTGGAGCGACGTATGATGCGCGGAGTTATAAGCGAAACGGAATTCGTTGATGTGTCGGTCCCATTCTCGATGATCCCGGTCGAGAAACGCAGTAATCATAGTCTTTAGCACGCGATTCACCCGCTCGACCGGATTGGCTTGCGGGTGGTAGGCGGCACCGTCGAGTGCTTAATGCCGTATCGTTCCGCAAGTGCCCGTAAGTCGCGATTGACAAATTCCGTACCGTTATCAGTCAGCAATACGCGAGGTGCTCCCCACCGAAATATAACGAGATCTTCTATCGCCTCTTGGATTGCTTACCTGTCGCCTTACGAAGCGGACGACACTCAAACCCATTTAGTGAAGAGGTCTTGTATTACGAGAAGATACGCGTGACCAGATCTGCTCGGCGGAAGCGGCCCCATTATATCCGCGGCAACTGTCGTCCACGGAGCTTCAATGACACGTTGTCCCATTAATCCCGCGGGAACGTCCTGTTCTACCTTGGTTCGTTGACAGGTATCGCACCGGCGCACGTATCTAATAATATCGCGAAACATCTGTGGCCAATAGTATCGCGTTGCGACACGGCGGTAGTTTTTTGCGACGCCGAAATGTCCGGCTTGAGGCGGATCGTGATTATCGCGAATTATCTCCTCCCGTGAGTCCTTCGGTACGACACGTTTCCACTGGTCGAGATCGTCCACCAGTTCGCCTACTATCGGGTGTGGTCTGCGGAAATATAACTGTCCTCCCTCGATTTTCCACCCGGGGAATCGGCGTGGGTGCTCGGTAACGTCGTCAAACCGTTTCGCGTACCACTCATCTTCGATCGCGACCGCTGCACACAAATCGTTTTCTTTCTCGTAAATTCGCGAGAGTGCGTCGGTACGTGGTGCAACGACCCCCTTTCCTATGCTCGATCCGATAATCGTACTCGAGTAACTCGAGTGCCCACCGCGCTAACCGGCCGGTCGGATTCTTAAGATTGTGCAGCCAACGGAGGCTGCTGTGATCCGTTATTACTGTAAAGCTGTATCCTTCCAAATATGGCCGGAATTTCTTAATGGCCCATATCACGGCGAGACACTCTTGCTCGGTCGTTGAATACCTGCGCTCCGCTTCCGATAGCGACCTACTCGCGAACGCGACCACATGTTCGTTCCCATCGATTTGTTGCGTCAACACTGCGCCCAATCCCACGGAACTCGCGTCGGTCTGCAACGAAAACGGCACGCGGAAGTCTGGGCACGACAAAGTAGGAGGCGAGGCTAAACGAGCTTTTACATCTTCAAACGCGATGGTTTGTTCTTCGCCCCATTCCCACGGCTGGTTTTTCTTGAGAAGACGCGTCAAAGGTTCTAAGAGCGTCGCGCACTGCGGTATAAAGCGGCGATACCACGACGCCATCCCTATGAAACGCCGTAGCTGTCGGAGGTTACGCGGCACCGGATATTCCCGAATGGCGACCGTCTTATCCGGATCGACCTTTAAACCCGTCTCGGTTTACGAGAAACCCTAAATATTTCACCTGAGATCGGCAGAAGTGGCTCTTTTCGGGATTAATAGTAAGACCGGCTTCTCGAATTTTCTTAATACGCGCTCTAACCAGATCAAATGTTCCTCAAAAGTCTCTGTCGCGATCACTATGTCGTCGAGATAGCAAACGCATAAGGATCCATCTCGGGCCCGATCAAACGTCGAGTAACCGTTGGAAAGTCGCGGGGCGCTCCCGTCACCCGAACGGCATTCTCTTAAAATGAAACAAGCCTTTCCCCGGAACCGCAAAGGCCGTTATCTCCCGGCTCTTCTTTTCGAGCGGGATTTGAAAATACGCTTGGCTCAGGTCGATGGTGGAAATGTACCGAGCCTTTCGTACTTATCGAGAATCGCGTTCATATACGGTAACGGGTACGCGTCCTTCTTTGAAACGTCATTAACTAGTCGAAAATCTAAGCAAAACCGATAGGTCCCGTTGGGCTTCTTAATCATAACGATCGGGGTCGACCATTCACTTTGCGAAGGCTCGATAATGCCGGCTTTAGTAACCGGTCGGCCTCTTCGTATTATCGCCTCTTTAATTTTGGGCGAGACCTGATAACATCTTTGCCTAATCGGAGGGTGTATTCCGACTTCGATACGGTGTTCCGTTAACGTGGTGGCCCCGAGTTTTTCCGGAACGCTCGTTAAGTGTGACGCTAGAATTCGCGCAAACGTTTTTCCTGATCCGGCGTTAGTTCACTTAAACCACAACAGACGAGCGGTGACGCTTCGGGTTGCCGCGCCTTTTCCCCTTTTTCCGTCGAATCCGCCGCGATATCTACGCGGTCTCCCTCCGACAGGACGACACGAACGTTCGCGAGAAAACTCGAAGAACCCTTCTCGAAAGGATACTGTCGCGAGGAATCTTCTACGAAATGCCAGGTTCCGTTCGCGAAGTTAACGCTAATCCCGAAAGCTTGTAAGAAATCTAATCCTAAAATACACGGTAACGCTAAGTTGGTAACGAGTGGATTACCATTTGCCGGGTTTTATCGTCCACGCTAACTGGGACAGTTACCTCCCCCCTGACTCTCGCTGTTTGATTCGTCGCGGTCGCCACCCGTCTTCCGCCGGTCGGACGGAACGAGAAACCTAATTGCTTAATTAGCGCCGTTACTTCCGGACCAATGTAAGTGCGACTAGAGCCCGAGTCAACCAACGCGCCTATCTCATATCCCGCGATACGAACGCGGAGGAATTTCAGAGAGGCCGAGGCCCCCTTTATATTAAACGCGCTGTATGCGGCCTCGCGGCGATCCACGGCCGAATCGTTCGGGGCGGAGAGGGTAGGAGTCGGGACGCCCCTCTTACGCGACTCCTCTATGCGTTTCCCGAGCACGCGGGACACGTACGGACGGTAACTTCGGCTTTACCGCACCGATAGCAATGTCTTTTCGGCGGGGGCTTTGCAATCGCGCGAGAAATGCCCCGTCCCCTCGCAATTCCAGCACGTCGCGGTACGTGCAGCGGCCGGAGGGGTGGTCGACAACGTCGGTCGCGGAAGCGGCGGTCACTGCGGAGCGCTCGCCTTGGGCCCGCCGGCCTGTGCTTTTTTTTTTGTTCGCGGCGCCTGCCCCGGTCCCGGTCGTATTTGCGGTAGAAGTACCAAGCGCGGCCACGGTATCGCGAGAATTTCCGCCGGAACGGCGGTTCGCGCCTTTAGCTACCCGATATGCGAGATCCGGAAATAAGGATTGCTCTGGCGGGGAGGTGCCCGATAAGTTTGCGCGGCGCGGCAGCTAGTCTCGGCTCGCGTGGCCCACCGCTCGAGCGCCTTCATTTAGTTACCGTGTCCCGAGGAATCAAAGTCTGTAATCGAGGTAGAAGTGTCGGTGCGCGTAGCCGACCTTCTCTTCTTCGCGCCACGGCGGCGATAGCCGATCGTATAGCGAGCTGAGCACGTCAAAAGTCCGCGACGGGTTCTGTCTCCCCCTGCGTACGCCGCATTAATCTCGTCGCGAAGCGCGAATTGGAAGTCGGGGTCCCCGAAGCGTGTACGCCATTTCTCCCTAAACGCGGCCCAGGTAGTCAGGCTATCCCTGATCCCGCGGAACCAATGCGCGCGATACCCGATAAGAGAACGGCAGGCATCGTAAAATGTCTGCATCTGAGACGGGAATTACTTCGCGGCCCTCCTCCACGCGCACCAAAACGTTTCCGCATCTTCGCTGCGCGCGCCCGAGAATTTCAAATTCCATTACGCATCGTGTTAGGCGCCGGCAGCGGAATTATGGCCCAGTCCCTAAGGGTCCCATTTAAGCTGTCGTGGTCCGGCGGGGAGCCGGAGAGGCGCGCGACCCACCCGCGGACGGACTATCCGGGCGCGTATTCCCCGCGGGAACTTGAGGCATCCGGCATCCACCG